>JAOWBW010000926.1:337700-532929 GCA_026119855.1 Campanula takesimana
AATCCTGGCCAGAAATCTGTAACCGACGCCCAGAGGCGCGCGCTTCCTGCTTTGGGGGCTGGAGGCGCACGCGTCTGGATACTCCTGTCGGAGGCGCGCGGCGATTTTGACAGAATGGACTAGAAAGTCAGCCCTGTTATTCAGTTTAGTCCCTGGACTTAACGAAGTCAGTCAGGACCTTAACGGAAGTGACAGAAACTAACGAGAAACACTTAAAATGGGGGAAACACAAGATCATCAAATGTGCAATCGGGGTGAGCGGTCCAGGCGGGGTGTCTACACATTGTCTGATCTAACGCTTACGATGTCGTCTTCTTTTTGAGTTTGGAAGCCTTCGAAAGAGAGCAGTCAAGATATCATAGCAGTCATCTTGGATATCATCATTTCGACCCATGTATATCTTGAGTAATCATCCACCACAACTAAAGTATATTTGTTTCCTCCAATGCTTGCGGTGGTGACAGGTCCAAACAAGTCCATGTGAAGCAGTTGTAAACATTTAGAAGTTGAGGAGGCAATCTTACTGGAGAAAGACTGCTTAGGTTGTTTACCGAGCTGGCATGCTGCGCATTTTCTGTCATGATGGTCAGCTACTTTGGAAAGTCCTTTGACAAGATTTTCCCATCCTAGCTTAGCCAAATACTTGAAGTTCAAAATACTTAAGCACTTGTGCCATAGCCAGCTGCTTTCACTTACATTCTTTGATACAAAACAGAGATTAGAGATAGAATTTATAGCGGTAAGATCAATAATGTAAACATTAGTCTTTGGAGTCCCTGTGAGCAAAGTTAGTCCGGATGTGCCATCTTTGATATAGCAGTGCATTGCAGTGAAGTGGCATTCTAGGCTTTTATCGCATAATTGTGATAAGGAGAGCAGGTTGTGCTTGAGACTCTATTCTGATTAGTCTATATCCAATTATGTGCCCTTTGTTGTTGTCATCATATGTTACTGAGGGACCTCTTCCTTCACACACATCTTCAAAAGCGTTGACATCTCCAGTCGTGTCTAGAATCCATTGTCGATACCAAATATGCGCTTGAGAGTGCGCAGTGAAGCAGGAGACCCTTTTTTCTTGTTGGAACATTTACTTGCGCTTCTACAGCAGAGTTATCATTATCATTTAAGTTCAGCAGTCACTTTAAGAGATTCCTTGCGCGGCTGCGAAGTTAGTGATGACGCAGCTTTGTCAGGTTTGCTCTGGCAAATAGGTACTTGCCATTCTGTCTGCTTGGTGAAGGTGTCCCATTTCCACTATTTGAGTGAAGTTGGGACCTTTCTTGATTGTCCTTGGCGCATGCTCAGGTTCCATTTCAGAAACAGCTTCTGAATCATTGTCAGCATTTGCCACTAAGCAGAGCAGTCCATCCTCAGCGTCAGCATCGCTTTCAGTGTCAGTCTCTATCAAGTCTTCAGTTCCTTCTCTGCGCTGTTTTATTCAGCAACCATTCAGTATGCTTAAGTGCTTTGTGCGTAGGGTTGCTTTTCCTCATACTCAAATTTTGGAGTAGGGCATTTTGAAATGAAATGTCCTGGCATTCTGCAGTTGTAGCAGACCAAGTCATCATCTTTCTTTGAGTCACTATTGAGAGAGAACATGAGGTTTGCATGAGGATCCACCAGATTTGGAGAACTTTCTGAATTTGATCTGAGGTTTGAGCAGGCGCAGAACATGTGAATAGTTAGCCATTGCACAAGATTTTGAAGCCATATTGAATCGGCACCCAAGCTGTTAAGCTTGAAAAACAGATACAAGTTTTATGAAGGTGTTTGCTTTGATACCATTTGTTGGTCCCAAAGGGGCAACAAGGGTGTGAAAATTGCTAGAGGGGGAGGGGTGAATAGTGTTTTAAAATTCTTTTCAAATCCTTTTGCAATTCAATGGAAAATGCGCACAACTCTTATTTTGGCTAAGTATAGCGCGCAGCAAGAGTGTGAAATGCACAGCGGAAGATTTAAAGCACTTCTACGCAGGGTATACTGCGCAGAGATGAAATAGGTACTGCGCAGGGAAAGATGCGTAGTAAAGAAAAACGCACTCGCTAAATTTTGGCTAAAGTGTTGGATAAAATTGTGCTAGGGAAAATGAGCAATAACAATTACAGCACTAAAGTGTAGGAATCTGAAAGATCAAACAAAGCAGTAATACATAAATAGTTAAGCATGAAATAAGCAGTAAGAATGATGGACAAGCTATTTGGAGAGGTTCGATCAAGGAAAGATCTACGTCCTCTACCAAGATGGTTAGTCTTGGATTTCTAATTGAGATCTTATAATATGAGTGACTATTACAAATTACAACTTTTGAGCTCAATACTAACTCAAGATCTATTATCTATGAAGAACAAATCCTAGACTAAACCGATGTATCTCAAGAAGTTAGATCAGAATGATCAAAGCTTCAAGAGGTGTGTGTGTGATAGAAATTCTGGGCTCTATGAATATAAGAGATGAAGAGCACCAAGAATTCTGGTGATATAGGGCTTTTGGTATTTGAGCAGGAGTTTGAAGGTTTGAAGATCTTGAAGGCTGTTCTAATGAATCTGGAAATATTGAGCATCAGTCTTTAGATCTTCAAGGTTTCTCTAATGAAGCATGAAACTCTAGCTCTGGCTGAACAAGCACTCTCCTTCACCAGCAACTTGGAAATAAAGATGAGCAGGCTATTTATAGCAGAGAGCTTAAAACTAGCCGTTGGAGCTCTGAGCAAGGATGATGAGCCGGCACGCTGTGATTGGTGCGCAGATGTCCTTTATAGCCGTTGCGGCTCTGATCAAGGTTGATGACCTGGCACGATATGATTGGTGCGCAGGTATCTCTGAGCCGTTGGAGACTGAACATGAAGACCAAATTCAAAATCTTCTTCTAGAAGGTTGACAGCTGTCTTCAATTGAAATATGACCGTTAAAGCGTGTCTCCACTAATGGTGTTGCTGAGTGTGCTTATTTTGTCATTTGTGCAACACCTCATCATTTTGGCTCAATCCAAAAAGCGTAGCTTGTCTTGACGCCTTCCAAGCTTATAGAATATGAGATCAGGATATAAGAATTTTGACCAAGGGTGAGCGTGCGTGTACAAAGGCATGCACATTGCCGGTGTACACGGATGCTGCGCATGGGGAGCATGCGCATCATGCTTGGTCATACCAAAGGAAGATAACTTCTGAGTTGGGGAATAAGACCTTAAAAAATGAGCAGGGTCAAAAAAGCCACGCAAGAGATCTATGCGCAGTGGCGACCTGCGCAGAGAACATCCTGCGTAGTGAAATGAATCCTTCTTAGAAAATCTTCGATCCTTCAAAGCTCCAAGTCCTATAATCTAAGCCTATACTATAAAATGGACAGCTAAAAATTGAAGTTATAAAACTTCTTACATAGGGTCCTAAAGTCCATAAAATATCAATAGGTGATGGTATCAATCAATTCTAACATAATTGGGAGGGTTAAGAGATAAGCATACCCAACAGACTTACTTGCCTTCGTGAGTCATTCAATACATGGAGTCAATACTAGGGCCTACTTCCCTAGTCGAGTCAATGTCACTCATCATTAGTAACAAAAGGTCTCCACCGCAAAATCACATGTCTTATCTCCTCTGCTAGAGTCCATGCACATTTCCTCATTAATCGAGTCAAAATGAAGATGCAAAAGAGATGCCCGCTAGATTGAAAACCCGAAAGGGTGGTCTAGGGAAAAAAATAGGGTGCCTCATAAAAAAATAAGAGAGTGAGAGAGAGAAGGGAAAGAGAAATGGAGATCCCCAGCCTCTAAAGAAGACAACTACACAAGTTCTACATTGAATATCCTCAGCAAGTCAATTCCCCACCGAGTCAACTTTGGAATTACAAAAGGCTCGACAAGACATGGCACAATCAAAGGTCATTTTGGGTTATTGGCATAAGATAGATTGTTATTGCAATGTGAATTTTTGGGCTCATGTGAAAGAAGGCCCATCTGAGAATGAGCTCATGATTGATATGTCATCAAAAAGTCAAAAAAAGGGTGAGAGGTTATACAAATGGTCTTCAATGCACCAATTGGTTTGGATCACAAATGACAACAATGTGTGACTCAGTTTTTGAGCTTCTTCAACCATGTGACCCTAAAGTATGTCAAAAGGCTTCCCGAGAATGGAGTAGCTCTTTCCATGTCCTCTTATGTTTGTTCCCTCGCACGAGGATGGGTTTCTTGCTTTGCTCTACAAATGATGATGCCCTAGGGGCTATGTGAAACAAAAAAAAGAGCTTTTGTTGCTTCATTTGACAGTTAATGAGCCCTAGGGGCTACGCTCAAGAAAGATGTGTGAGACTATCCTCAAAGTCTCTCAAAAGGAATGTCGAAAAGCCTTCTTGTCATGTGTGCTCGTGACTGTTCCCCAATCAAGGATAGGCCTTTCTTGCTCTACTTACAATTGATGATGGCACTCTAGGGGCTAGACTCGAGTTTGAAAGGCACCCTCAACAAAAATGCAATTCACTTCACCTCCCCCAACGATGGCCCTAGTAAAGTCATGTGCCACATTTGATGCTTCCTCTATCAATTTGGCACCAAAAGTCTTTTTAAGGGGCTTCGACAATCTTTTGGGCAATGATACTTAAAGCAATGCAATGTGGGGAGTGGTCTAAGCTTAAAGTGTCTCTTATTACTTCACGTCAAAGGTCTTTTGGTTTGAAATGAGGGCTCCGATGTTATGAATGAATTTGATGATTATTATTATGTTGTGACTTACGAAGAGATTATGAAGGAAGTCTTAGAAAAAAGGAAAAAGATTCAATATGCTAAAGAGAAAAAGGAAAAAGGTTCAATACGCTAAACTCACTTAAACGGGTTATAGCGGGAACCAATCCCAATGTTTATGCAATTCAGCACCCCTTTCTCTAAGATCAAAAGAACAAGCTGCATCCGTACGAGTTGCATCAGAAGATCCGTTATTAGTTCAACCCAAGAAGACTCAAGCAAACATACCCATTTTGGACCTTATCACGCCAAGAACTTATCATCTGCAATCTCGACGACACCACAATCTCTCCCAGGACATTTTCCGAAGACCTTGCTACACTTTTTGACTAGGACCTTCCGCCATTTGGGTACCGACCACAATAAGGCCATTCATCTCCAAGAAAGAGTAAGAGGGAGATCACTATCAAGAGTTCTACCAAACGGTGCATCTTCTCTCGATATAATGCCAAGCCGATTCTAAGACATTTTTTGGGGGCTTTGCATCGAAAGGTCTTAACATTCCACCATCTTGAAGCTCACGAAAAACAAGTACATGATATTTGGGGCTTAGCAATCTCTCGAAGCTTGGTATCAATAATCTTCTCTTGGGGCTTGTTCACGTCAACAACCAAAAAGCGATTCATTTGAATGGGCTAAGAGTTGATTTATCTTGGGGCTATGTAAGTCACTCAAAGTTTGGCATCAAAGGCATTCTAGGGGCTTTACAATCAGCAACCCCTTGGTATCTCGGCATCCAAAGTCTTTTGAAGCCCCGTAATCGACAAATCTCTTGGGGGCTAGACATCAATCTTCGATGGGCACAACAACGACAAGAGAATTCAAGCAAGACGAGCCGGACTTTGACCGAACATGGGTTGGCTTTACAAACACACAATGGTTAAAATGGTTCACCCAAGAACTAAAAAAAATAAAAAAAAATCTCGCAAGTGTATATATTCTTTCACTTCTAATCTTAAAAAAAATAATCTTTTCTTTTTCTTGTAAATAAACTTGTCTCTTTACTTGTGTAAAAAGTATGTGCTTCATTTTGCCTTGCTCCTAGCTTCTTCCCCAACATCCTCCGTCATCCTTGAACTACGCTGGTCTGATTCCCTTCAAAGGATACGTAGGCATCCTTTGGCATGACCAACCCATCATCAAGAGTGATCATGCCTCCATCAAAAGTGAAAGCAACTTATCTTTATCAAAAGCGTCGACATCCTTCATCAAAGTCACAACACCAGAAATCCATCCTGAATCAAGCGGCCATGGTAAGTGAAGGTATGAACATCATCCATTAAAGCTTTCTTTCAAAGTCTCTCTCAAGCAATCCCTGCTTTTTAAATCACAACACACCGCAAGCACAATTTCACACTTCACACATTTCCTCGCACAAGCACATATATATCTGCAAAGCACACACCTAACAGGTAAAGAAGTGAGTCCCAAGGCATCCAAATGCCTTAATATAGCAAATGCGGCTCCGAACAGCATACAAGCAAATGCGGCTCCGAACATCATACAGCAAGTGCGGCTTCAAAAAGCATAAACAAGCAAGTGCAGCTTCAAACAGCAGAAACAAGCAAGTACAGCTTCAAACAGCAAAAACAGCAAGTGCGGCTTCAAAAAGCAAAAACAGCAAGTGTGGCTTCAAACATCAGAAACAAGCAAGTGCGGCTTCAAACAGCAGAAACAAGCAAGTACGGCTTCAAACAGTAGAAAGAAGCAAGTGCAGCTTCAAACAGCAGAAACAAGAAAGTGCGGCTTCAAACAGCAGAAACAAGCAAGTGCGGCTTCAAACAGCAGAAACAACAAACACAGCTCTTAACAGCAATTTTGGTCTATGGTGAACCACTAAAATCACCGCACCTCTTCCATCAACAAAATTCGTTCATCCAGGGAGCACACTTCCATCCTTTGTAAAATCAAATTCCTGCTCTATTTTATTAGTAATAAATAATTATTATTTATTTATTTGCTTATTTAATTATTTAAATTATTATTTATTTAAATATTTATGTGTGCATTTTATGTGTATATAATTTATGCCTAGCATTTTATTTGAGTCATTTCGGGTTAGTGTAGTCTTGTTGGGTCTTAATTGTTAGTAGGGAGTGTAAGTATTTGTGTTAGTAGATGGGGAAGGGTCTAGGTGTAAGTTTTTGGAAAAAATAACCAACAACTCCCTCCTTCTCCCTCACCTCTCCCTCATCCTCCATCTTTCCCAGCTCTCTCTCTCCTTCTCTCCTTGGAATTGGTAAGTATTTCTTCTCTACCTTCTCTCTTCAATCTAACCATCTTCCTCTTGTTATTCTCATTTCTTAAAACATGAAACTTGTTTAGATCGTCGTTAGGATCGTAGAGGGCTAAAAATATTCGAGTTCCGGCAACTTTGAGAAAATTCAAGTAAGTTGCTTTCCCCCATTTTTATGTTAGAAATGTCATTCCATGTTGATATGATGATATGCTTACTATATATTGCTTCTTGGATGATTTATGAACTTGTTTCCATTTTTGGTGATTTTGTGATATTTTGAATGTTGGGATTCGAATCTTGTTTTGGGTAGCTAGATGTTGTTATTTAGGTCCATTTCAAGTTCACAAGTTGTTTTGGTGCATCATTATGCTTATTGGAAGTCTTGATTTTGAGTATTAGAGAAATGGTGAAGTTTTAGGTAAAATTTGGTTTGATTTGGTTACCTGGGTTCTTCTGCGTTTTTCTGAATTCAGGAGGTGCTCGGCCGAGCATGTCCCTTGACTCGACCGAGCGGAGCAAACCAGAAAGTCATAATTTTGGAGCCGAGGTTGCTCGGCCGAGTCATATAGAACTGCTCGGCCGAGCATCCCTGTTTTAGGCATAAATGTTTATAACTTAAAAGTAAGCACCCGGAACAATAAGAAGTCAACCGTAAGCCTATGTAAACCGTGTAAGGAGTGTGTTAGAGTTATAAAAGTGGTAAATGAGTATTAGGTGGTTGTCATTACTCCCCCCCCCCCTTGTGACGTTTTATGATATTTCCTACTTTGATCAAATTGTTCGTTTTTCGTTCAATCTTCCGGAGGCCATAACTTTCTCATCCGAACTCCGTTTTGGATGAGTAAACTATCATTTTAAATATCTTCTGGAGTACTTCGAGATGAGGTGGTTTATTTAGGTGAGTTTCAAGTTTATATTAGGTTGAGATTTCATTTAGTGTCTTATGACAAAGTGTTTAGAATCGGTCTGTTGTAATCAAGTTGGGAATATCGGTTTGCGTGGTTTCGCCTTGGTTCCTTTGTGAATAAATGGGTTATGGAATTTAGTTATGGATTATTGGAAAATGTGGGAACACTTTCATAATGAGTGGATGTTTGGGATAGTTTTAATGATAGTCATTGTGCTATTTGGGGAACGACCATTTGGGTAGTACTCTCTATGAGTAACTCGCTTGTATCATGTTAGGATGCGTTTGATATGGATCCTTGTCCTAGAATAATTTCGTTTTAATGATTTGTATTGTTGCGCTTTTATGAGCAATTCCATTTCTGTTATGGAACTCTTTTATGAGGAACTTCTTGCTATCGATGTTGTTAAACTCTTAATGAGTAATCGTTGTATCTTTATGGTGATTTGTGTTACGGTTCCCTACTTTGGAACCCTTTTGATGTTTATAAAGCTAGTATTCATTACTTAGAATTATTGAAAGTCCAGCTGGTTAAATTGTGTATCGAGTCAGGCAATGGATAATGCTATAATGGCACAAGCCAAGTCCAGTATAGCATCGCCCATTGGTCCTTCTGTCCTCATCCAGATTGGCCTTGGTTGGGATGAGCTAGCTCCGTTGTGGGTATTCTAGCTAATCGTTTTGGAGCATGACTTTGTGGCATGACTCCCGCCCCTTGTGGCACTTTACATTGTTATTGGTTCCGGTACCGGGTTTCTCTTCAGCTTTTATGCTACTATGAAGATGGTTTGTTTGATTGATGGGTTGATTGGTCGCTTCTGACCGGGGATTTCTCTTCAGCTTTCATGCTATTATGAAGATGATGATTTGTTGATTATTGAAGCTGCGCAGCGACCTTTATTTGGTTTATCAGTTGGGAAACCTTGGCTAATATCCTTTGTTATGTGTTTACTTTCCGCTGCTATCTGTTGACTGTTATTTGTTTCATGCTAAGTGATATTTATCATTGTTTATTTCTTATTGCATTATAGCATGTCATGTAGTTGCATTAGTAACTTACTGAGATTTTATCTCACCCCGTTTATTTCCATCTTTGTTTTTCCTTAACCCCCCCCAGGAGGAAAAGGATTAGGATTCGCGGATCGAGGAGGACGTCGAGAGGATTGAGATTTTGGGGCAGGTTGTTATGGATCGGTTTACATTATTTAAATGTATAACCTTTTGGGGATAGTTTTACCATTATTGACGTCATTAAGAATTGTATATTTTATTCTTTTGGGTATAAGCTGTAGAGCTTATGTTAGATGTACTTTGTTGATTTAAACTTGGATTTGTAAAACCTTATGTTATCATCTTTTGGTTCAAAATGGAATTTTTAACTTCTATATTTTAGAGTTTTGGTTTTAAGTCGACGTCCAGCTCGCGTATTCCGGACCCACGGGTTCAGGGTCGCGACAGTTGGTATCAGAGCTATGGCATTAGCTCTAAGTGTATGTATAGGTGGATTAGTATGACCTAGGAGGGTAGTGTGTTCGGAGTGAGTAACAATTGTTGTTTTATGCAGGTGCTTGTTTGAAATGGCTCGAAGGAGAAGTGGTGAAAGTAATACCGGTAATGCAAATCAGAGTGAAACAAGGGATGAAGCCCGTGCAATGTTTCAGGGCATGTTTGAGGCAGCCATGAAGGCCATACATGATCAAGGTCCGAGGGTAGAACAAGCACCACCACCCCGCTACGGATTGGAACAATTTCTGAAATTGAAACCGGTTGAGTTCAATGGGGAACCCGATGTAAGGAAGGCCGAGCTATGGATTGAGTCGATGGAGAAAATTTATGATGTCTTTGGTTGCACCGATCAAGACAAGGTCCGGTTTGCGGCTTATAAACTTGTGGGTGCCGCCGAGCATTGGTGGAAAGGTGTTAAAGCGAGTTGGGATGATACTCACACAGTGTATGCATGGGAATTGTTTGTGCGAAAGTTCAAGGAGCATTTCATTCCGGTAGTGGATCAAAACCGAAAGGAGATCGAGCTGCTCAACCTGGAGCAAGGGTTGTTGTCTATAGCTTAGTACTCGGCTAAGTTCACAGAATTAGCCAGGTACTGTGACTATCTCGTGAGGACTGAGGAACAGAAAGCCATGAGATTCATCCGCGGTTTAAAGACATCCATCCGTACTCAGCTTATTGCCCAGAAGATTGTGACCTTCCAGGATGCGGTAGACCGGGCATACTTGATCGAGCAAGATATTGGGGAGCATAAGAGGAAGACCGAGGTTGCAAATACGGGTAAACAAGTAAGCCATGCTAAATCTCAACCACAACACCGTTCAGATAACCGAGGTAATTTGGGAGCACCATCTCAGTTTAAGGAACAAACCGCGCTATGGAATCCGGGTACTACTCCGGGGAAACAAGGGAAACAAGGTAGGTGGCTTTGCACTTACTGTCAGAGGGAAGGCCATTTGGAGGATAAGTGTTGGAAGAAGCAGGGAAAATGTATCAATTGTGGTCAACTGGGTCACTTCATAAAAGATTGTTCGAGGTTTAAAGTTCAATCATCAGGAACAGGAACCAGTACTTCACCGGGTCAGAAGAGAGATGCTTCGGGGAACCCTAAGGTATAGGGTAGAGTAATTGCGATCAATCAGCACTCACCAGGTAACAGATAAATTTCAGGAGGTATTATTTGCGTCGTGAGAGCGAGCGCGTGCATTTTAGGATCATCGCATTTATGTGTTTCTGTGCATTTAGTTGCATTTATTTCTTCTGAGTCTTTGACTTATGTGTTGTAGGTGTCTACTCCTATGGAGGAGTTTAGGGTATTTGATGAAGTCTTATGTGCTTATGATGTGCTTAAGTATGGTTATGTCTCACCTGCTAAATTAGCCATGTTGCTATTACAAGATTTTGATGTTACTATTGCTTTAGTCTATTGTTGTAGGGGGATTGTTATATTCTCCATTCCTAATTTCTTAAAACTGTTTGAGACCCTTCCTTTGGGTAGAGTTATACCTATCTTTTCTTAATTGAAATCCGAGTATTCAGTTTCGGTCAATTTGTTGGGTGTATTTATCATTCGTAAGATTTTCATTTTCTTCCGAATAGTACCTAGTGTTTGAGGAGAAGCTTGGGGTTAAATTGAGTTGTTATGGTACAAGGTTGTAGTGCTAATATTTAGATCAATGTCCTTATGGCATCGGTTGGGTTATAAGAGTTGAGGATTCAAATTGAGGATTTCTGGATAGGAGATTTTTGTTTACTTGTAGTGCATCTACGTGAGCGCATCGGAATTGGATAGTATGAAGAAACGCATGATGTGTTATGGGATATGAGTATATTATGGAAGTTATAATCATCAAAAGTGGTGAGCGCGTTAAGTTTGAAAGGACTAGGCACATTTCGGGAGAGTAATAAATTTGCGACCTATATTAAAGGCATTTTGAGTTTTAGTTAAATGGTTGTTCTTTGGTTCTAAATCTTGTCTTGGTGGCATTTCTTGTTTTGGATTACAAATATGTGAAGAAAGTTGAGTATAAATACTTGGGCATATTAAAGAATACTATGATTTGGTATTGGGTCAGTTGGAATGTGACTAGCTAATGGGTTTATTATGATGGCAGTACTATTGAACCTAAGTATCTTTAAGTTAATGAATGTATACGTGAAAGTCTAATGTGGGTCAACTGTTGGAGATTTAAGGATTGCTAAACTTCTTTGGGGTATATAAGCGCGGATTATTAATTCAAGAAAGGGAATTAGAGGAAATCCCTTGACGATAAAAATTGGATTATTTTTCGGACCACTGAGTATTTGTAATTGTTTTAAGCTTTCAAAGATTGAAGTAATGTGATGATGGTACTATGACATGGATTTAAGTAAACATTTTGTATTAAAATTTTGGGTTTACATTGTACCTCTAGTTTAAGGTACCATCTAAGGCGAAAGCACTATAATGGGAATCCTTGGAGGTATAGCCACTTTGGTGAATATTATGGGGATGGAAAATTTCTTTAACTTTTCATATTTTTAGAAACTAATTAAGCTCGAGATGGTTTAATGTTTTGAATTTCTGAGGAGAAATCCTAGGTATGCGATTTACAAATGGGAGTATCCTTGCAGTGTAATTAAGGTTATGAATAAGATAAGCTTGTAGTACCTCGAGAGTTATGTTTGGGAGCAATTTGGATTCTCCGATTTTGAATAAGGATTTTAATGAGTAATTATAATATTGATGGAAGGAAGTTCTGTGTGGGAGTTATGTTGTGAGCATTATTTAAGGTTACCACATGATGGTTTAGAATGGACAATTGAGAAATTCGGGAAATAGTGGAACTACCGTATCCGTGGCTTTTTTAATTCGGGTAAGTCTCGTTAAAATTCGGGTCGAAATTTCTTTAAGGGGGAGTGAATGTCACGACCTGAAAACTAGGCTCTATTTTATTAGTAATAAATAATTATTATTTATTTATTTGCTTATTTAATTATTTAAATTATTATTTATTTAAATATTTATGTGTGCATTTTATGTGTATATAATTTATGCCTAGTATTTTATTTGAGTCATTTCGGGTTAGTGTAGTCTTGTTGGGTCTTAATTGTTAGTAGGGAGTGTAAGTATTTGTGCTACTAGATGGGGAAGGGGTCTAGGTGTAAGTTTTTGGAAAAAATAACCAACAACTCCCTCCTTCTCCCTCACCTCTCCCTCATCCTCCATCTTTCCCAGCTCTCTCTCTCTCTTCTCTCCTTGGAATTGGTAAGTATTTCTTCTCTACCTTCTCTCTTCAATCTAACCATCTTCCTCTTGTTATTTCTCATTTCTTAAAACATGAAACTTGTTTAGATCCTCGTTAGGATCGTAGAGGGCTAAAAATATTCGAGTTCCGGCAACTTTGAGAAAATTCAAGTAAGTTGCTTTCCCCCATTTTTATGTTAGAAATGTCATTCCATGTTGATATGATGATATGCTTACTATATATTGCTTCTTGGATGATTTATGAACTTGTTTCCATTTTTGGTTAATTTTGTGATATTTTGAATGTTGGGATTCGAATCTTGTTTTGGGTAGCTAGATGTTGTTATTTAGGTCCATTTCAAGTTCACAAGTTGTTTTGGTGCATCATTATGCTTATTGGAAGTCTTGATTTTGAGTATTAGAGAAATGGTGAAGTTTTGGGTAAAATTTGGTTTGATTTGGTTACCTGGGTTCTTCTGCATTTTTCTGAATTCAGGAGGTGCTCGGCCGAGCATGTCCCTTGACTCGGCCGAGCGGAGCAGACCAGAAAGTCATAATTTTGGAGCCGAGATTGCTCGGCCAAGTCATATAGAACTGCTCGGCCGAGCACCCCTGTTTTAGGCATAAATGTTTATAACTTAAAAGTAAGCACCCGGAACAATAAGAAGTCAACCGTAAGCCTATGTAAACCGTGTAAGGATTGTGTTAGAGTTATAAAAGTGGTAAATGAGTATTAGGTGGTTGTCATTACCCCCCCCCCCCTTGTGACGTTTTATGATATTTCCTACTTTGATCAAATTGTTCGTTTTTCGTTCAATCTTCCGGAGGCCATAACTTTCTCATCCGAACTCCGTTTTGGATGAGTAAACTATCATTTTAAATCTCTTCTAGAGTACTTCGAGATGAGGTGGTTTATTTAGGTGAGTTTCAGGTTTAGATTAGGTTGAGATTTCATTTAGTGTCTTATGACAAAGTGTTTAGAACCGGTCCGTTGTAATCAAGTTGGGAATATCGGTTTGCGTGGTTTCGCCTTGGTTCCTTTGTGAATAAATGGGTTATGGAATTTAGTTATGGATTATTGGAAAATGTGGGAACTCTTTCATAATGAGTGGATGTTTGGGATAGTTTTAATGATGGTCATTGTGCTATTTGGGGAACGACCATTTGGGTAGTACTCTCTATGAGTAACTCGCTTGTATCATGTTAGGATGCGTTTGATATGGATCCTTGTCCTAGAATCATTTCGTTTTAATGATTTGTATTGTTGCGCTTTTATGAGCAATTCCATTTCTGTTATTGAACTCTTTTATGAGGAACTTCTTGCTATCGATGTTGTTAAACTCTTAATGAGTAATCGTTGTATCTTTATGGTGATTTGTGTTACGGTTCCCTACCTTGGAACCCTTTTGATGTTTATAAAGCTAGTATTCATTACTTAGCATTATTGAAAGTCCAGCTGGTTAAATTGTGTATCGAGTCAGGCAATGGATAATGCTATAATGGCACGAGCCAAGTCCAGTATAGCATCGCCCATTGGTCCTTCTGTCCTCATCCAGATTGGCCTTGGTTGGGATGAGCTAGCTCCGTTGTGGGTATTCTAGCTAATCGTTTTGGAGCATGACTTTGTGGCATGACTCCCGCCCCTTGTGGCACTTTACATTGTTATTGGTTCCGGTACCGGGTTTCTCTTCAGCTTTTATGCTACTATGAAGATGGTTTGTTTGATTGATGGGTTGATTGGTCGCTTCTGACCGGGGATTTCTCTTCAGATTTCATGCTATTATGAAGATGATGATTTGTTGATTATTGAAGCTGCGAAGCGACCTTTATTTGGTTTATCAGTTGGGAAACCTCGGCTAATATCATTTGTTATGTGTTTACTTTCCGCTGCTATCTGTTGACTGTTATTTGTTTCATGCTAAGTGATATTTATCATTGTTTATTTCTTATTGCATTATAGCATGTCATGTAGTTGCATTAGTAACTTACTGAGATTTTATCTCACCCCGTTTATTTCCATCTTTGTTTTTCCTTAACCCCCCTCCCCCAGGAGGAAAAGGATTAGGATTCGCGGATCGAGGAGGACGTCGAGAGGATTGAGATTTTGGGGCAGGTTGTTATGGATCGGTTTACATTATTTAAATGTATAACCTTTTGGGGATAGTTTTACCATTATTGACGTCATTAAGAATTGTATATTTTTATTCTTTTGGGTATAAGCTGTAGAGCTTATGTTAGATGTACTTTGTTGATTTAAACTTGGATTTGTAAAACCTTGTGTTATCATCTTTTGGTTCAAAATGGAATTTTTAACTTCTATATTTTAGAGTTTTGGTTTTAAGTCAACGTCCAGCTCGCGTATTCCGGACCCGCGGGTTCGGGGTCGCGACATCACCATTGAAAGGAGGAGGACTTTTGGAGATAACAAAACAATACCAAAACTCTTAAGGCATTTTCAAGCATTTTCTCCAAAGAAGCCCTTGAAGACTGTTGAAGTTTAGGTACTTTTTACTTCTTTCTTTTCTCTCTATTTTTCTCATCTCAAACTCTTCTTTTATTTCTCATCAAAGTGTGCAATCACCCAACCATTTTGGGACATGACACCATGGGCCACTTTATTCCATTGAAGTTGGCCAAGGAGTTATCTCCCCATATTCAACCCCCTTCTTTTAAATCCTTAAATATTATTTTTAAAGTATAGGAAGAACACATTTTTTTATGTAGATTACGAACAAGCAAGACCAACTTTAGTTGGGCGAAGTAGGTGTTTAAGTACTTCCCATTCCGTAACCTAACCCCCGAACCTCAATACAAGAATATCTAGTTTTCGTAACAAAACTTAGGCTATATTAGGTTTTTTCTTATGTTCCTCTAAAATATAGGTGGCGACTCTAAAACACTAAAACGAAGTTAGACATCCCAAGATATTCCACCCGCTCTAGCCTAAAGCGCGTGGGTTGCCCGTGTTGGTAGTGGTGCCCTAGGCACGTTTAATAAACGTTGTAATTGTTATCATTTATTTCATATCAATAAAGAGATGTTTTGATTATTATTGTTGTTCATGTTTACTTATAATAATCTCCATCCCTAGTACTTGTTAAGCACTAGTATAAAGGCTAAGTGATCATGAGATGATCATGTTAGATTTATGGGTACTTGTTTGGAACAAGGTACTGGACATGACCCGCTGTATGAGATTTATGTCATGGTCCATATCGTACGTATATCTCATATTAGTTATGTCATTAGAATCCTTAGACATGAAGTTATTATAGTCTTCCACTTGATGAACATTATGTTTGACGTATTCAAACGCTACCTTTAACCGGGTTGTGTTATAAAGGGTATGATTAGCATAATCGGATTCACGTAGGGAAGAATAATAAGCTAAATGGATTTGTCCCTCTTTGGAGAGATCTCAAGCTTAGGCCTCTCGTAGGAATGATGTTGATGAAAATGTTCGGCCGGACTCAAATGAATTGATTAGATTAATGTCATTTGGATTATCAACATATTCGGAATCGAGTAAGTATTGAACAAAAACAAGTTGACCATTTGACAATGACTTGTGTTCAATGAGATCGTGGACAAAGGGATTGTGACATATTCTAAAGGAATACGAACTTGTATCTAGTTATACTATTTGGGTAGGTATGACGGTTTGCTAGAACCTAATCATATCTTATGGATTCATGTTTGAACCCATTGCAACTTAGTATAATCCTAGAGGGTCACACACAATAGAACTGTAGGGTTCATAGTAACATGCGCAGCGGAATTTAGCAATAAAAATTTAAGAAACCCAAAGCCATGGATCCGTTCATATGATTAAATCAAATACAACATAATGAATAGAGGAAAAACTAAACTAACCCTTGATGACTATCAAAGTTTTCTTTGGTCTTGGTGGAGAAAACTTGAAGCTTTATCACGGACAAAATCACGAACTTTGTAGATGATAAAATTCACCCTCTAGCGGTGTCCACACTTCGAACGAATATCAAGAGGCTCCTTGATCTTGGCTTCTAGACCAATAATTATGAATCACACTTTCACAATTCAATAAAGAACTCTATGGAATTTATTTTTGAATTATTTTGTTCCTCAATCAAGGATATCTTAGAACAAAATAAAATCTCTCTCAAACTCTTTGAGACTCACAAAATCACTACTCTATATGGTCTGGCCGAATTGAGATTTTTATACACAATTAAGACCTATTCCAAATAGGTAACTTGTGCCAAAAACCTTTCCTAATCGAATTAGGAATTATTCTGTCGGCATACCGGGCGCCCGCCTGGTCCAACCCAGGCGCCCGCTCATTTGAACAGAAGGTCCAACCCTTTTCCGGACTCATTCAGGTGCCCGTCTGGTTCAACCCAAGCGCCCGCTTGGTTGACCAGGAAGCCCAGAATTTTCCAGAAATTCCTTGGAGGTCCTCCGACCCTAAATGCCAATATAGTCCTCTTATTTAAGATTCGTTCTATTGTGTGTGACCCTCTAGGATTATACTAAGTTGGCAATGGGCTCAAACATGATCCCATAAGATATGATTAGGTTCTAGCAAACCGTCATACCTACCCAAATAGTATAACTAGATACAAGTTCGCATTATTTTAGAATATGTCGCAATCCTTTTGTCCACGATGTCATTGAACACAAGTCATGGTCAAACAGTCAACTTGTCTTGTTCAATACTTTCTCGATTCTGAATATGTTGATATTTCAAATGCTATTGATCCAATCAAACCATTTGAGTTCGGCCGAACATTTAATCAACATCATTCCTTCGAGGGGCCCAAGCTTGACATCGCTCTGTGGAGGGACAAATCCATTTAGCTTATTATTCTTCCCAACGGGAATCCGATTATGCCAATCATACCCTTTATAACTACCGTGTTAAGGTAGCGTTTGAATATGTCAAACACAATGTTCATCAAGTGGAATACTATAATAACTTCATGTCTAAGGATCCGAATGACATAACTAATATGAGATATATGTACGACATAGACCATGACATAAATCTCATACAGCGGGTCATGTCCAGTACCTTGTTCCAAACAAGTACCCATAAATCTAACATGATCATCCCATGATCATTTAGCCTTTATACTAGTGCTTAAAAAGTACTAGGGACGGGGATTATTATAAGTAAACATGAACAACAATAATAATCAAAACATCTCTTTATTGATATGAAATAAATGATAACAATTACAACGTTTATTAAACGTGCCTAGGGCACCACTACCAACAATCTTCCACTTGCCCTAGGCCCAATCTCCCACGTATCTAATACCCATGGACATAACATGACCATCATGTTTAGCTTGTAGAAGTCCCTTTGTTAGTGGGTCCGCAACATTGTCATCAATAGGTACTCTGCATATATTTACGTCTCCCCTATCAACGATCTCTCGAATGATATGAAAACGCCTAAGTATGTGTTTGGATTTCTGATGTGCTCTTGGTTCCTTTGCTTGAGCAATAGCACCATTATTATCGCAATAAAGGTCTATTGGATTAGCAATACTAGGAACCACTTCAAGTTCAGTTATGAACTTCTTAATCCAAACAGCTTCCTTTGCAGCATCCGATGCAGCAATATACTCAGCTTTTGTTGTAGAATCAGCGGTTGTACTTTGCTTGGAACTCTTCCAGCTTACAGCTCCACCATTTAACATAAACACAAAACCCGATTGCGATCGGCTATCATCTTTGTTGGTTTGGAAGCTAGCATCCGTGTAAGCATTTACAACCAGATCATCTTCCATTCCTCCATAGACCAAAAACGAGTCTTTAGTTCTTCTCAAGTACTTAAGAATCGCTTTTACAGCTACCCAGTGATTTTCGCCAGGGTCGGATTGGTATCTACTTGTCATGCTCAAAGCATAAGATACATCCGGCCTAGTACAAATCATGGCATACATGATGGACCCAATTGCCGAAGCATATGGAACATCATTCATTTTCTCACGCTCATCGTTGTCTTAGGACATTGAGTCTGCTTAGAGAAACTCCATGTAACACGGGCAAGGTGCCTCTCTTAGAATTTTCCATACGGGTCTTCTAATGACCTTGTCAATGTATGTACTTTGGCTTAAACCAAGTAGCCTCCTTGATCTATCTCTATAGATCTTAATGCCAAGTATATATGCGGCTTCACCCATATCCTTCATTGCGAAGCACTTTCCTAACCAAGTCTTCACAGACTGAAGTGTAGGAATGTCGTTTCCAATGAGTAATATGTCATCAACGTATAAAATAAGGAATAGCACTATGCCCCCACTAATCTTCTTGTATACACAAGGCTCATCTTCGTTCTTGATGAAACCAAACTCTTTGACCGATTCATCAAAAAGGAGATTCCAACTCCTAGAAGCTTGCTTCAATCCATAGATGGATCTCTGCAATTTGCATACTTTAGAATCTTGTTCAAAACCTTCTGGTTGTGTCATATACACATCCTCTTGAAGTTTTCCATTTAGGAAATCGGTTTTGACGTCCATCTGCCATATTTCATAGTCATGATATGCGGCAATGGCAAGCAAAATTCTTATAGACTTGATCATTGCTATGGGTGAAAAGGTCTCATCATAGTCAATACCATGAACTTGCCTATAACCCTTCGCTACAAGCCTAGCTTTGTAAGTATGCACTTTCCCATGGCGATCCATCTGCTCCTTAATCTCAACAACTCTACAAGAATAGAGCTTCCACTCATTGCAACTCTAAATCCCGCAAATGTTGACAGAAGAATTGATAGGATTGCTTGTACATGAATCTGAACAAGGATACAGTACTTAAATCAAAATACGCTTTAAAACTCAGAAAATGACAAGTTCTGACATAAAATGTTTGGACAACCTTAATGGAGAAAGGATTGAAAAAAAACGAATTACTGAGATTTGTGCTCGTTAATGTTTGTGTCTGAAAAATCATGAAGTATTGAAGAAGTAGTAGAGTATGTCTTACCAAGGAGTAAAAGATATGGGCGAAGAGTACCACGAGAGCAAATTGAATAGATGCATAAACCCAGACGAACCTTCTCTTCACTGACAATGTTTAAATAAGAACATCTCGTCAGAAGATATATCAAAAAGATCTTTTTGGTCTCGTGTTGCATCCTTTATCGTGCAACCTATGGATTGCAATCAAATTCCAAATTCCAAACTTGATTGTCTTGCATGGATTGCAATTCGGATTCCATGGCTCCAAGCCACTTGTCCGAATCAGGAGAGGACATCGCCTCTTGGTAGGTTGACGGTTCATCATTCTCAATGATTTCTACCTCATTACTATCCGTTACGAGAAATCCATATCTCTCGGGCTCGGATCGTAACATACTAGATCTGCGAGTTGCTTGTGTATTTTGAACAGGTTCCACAACTCCTTGTGGTTCTTGTTCTTGTTCCACTATTGGTTCAATGTTATTTTCTGGGTCTCGAATTTCTTCAAGATTTATTTACTCCCACTGATTTCTTTGGAGAGAAACTCTTTCTCTAGAAAGACACCAGTTCGGGCAACAAACACTTTCTTGTCCTCACGGTTGTAAAAGTAATATCCTCTAGTTTCCTTAGGATATCCCACGAAAATACATTTATCAGATTTGTGTGCAAGTTTGTCTGAGAGAAGTCTTTTGACAAAAGCTTCACAACCCCAAATCTTCATGAAAGACAGACAAGGCTTCTTTCCGCTCCACATCTCATATGGAGTCTTTTGAACCGATTTAGTTGGAACACGATTTAGTGTGAAAGCAGCGGTTTCTAGGGTGTAACCCCAAAAGGATATTGGAAGATCAACTTGACTCATCATTGATCGAACCATGTCTAACAAAGTCTGATTTCTCCTCTCGGACACACCATTCCATTGTGGCGTTCCGGGTGGAGTTAATTGTGAAACTATTCCACAATTCTTTAGATGATCATCAAATTCTTGACTCAAGTATTCACCACCTCGATCTGATCGAAGTGCCTTAATACTTTTGCCAAGTTGTTTTTCTACTTCATTTTGAAATATTCTAAATATCTCAAACGCTTCACTTTTATGTTTCATTAGGTAAACATACCCAAATCTACTATAATCATCAGTGAAGGTTATGAAGTATTGAAATCCTCCCCTAGCATTGCTACTTAATGGTCCGCATACATCGGAATGTATCAACCTCAATAAGTCGCTTGCCCTTTCACCTAGCTTGGTAAAAGGTGTCTTAGTCATTTTTCCAAGAAGACACGACTCACAAGTATCATATGATTCTAAGTCACATGAACCCAAAAGTCCGTCCCCGTGGAGTTTTGAGATACGCTTCTCATTAATATGACCGAGACGGCAATGCCACAAATAAGTATGATTTACATCATTAGGTTTAGATTTCTTATTTACATGATAGACATTGTCATTATTTTCATTCTTGACATCCAAGATATAAAGGCCATTAAATGAATTAGCAATACCATAAAGCACATCATTTAAATAAATAGAAAATTTCTTATTCTCAATAAGAAACTTAAAACCTTCATTATCCAAACAAGAAATTGAAATAATATTTCTGCTTAAATCCGGAACATAATAACAATTGTTCAAAACAAGAATTAATCCGGAAGGTAAAGTGACTTCATAAGTCCCTACGGCTAATGCAGCAACTCTTGCTCCATTCCCCACGCGTAGATCTACTTCACCTTCTTTAAGCAGTCTCCTATTCTTTAGTCCCTGCACATTTAGACAAATGTGAGAACCACATCCGGTATCCAATACCCAAGAATCAGTGGTAGAAAGGAGAATATCTATCATATAGATACCTGAAGTTGACGCAGCCTTGCTGCTCTTCTTCTTCTTTTGCTCTTCCAAGAAAGCCTTGCAATTACGTTTCCAATGACCAATTTCTTGACAATGGAAACAGATTGCATCCTTTTGTGAATCGGGTTTTGCCTCAGAAGCCTTGGCAAACTTTGCCTTGCTTATTTTGGGTTTGACAACTTTCTTACCCTTTCCTTTGGCACTAGCCTTCTTCCCATCATGAACCAAGAGCACGGGAGAACCTTTCTCCACAATTTTCATCTCTGCAGTTTTGAGCATCCCATGCAACTCAGAGAGATTCTTATCCATTCCATGCATGTTATAATTCATCACAAACTGATTATAACTTTTAGGCAATGAATTAAGAATGAGATCCGTGGCTAGCTCCAATGGGATTGGATAGCCAAGTTTCTCAAGGTGCTCTACATAACCTTTCATTTTAAGAAAGTGAGGACTCACTTGTTGCCCTTCATTCATTTTACAAGTAGTGAATGCAACAATGGTCTTGTACCTCTCTTGCCTAGCTTGCTCTTGAAACATGGTTCTCAACTCCACGCCTATCTCATAGGCTTCCAAATGTTCCAAACTTTGTTGGAGTTTTGAACACATAGCAGCAAGCATGAGACAACTTACATCTCTAGAATCATTACGATGTTTCTTGTAATTGTCTCTTTCTTCCCTAGGGGCAGTAGGCGGTGGTTCAGCAGGGAGAGGCCCATCGAGAATGTACAACTTATCTTCTTGCCTAAGAACGATTCTTATGCTACGGATCCAATACATGAAGTTAATACCATTCTCTTCGAGCTTATCCTTCTGAAGGATCGATCGCAACAACATTGATTGAGTGTTATCAGTCATTATCTACAAATATGCAAAATTTTCAAAATTTAATAAGTACCAATTTTCATTAAAGAAATAAATAATGTATTTTCAAAATACTCCCACTAAATTATATAACCTTCATATACATCCAATGTATAATATAATTTAATTGGGTTAAGATCCAACTTTAATTTAACTTTTGAGTCCACGGAGGCGGACCGCTCAAAAATAAATTAATTAGGTAGACAATCATGTCAATCATATCCCATATGATTCTTAGATCATTTTATAAGATTCTTTGAGAAATCCAATTTCAAAAAACATGTTTAATCTCATATTTTGCCTAGGCCCAAAACTGTTTTGACGGCTAATTAAGTCCAACCATTTTAAACGCATAGGAACCATTCAATTTAACGCACCTTGCGGAGGCAAGCCCACATTAATTTAATGAACCTCATCTTGCTCATACATGAATAAGATTAATGCACCTCGCGGAGGCGAACCCACATCAAGATTACCCATGTATAAACAAGTGATTTAATCATGGCATGGCAAAGAAGGACTTAAAACTTTCTTTGAAGGTTCATCACACATAGCATATAACACATTTATGAGCACATAATATAAACATGTTACACATCAAGTTTAGCCACTAAATTAATCTCCATTAATTTAAGCATGATATTTATGTGTCATTAGTTTCTCTATAATTATGAGGATGAGACTATTTCAACTTCGGTTATTATCTCCAAATCAAGACAACAAGAAGTGCGGTCGAACTAAGCCATTACGCAACCACAATCCCGCACTAATTCAAGAAACCAAGAAAGTAGTCCATGTGGCCGAAACTAAGCAATAGATGGTCTCGATGAACGTAGGCCAATTGCATTCACAATTCCACATGAATCTCTAATCATTGAATCAAGAACTTTGTTTCTCAATTTTAGCAATTATGAACTCTTCATAATTCTAACTTCGTTTTATCTTTGAAACTTTGATTGCGATCAATTTTGGGAAACACAATCTCGATGAACGCAGATTAGCCATCCAAAACTTGAACCAATCTAGGAATCACAAGACTAAAACAAATAGGAAAATCAAATCCCAAAATCCACACACAAACCAACTACGCAAAACCCATTCCAGATCAGCATGTCTGGACTGGTTCTGTTACTGGTTTTGTTGAATTTATCGAAAATTCCATATTCAGATTTTAACCAAAATCAGAACAAATTTTGACCAGCGAGCGCCCGCCTGGTCTTCAGCGAGCGGGCGCCTGAATGGTCAGAATGGTACAGAATTTTTAAAGTTCGAAAATTTTGTCTCAAAATTATTTTTCCCCGATTATTAAAACTTTGATCCAATCAAAAATTAATAATCAAAATAATTCAGAATCCACCATAATTTTATTGCGATTAAATCGTGCGATTAAAGTTGAAGCAATAAACCACATAAAATCACATAAAACATAAACATCATATATTCCAATATTCATATCATGCAAGGCACATAAACAATTTATATACACATAACATGATCTTAGTATTGAATTAATCAACATGAACGGGGCTCTGATACCACTGTAGGGTTTCGTAGTAACATGCGTAGCGGAATTTAGCAATTAAAATTTTAAGAAACCCAAAGCCATGGATCCGTTCATATGATTAAATCAAATACAACATAATGAATAGAGGAAAAACTAAACTAACCCTTGATGACAATCAAAGTTTTCTTTGGTCTTGGTGGAGAAAACTTGAAGCTTTATCACGGACAAAATCACGAACTTTGTAGATGATAAAATTCACCTTCTAGCGGTGTCCACACTTCGAACGAATATCAAGAGGCTCCTTGATCTTGGTTTCTAGACCAATAATTATGAAACACACTTTCACAATTCAATAAAGAACTATATGGAATTTATTTGTGAATTATTTTGTTCGTCAATCAAGGATATCTTAGAACAAAATAAAATCTCTCTCAAACTCTTTGAGACAAACAAAATCACTACTCTATATGGTCTGGCCGAATTGAGGTTTTTATACACAATTAAGACCTATTCCAAATAGGTAACTTGTGCCAAAAACATTTCCTAATCGAATTAGGAATTATTCTGTCGGCATACCGGGCGCCCGCCTGGTCCAACCCAGGCGCCCGCTCATTTGAACAGAAGGTCCAAGCCTTTTCCGGACTCATTCAGGCGCCCGCCTGGTTCAACCCCAGCGCCCCCTTGGTTGACCAGGAAGCCCAGAATTTTCCAGAAATTCCTTGGAGGTCCTCCGACCCTAAATGTCAATATAGTCCTCTTATTTAAGATTCGTTATATTGTGTGTGACCCTCTAGGATTATACTAAGTTGGCAATGTGCTCAAACATGATCCCATAAGATATGATTAGGTTCTAGAAAACCGTCATACCTACCCAAATAATATAAGTAGATACAAGTTCGCATTCCTTTAGAATATGTCACAATCCTTTTGTCCACGATGTCATTGAACGCAAGTCATGGTCAAACAGTCAACTTGTCTTGTTCATACTTTCTCGATTCTGAATATGTTGATATTTCAAATGCTATTAATCCAATCAATCCATTTGAGTCCGGCCGAACATTTCATCAACATCATTCCTTCGAGGGGCCCAAGCTTGACATCTCTCCGTGGAGGGAGAAATCTATTTAGTTTATTATTCTTCCCAACGGGAATCCGATTATGCCAATCATACCCTTTATAACTATCGTGTTAAGGTAGCGTTTGAATATGTCAAACACAATGTTCATCAAGTGGAAGACTATAATAAATTCATGTCTAAGGATTCGAATGACATAACTAATATGAGATATATGTACGACATAGACCATGACATAAATCTCATACAGCGGGTCATGTCCAGTACCTTGTTCCAAACAAGTACCCATAAATCTAACATGATCATCCCATGATCATTTAGCCTTTATACTAGTGCTTAACAAGTACTAGGGATGGGGATTATTATAAGTAAACATGCATAACAATAATAATCAAAACATCTCTTTATTGATATGAAATAAATGATAACAATTACAACGTTTATTAAACGTGCCTAGGGCACCATTACCAACAAGAACGAATCCTAAAAGGACTATATTGGAAAATTAAGGCTCTCTGATTCTGGTGTGCGACCGCATAAACCAGGCTGGTCGGTCGCACATGTTTGGGCGACCGCACACCTGATTTTGGGCGGCCGCACATTGAGTCGGGATAGGTTTCCTGATTTAATTAGGAAAAGGATTTTGGACGGGTTTTGACACAAGTTTCCTATTTAAAATATGTCTAACTTGTATATAAACAGCCAAATTCGGCCACAACTCAACCCTAGCTTTTGTGCAAGTCTCCAAAGAGTTTGAGAGAGTTTTATTTTGTTTTAAGATATCCTAGATTGAAGAACAAAATAATACACAAAATAATATTCCATATAGTTCATATTAATTGAGAAAACGTGTTTCAAAATTTTGGTCTAGCAACCAAGATCAAGTGTTCTTGATATTCATTCAAGGTATGGATACCGCTAGAGGGTGAAGCTCATCATCTTCAAAGTTCTTGTTCTTACTTGTTCGTGATTAAAGCTTCAATTTCTCCACCAAGATCAAAGACCAAATTCAAAGTCATTAAGGGTTAGTTCTTCTAGTATTCATATTGCAAGTATTTTATTTAATCATATGAATGGATCTATGGGTTTTGGGTTTCATAAAATTTTAAATGCTATTTTCCGCTGCGCATGTTACTTGGAAACCTAACAGTGATATCAGAGCCCCGTTCATGTTGATTATTTCAATACCTAGATCATGTTGTGTGTATATAAATTGTTTATGTGCCCATCATGATATGAATATTGGATATATGATGTTTATGTGTTATATGATTTTATGTGGTTTATTGTTTTACAACTTTAATCGCACTATTCAATCGCACTAAAAATTATGATGGATTCTGAATTGTTTGATTATAAATTTTGATTGGATCAAAGTTTTGATAATCGGGGAAAAACAATTTTGAGACAAGGTTTGGGTGTGAATCCTGGGGTTTGATTTTCCTATTTGTTTTAGTCTTGTGATTCTAAGATTGGTTCAAGGTTTGGATGGCTAATCTACATTCATCGAGATTGTGTTTCCCAAACTTGATCGCAATCAAAGTTTCAAGGATAAAACGAAGTTAGAATTATGAAGAGTTCATAATTGCTAATATTGAGAAACAAAGTTCTTGATTCAAAGATTGGAGATCCATGTGGAATTGTGGATGCAATTGGCCTACGTTCATCGAGACCATCTATTGCTTAGTTTCGGCCACATGGACTACTTTCTTGGTTTCTTGAATTAGTGCGGAATTGTGGATGCCTTATGGCTTAGTTTCGGCCGCACTTCTTGTTGTCTTGATTTGGAGATAATAACCAAAGTTGAAATAGTCTCATCCTCATAATTATAGAGAAACTAATGACACATAAATATTTTACTTAAATTAATGGAGATTAATTTAGTGCCTAAACTTGATGTGTAACATATTTAAATTATGTGCTCATAAATGTGTTGTATGCTATATGTGATGAACCTTCAAAGAAAATTTTAAGTCCTTTAGTGTCATGCCATGATTAAAACACTTGTTAATACATGGGTGAATTTAATGTAGACTCACCCTAGCGAGATGCATTGACTTTATTTATGTATGAGCAAGATAGATAATGTGGGCACGCCCTAGCGAGGCACATTAACTATACGTTTAAAATGGTTGGACTTAATTAGGCGTCAAAACAGTTTTGAGCCTAGGCAAAGATGAGATTTAAAATGCTTTTTGAAATTGGATTTCTTAAAGAATCTCATAAAAGGAACTAAGAGTCATATGAAATATGATTGACAAGAGTTGTCTACCTAATTAATTTGATTTTGTGTAATCCGCCTTAGCGGACTTAAAATTAAATTAAAGCGGTATCTTAACCCATTTAAATTATATTATATATTGGATGTATGAGAAGGTTATATAATTTAGTGGGAGTATTTTTTTTGAAAAATACATTGTTTATTTCTTTAATGAAAAATTGGTACATATTAAATTTTGGAAATTTTGCATAATTGTAGATAATGACTAACAACACTCAATTAATTTCGTTGCGATCGATCCTTGAGAAGGATAAGCTCCAAGAGAATGGTACGAACTTTATGGATTGGATCCGTAGCCTAAGAATTGTTCTTAGGCAAGAAGATAAGTTGTACATTCTCGATGGGCCTCTTCCTGCTGAACCAGAGCCTACTGCCCCTAGGGCAGAAAGAGGCAATTACAAGAAACATCGTAATGATTCAATAGATGTAAGTTGTCTCATGCTTGCTACTATGTGCTCAAAACTCCAACAAAGTTTGGAACATTTGGAAGCCTATGAGATAGGCGTGGAGTTAAGAGCCATGTTTCAAGAGCAAGCTAGGCAAGAGAGGTACAAGACCATTGTTGCAGTCACTTCTTGCAAAATGAATGAAGGGCAACAAGTGAGTCCTCACATGCTTAAAATGAAGGGCTATGTAGAGCATCTTGAGAAACTTGGCTATGCAATCCCATTGGAGTTAGCCACGGATCTCATTCTTAATTCATTGCCTAAAAGTTATAATCAGTTTGTGATGAATTATAACATGCATGGAATGGATAAGAATCTCTCCGAGTTGCATGGGATGCTTAAAACTGCGGAGATGAAGATTGTGGAGAAAGGTTCTCCTGTGCTCTTGGTTCATGATGGAAAGAAGGCTGGTGCCAAAGGAAAGGGTAAGGCAAAAGTTGTCAAACCCAAGATAAGCAAGGCAAAGGTTGCCAAGGCTTCTGAGGCAAAACCCGATACATAAAAGGATGTAATTTGTTTCCATTGTCAAGAAATTGGTCATTGAAAACGTAATTGCAAGGCTTTCTTGGAAGAGCAAAAGAAGAAGAAGGGCAGCAAGGCTACGTCGACTTCAGGTATCTATATGATAGATATTCTCCTTTCTACCACTGATTCTTGGGTATTGGATACCGGATGTGGTTCTCACATTTGTCTAAATGTGCAGGGACTAAAGAATAGACTGCTTAAAGAGGGTGAAGTAGACCTACGCGTGGGGAATGGAGCAAGAGTTGCTGCATTAGCCGTAGGGACTTATGAAGTCACTTTACCTTCCGGTTTAATACTTGTTTTGAACAATTGCTATTATGTACCGGATTTAAGTAAAAATATTATTTCAATTTCTTGTTTGGATAACGAAGGTTTTAAGTTTCTTATTGAGAATAAGAAATTTTCTATTTATTTAAATGATGTGCTTTATGGTATTGCAAATTCATTTAATGGCCTTATATCTTGGATGTCAAGAATGAAAATAATGAAAATGTCTATCATATAAATAAGAAATCCAAACCTAATGATGTAAATCATTCTTATTTATGGCATTGCCGTCTTGGTCATATAAATGAGAAGCGTATCTCAAAACTCCATGGGGACGGTCTCTTAGGTTCATGTGACCTTGGGTCATATGACACTTGTGAGTCGTGTATTCTTGGAAAAATGACTAAGACACCTTTTACCAAGCTAGGTGAAAGTGCAAGCGACTTATTGGGGTTGATACATTCCGATGTATGCGGACCATTAAGTAGCAATGCTAGAGGAGGATTTCAATACTTCATAACCTTCACTGATGATTATAGTAGATTTGGGTATGTTTACCTAATGAAACATAAAAGTGAAGCATTTGAGATATTTAGAACATTTCAAAATGAAGTAGTAAAACAACTTGGCAAAAGTATTAAGGCACTTCGATCAGATCGAGGTGGAGAATACTTGAGTCATGAATTTGATGATCATCTAAAGAATTGTGGAATAATTTCACAATTGACTCCACCCGGAACACCACAATGGAATGGTGTGTCCGAGAGGAGGAATCGGACCTTGTTAGACATGGTTCGATCAATGATGATTCAAGTTGATCTTCCAATATCCTTTTGGGGTTACGCTCTAGAAATCGCTGCTTTCACACTAAATCAAGTTCCAACTAAATCGGTTCCAAAGACTCTATATGAGATGTGGAGCGGAAAGAAACCTAGTTTGTCTTTCTTGAGGATTTGGGGTTGCGAAGGTTTTGTCAAAAGACTTGTCTCCGACAAACTAGCACACAAATCTGATAAATGTATTTTCGTGGGATATCCTAAGGAAACTAAAGGATATTACTTTTACAACCGAGAGGACAACAAAGTGTTTGTTGCCCAAACTGGTGTCATTCTAGAGAAACAGTTTCTCTCCAAAAAAAATCAGTGGGAGTAAAATAAATCTTGAAGAAATTCGAGACCCAGAAAATAACATTGAACCAATAGTGGAACAAGAACAAGAACCACAAGGAGTTGTGGAACCTGTTCAAAATACACAAGTAACTCGCAGATCTAGTAGGTTACGATCCGAGCCCGAGAGATATGGATTTCTCGTAACGGATAGTAATGAGGTGGAAATCATTGAGAATGATGAACCGACAACCTATCAAGAGGCGATGTCTTCTCCTGATTCGGACAAGTGGCTTGGAGCCATGGAATCCGAATTGCAATCCATGCAAGACAATCAAGTTTGGAATTTGATTGATGTACCCGAAGGTGTAAAAACCATAGGATGCAAATGGATCTTCAAGAAGAAGACTGACATGGATGGGAAGGTGCATACTTACAAAGCTAGACTTGTAGCGAAAGGTTATAGGCAAGTTCATGGTATTGACTATGATGAAACCTTTTCACCCTTAGCAATGATCAAGTCTATAAGAATTTTGCTTGCCATTGCCGCATATCATGACTATGAAATATGGCAAATGGATGTCAAAACCGCTTTCCTAAATGGAAAACTACAAGAGGATGTGTATATGACACAACCAGAAGGTTTTGAACAGAATTCTAAGGTATGTAAATTGCAGAAATCCATTTATGGATTGAAGCAAGCTTTTAGGAGTTGGAATCTCCATTTTGATGAATCGGTCAAAGAGTTTGGTTTCATCAAGAATGAAGATGAGCCTTGTGTATACAAGAAGATTAGTGGGAGCATAGTGCTATTCCTGATTTTATATGTGGATGACATATTACTCATTGGAAACGACATTCCTACACTTCAGTCCGTAAAGACTTGGTTAGGAAAGTGTTTCGCAATGAAAGATATGGGTGAAGTCGCATATATACTTGGCATTAAGATCTATAGAGATAGATCAAGGAAGCTACTTGGTTTAAGCCAAAGTATATACATTGACAAGGTCATTAGAAGATTTCGTATGGAAAATTCTAAAAGAGGTACCTTGCCGGTGTTACATGGAGTTTCTCTAAGCAAGACTCAATGTCCTAAGACAAAAGATGAGCGTGAGAAAAAGAATGATGTTCCATATGCTTTAGCAATTGGGTCCATCATGTATGCCATGATCTGTACTAGGCCGGATGTGTCTTATGCTTTGAGCATGACAAGTAGATACCAATCCGACCCCGGAGAGAATCATCGGGTGGCTGTAAAAGCAATTCTTAAGTACTTGAGAAGGACTAAAGACTCGTTTTTGGTCTATGGAGGAATGGAAGATTATCTCATTGTAAATACTTACACGGATGCAAGCTTCCAAACCGACAGATATGACAGTCAATCGCAATCGGGTTTTGTGTTTATGTTAAATGGTGGAGCTGTAAGCTGGAAGAGTTCCAAGCAGAGTACAACCGGTGATTCTACAACGGAAGCTGAGTATATTGCTGCATCGGATGGTGCAAAGGAAGCTGTTTGGATTAATAAGTTTATCACTGAACTTGAAGTGGTTCCTAGTATTGCTAATCCAATAGACCTTTATTGTGATAATAATGGTGCTATTGCTCAAGCAAAGGAACCAAGGGCACATCAAAATCCAAATACATACTTAGGCGTTACCATGTCATTCGAGAAATCATTGACAGAGGTGACGTGAATATATGCAAAGTACCTACTAATGACAATGTCGCAGACTCGCTGACAAAGGGACTTCCACAAGCTAAACATGTAACGCCCATCCTATTTCTTGTTAAATATTTGACTTACTTGTTAAATACTTGAACTTTCATATTATGTGTTAGTTTTACTTGGGTTAATTTCTTAACTGCTTTAGAATATTAAGGTGGTTAAATGTCTAGTTTTGACTTTTGGGTCATTTGTGAAAATTTGACTTTAGGGGCCTTTTTGTTAAAAGTGAAACTTGAGGGGCCTAAGTGTCATTCTTTGAAACTTGAATGTTTATCTTGGTTGCCTTCTCTCTGAGAAGCATTTTTCCCCAAACTTCTTTTACGTTCTCTCTAAGGCAAAAGCTAGGGTTAGGTTTTTACCCTATTCTCGACTCCTCGAGCTTAATTATCCCTCCGTTTTTGATTCTGATCCCGGATAATTATTCGTGGCGTTGAATAGAGCGTTCCAGGCCGATCAGAAATTTATTTGGGTCGTTTTGGTTTTTGACTAGGTAAGTTATTAGCTCCCCCTTGCTTGTAATAACATGCATAAATGTTATTCCTGATACATGTGCTTGTCAATTTCGTGTTTGGGATGAATTTTGTGGTACTTGTAATTGTGGGACAAAGGGAGTATATCCTACTGTGTAAAATAAAGAAACAAAATGAAAGTATTAGTTTTGAACTTGTTAATGCATCCATGGGTTGTTAAAATGTTAGTAAAGAGTTACTCCTACGCTTGGGACGGAGATTTCTAAGCCTGGGAAAGAAATTGAGGTTCGCAGAATTTGGTACCAGGCGCCCGCCTGGAGGTCCACCAGGCGCCCGCCCTTTTCAACAGAAGTTTTGGGTTTCAAATGTGCTTGGATGAGCGCCCGCCCGGTCCTCCATAGGCGCCTGCCCGGTCCCCTGTTCCAACTAAAGTGTTTTAAATCCAAATTAAATTGAAAGCTTATCCCTCCTAAGGCATATAGCCTTGGTATAAGATGTCCTAGCAAGTGTAATTGTACCTTTTGGGGGCATTAGAACTTAGTCTTGAACATTAATACTTATAGAACTCAAATGAGAACTTAAGTATAAGAGTAGTAACTCTTCTTTATGTCTTGAAAGTGCTATGAATAAGCACTAATGTGTTATACTTGTTTTGAATCCAATGATTGTGCACCTTAGGGGCATTATAACAAAGTTTTAGACTTGAACATCCTAAGTATAGGATTAGGATTTTGTAAGAGTAAATGTATAACTCTTATACTTGCTTGAATATCCAAAGATTGGACTTATAATTTGAAGTATAAGACCATAAAATCTTGTACATGACTTGAACATCCAAAGAATTGGATTAAAACTTTAATATAAGATAATAAAATCTTGTACTTGACTTGACACCAATACATATGTATGGTAATGAACTAAAAAGTGCTATGAACAAGCACTAACTTGTATGAGACATGTTCTTGTTGTGTATGTGCAAAGATTGCAAATAGTTGGTTGGTAACAAGGTGACTTCTTGATTACTTGAAGCATGTTCCTTGTTGAGCTAGTCCACTACTTTTGGATTAGTTCTTCTCCCGTAGTTAAAGTAAATATCTACTTGTACATTCTTGTGTGAGTCCAGCTGGTTCTCCTTGCTTGTTCGGAAATATATAGGTTCACGCTTGTCGCGAGAACTGGGGCTTAAGTGACAATCGGGTCCCTATGTATTTGCGCTTGACCCCTTACTACCGGCCATAGTAAGGGCATAGCTTCCTTGGTTGGAGCAATACGCCTGACTTAAGTGAATGCTAAACTCTTGAACACCTCGTGAGTCTTGATCTTGAGAATGACACTGGTTACCGGGTCTTCTGATATATACTGAATAATCAGTTTCTTGTTATTGATCGTGATTGTCAAAGTAATACAAGCTACGACAACAATGGTATTGTTGGGAGGAATAAGGAAGGAAGCAATATCCTTTATAGCTTGCTTGTTTAGCCTTATGTGCTACTTGATGAGTGCTTAGCCTCTCATATACTTGTTACTTGATGATACTTGATATATGATTACTTGAGTATCTACTTGAATTGCATGATAACATGTCATGTAGTTGCATCTAATAGCTTACTGAGATTTATCTCACCCCGTTTCTTGTTTAATTGTTTTCTTTAGATCAAAGGAAGGATAGTGCGCAGTGAGGCTCGACATAGCTGGGAGCTTACTACGCAGGTCGTGATTCTTTTGGGTCTTGTGTCCTTTTACATTTGGTGAGGACGATGTATTATGGGTTTTGTAACTCCTTATTTTGGGGTAGACAGTTTTGTTCAGTTCTTGTTGTCACTAGACATCTTGTATAGTACTCTTGATGCCAGCTTATGTGCTAGGCATGTTTCCGCTGTGTATGTATTAAGTTTGGTTTTAATTTTCTTGTCTAGAACTCGTGTTGTGAGCTAGTATAGCTCCTTACTCTTGAGTATATATATCATGTCAGTTTATTAGACAGATGTCATCCAGTTTCTTATCAGTTTCTTGTTCCTCGTTAGTCACGCGCATCCGGGTTCGAGGTTCTATTAGGGGATCCTGGGACCTGGGGGCGTGTCAAAACATGAAGGTCATGTTAGGTCCATGGGTATTAGATACATGGGAGATTGGGCCTAGGGCAAGTGGGAGATTGTTGGTAGTGGTGCCCTAGGCACGTTTAATAAACGTTGTAATTGTTATCATTTATTTCATATCAATAAAGAGATGTTTTGATTATTATTGTTGTTCATGTTTACTTATAATAATCACCATCCCTAGTACTTGTTAAGCACTAGTATAAAGGCTAAATGATCATGGGATGATCATGTTAGATTTATGGGTACTTGTTTGGAACAAGGTACTGGACATGACCTGCTGTATGAGATTTATGTCATGGTCCATGTCGTACGTATATCTCATATTAGTTATGTCATTCGAATCCTTAGCCATTAAGTTATTATACTCTTCCACTTGATGAACATTATGTTTGACGTATTCAAACGCTACCTTTAACCGGGTAGTTATAAAGGGTATGATTGGCATAATCGGATTCACGTAGGGAAGAATAATAAGCTAAATGGATTTGTCCCTCTTCGGAGAGATCTCAAGCTTAGGCCTCTCGTAGGAATGATGTTGATGAAAATGTTCGGCCAGACTCAAATTAATTGATTAGATTAATGTCATTTGGATTATCAACATATTCGGAATCGAGAAAGTATTGAACAAAAACAAGTTGACCGTTTGACCATGACTTGTGTTCAATGAGATCGTGGACAAAGGGATTGTGACATATTCTAAAGGAATGCAAACTTGTATCTAGTTATACTATTTGGGTAGGTATGATGGTTTGCTAGAACCTAATCATATCTAATGGATTCATGTTTGAACACATAGCCAACTTAGTATAATCCTAGAGGGTCACACACAATAGAACGAATCCTAAAATGACTATATTCGAAAATTAAGGCTCTCTGATCCTGGTGTCCGATCGCACAAACCAGGCTGGGCGGCCGCACATGTTTGGGCGACCGCACACCTGATTTTGGGCGGCCGCACAGTGAGTCGGGACAGGTTTCCTGATTTAATTAGGAAAAGGATTTTGGACGGGTTTTGACACAAGTTTCCTATTTGGAATAGGTCTAACTTGTATATAAACATCCAAATTTGGCCAAAACTCAACCCTAGATTTTGTGCAAGTCTCCAAAGAGTTTGAGAGAGTTTTATTTTGTTCTAAGACATCCTAGATTGAAGAACAAAATAATACACAAAATAATATTCCATATAGTTCATATTAATTGTGAAAACGTGTTTCACAATTTTGGTCTAGCAACCAAGATCAAGTGTTCTTGATATTCGTTCAGGTGTGGATACCGCTAGAGGGTGAAGCTCATCATCTTCAAAGTTCGTGTTCTTACTTGTTCGTGATTAAAGCTTCAATTTCTCCACCAAGATCAAAGACCAAATTCAAAGTCATTAAGGGTTAGTTCTTCTAGTATTCATATTGCAAGTATTTGATTTAATCATATGAATGGATCTATGGGCTTTGGGTTTCATAAAATTTTAAATGCTATTTTCCGCTGCGCATGTTACTTGGAAACCCAACAGTGCGCCCCGGGGTATCTACACATTGGTGTTAGTGTGGTAGTTGGTGTCCATTTCTTCATCCTTAATGTAGATAAGATTGTCACCATCGGGTATTACCTCGGCTCCTTTCTTTTGAATGTGGCTCCTTAACTATTGGTTGTGGTTCTCCAATGTCTTGTTACTTTCTTCCGGATTCTTGATCTTTGCTTCGAGACCGGCGAGGAAGTATTGAAGGTTTGGGGGAGGCCATTGAGATTAGCCTCGGGGTTGAGCTCTGTAGTGCTAACGGTAGGAGCGACGAAGGCTGCAGAGACTGAAGTAGAGACGGGAGTTGTCATTGTTTATGTTGGGACTGAGAGCGGGGACGAATCAGAAACATCACGTTGTAGTCGACCACCCGAACGGACCCAAACTTGCTTTGCTGAAAGGTTGGGGGGATGCGAATTTTAGGAAGGGGTAGGCTCATGCAAAGTATGCTTTTAGTTTTCAAAAAATTGTACATTATTTACATCCTAATTAGTTGGAAGGGGTACCCCTTTTGCGCAACTAACTAGAGGCTACGATTAGTGGACGCCATCACTACGTCTATAGACCCCTCGTTTTTCACCTGCCTTGCACATCCCCAAACGGACAATGGAGAGGGTCCTATAGGGTAAGTGGCTTCCACTAATCAATGGATCCTATGACTAACCCGTCCTTAAAGGCAATTAACGTTATGTCTATGTTGCATCCTACACAAGTTAATGATGATTTGTGATCTTCACTCATCATTGACTTGGGGATGATTCGACATAGACAACACGTTATTTGCCAAGTTAAGAAAAATCTAGCCAAACCAACCGGTCAAAAGTTTAGAGTGTCCTAACCTCTATGTGTGGGTTGACACGGGTAGGTGTAGATACCCCGCCTTGGAGCTCTCACCCCGATTGCATACATAGTATTTTTATTTAACTTATTTTTGTTAAATTCTATTACTTCGGTTAAGTTCCTAACTGATTTCGTTAGTTTTGGACTAAACTGCATAACAGAGTTAAATTTTAGGGTCATTTTGTCATTCTGTCATTTTTACCCGTGGGTGCCTCCCGTAATAGCCATGTGCTGCGCGCGCGTTTGACCTAACTGGCCGGACCCGCGCGCCTCCCATATTGACTGTTACGGATTGCAGCTTTTTCCCTCCATTTTTAGAGTCAAAAACCATCTTTTTGTCACATGTTTTATTCTAGCATTAAACCCATTTTATTTTGTAACTCCCAATCCCATTATTCTAGCCATTTCTTTAAAACAAAATATTTCTTTTCATTATTATTTGATTTTCTCTTTATTATTGATTTTTCTTTATTTTCTTATTTGTTGAAAAGCCATATTTTCCTCTCTTTTTCACCTATAAAAACCCTCTTATTTTACCTTAGAAAAGGACCTCGAATTCTCTCTACACTTTTACTATACACAAATTCTCCCAACAAGAGTTTTAGCAACAAAACACTACACAAATTTCTAGACAACAATTTCTCTACAACAACTCCATCTCCAAGTTAAAGTTTGAGGTTCTTCTTTTCTAAAGGTACTTTATTCTTCTTCTTCTTCTATTTTATTTATCTAGTCAATGTATGCAATCCCCATCAATGGGACATGACCTAAAAATCACTTTATTACATTAAAGTTGGTTAAAGGTTATCTCCCTACATTCTAAACTCTAGTTTAATTCACTCTTCTTCTCTTAATATAATATTTAGCATAAATTAATATATAAAATAATTTCCTTTTATTTCCCTTTGCAATTCCCCTTTTCTTTACTATGTAATTGTTAGCACATTTTTATAGCATTAGAATACCAATAGTAGCAAGACCGGCTTAAGCCGAACGGAGTGGGTGTTTAAGTACTTCCCACTTCGTCACCTAACCCCCGAACCCTTCTCTTCCCGAATCTTTGGTTTTGTATATAAATTTAGGCAATTTCTTTACATTTTTCTTATGTTCCTTTAAAAACATAGTTGGCGACTCTACATTTAAAATAAAATAGACATCCTAGGATCCTTCCACCGTTCTAGCCAAGTAGTGGGTTTTCCCGAGGTATCTACAGTGGCGACTCCGCTGGGGACAAGTTAGAGGGTTAAACATGCGTTTTTGCTTTTGGTGTTCTTTTATTCTGTTTTCTAGGCATTCTGGTAAAAAGGGTTGGAAGCGCGCGCCTCTGGCCTTCTTGGCCTAAAGCGCGCGCGTCCGACCCTAATTACCAGTGTCGCGACCCCGCACCCCGCGGCCCGAGATCGCGAGCTGGACGTCGACTTAGAACCAAAACTCTAAAATATAGAAGTTAAAAATTCCATTTTGAACCAAAAGATGATAACACCAGGTTTTACAAATCCAAGTTTAAACCAACAAAGTACATCTAACACAAGCTCCACAGCTTATACCCAAAAGAATAAAATATACAATTCTTAATGACGTTAATAATGGTAAAACTATCCCCAAAAGGTTATACATTTAAATAATGTAAACCGATCCATAACAACCTGCCCCAAAATCTCAAACCTCTCGACGTCCTCCTCGATCCGCAAAACCTAATCCTTTTCCTCCTGGGGGGGGTTAAGGAAAAACAAAGATGGAAATAAACGGGGTGAGATAAAATCTCAGTAAGTTACTAATGCAACTACATGCCATGCTATTATGCAATAACCAATAGCAATTAACATATGACAAATAGCAGCGGAATAATAAGTGACATGCTGTCAAACAGTAACATCCAATAATCAATCATATAAATAAACATATAACAACAAATGAGAGGCTCCCTATCGCTAACCGTCCCATACCGGTTGGAAATAACGACCAGCTCATCATGCAACACATAAAGCTGAAATAAACACTCATAAGTGGATACATAGCCAAGGTTTTCCAAACCGGAACATCCAAATAAAGGGTCGCTGCGCAGCTTCAATAATCAACAATCAACATCTTCATAGCAGCATGAAAGCTCGAAGAGAAAACCCCGGTACCGGAACCAATAACCAAATGAAGTGTCACAAGGGACAAGGACCATGACACAAAGTCATGCCCGTTAGCCAGATACATTCACAAAGGAACGCTGACTTATCCTTTCCAAGGCCAATCTGGAGAAGGGTATAGAAGGGGCAAAACAATGGTCAACATTATAATGGACTTGGCTTTGCCATTATAATCTTTCCCATCGCCCAAACACACACAAAATACCAGCTGGACTTTCAAATAAATGCTAAGTAATAATAATTTAGCATGAATAGCAACTTAAGGTTCCAAAGTAGGGAACCACACCAATTAATCACCATAAAGATGCAAACGATTACTCATGAAGAGTTCAACAACAACGAACACAAGAAGTTTCTCATAAAAGAGCACAACAACGATAAACGGTATTTCTCATAAAGAGCACAACAACAATAAACGGTATTGCTCATAAGGAGCGCAACAACAATGATTATTAGAATACGATAATTCCATAAAGAGGAACCATACCATATACATTTCAAAGATGATACCCATAAGTTACTCATAAGGAACACAACCCAAACGGTCACTCACAAATAGTACAACGACTACAACCCAAAATTATCCTAAACGTTTACTCATAAAGATGTACTAGGACTATGAACTCAACCATCTCATCACACCTGAAATTCCAAAGTAGGAATCAGAATGAATACACTTTAAGGTTAATCAAACCGTAAGAACCCAATTGCCAATACACGCTTCACCTCCGTTCATAACGAACCAATTCTAAACACCCCAAACGAATCCAAAAGGTTTCACTTATTAGAACATGATCGCGACCGGACTAAACCCTACACTTTGGTGTTCAACAACAACCCCCTAGGTAATATGGGACATCGCCTAAAACCTAGACCAAGTCCTACTCGAAAATCAATTCGATTGGAACAACCACGAACACGTCATAAGATGCCCAAACACCCAATAAAATCCCGAAGTATAAAACTTATAACTTAACTGAAAAACCAATACCATCTTGTAGTACTCGGAGAGAGCTTCGAAACGATAGTTTACACGCCTAAAACGGAGTCCGGATGAGAATGTTATGGCCTCCGGAAGATCGAACGAAAAACGGACAAGCTGGAAAGAGGAGGGATGCGCGCGCCTCCAAAAAAAGTGATGCGCGCGCCTCCTAAGGTCAGAAGGCTGCGATTTCGAAGCAGAAAAGGGTGCGCGCGCCTCCCAAAACATGGTGCGCGCGCCTCCTTGACCGGAGGGACGAAATCCGGCCAAAATCTGGGTTTCTACCAATTTTTCTTACCCATTTCATATTACAACCAAAATCAAACATAATTAACCTTCCACCAAGCATAAAGATGAACCCAAAACAACTTATAACTAGAATGGGGACTCAAATAATACCATTTATCAACCAAGATCAAGATTCAAACCCAACATTCCTAAAATCACCATTTTTGACCAAAACTCAAAATAAATTCCAAACTCAACCAAACTTCAAATATAACACATCAAGCATAATATAAACATGATATGAACACTTTAGCATAAAAATGGGGGGGAAAAGCAACTTACCTGGATTTCTCAAAGTTGATGGATTTCAAATATTTTTGGCTTCCAACGATCCTATCGCCGATCTAAACATGATTCATGTTTTAAGAAATGAGAGATTATGAGAGGAAGAAGGAGAAAATGAAGAGAGAAGGAAAAAGATGAAACTTACCCCTTTTACTTCTAAGGGAGGAGAGAGAGCTGGGAATGGATGGAGTGAGGGAGAAAGAGAGGGAGTAGGGAGAAGATGATTAAAACCAACTTACACTTAGACCCCTTCCTCTATACTACACACAATACTTACACTCCCTACTAATAATTAAGACCCAACAATAATACACTAACCCGAATAACTCGAATAAAATGCTAGGCATAATTTATTATGACACATAAAGTGCACACATAATTATTTAAATAAATAATAATTTAAATAAATAAATAAGCAATTAAATAAATAATAATTATTTATTACTAATAAAATAGAGCCTAGTTTTCGGGTCGTGACATTCACTCCCCCTTAAAGAAAATTCGACCCGAATTTTAACGAGACTTACCCGAAAGACCCAATAGCTACGGATACGATAGTTCCGCCATTTCTCAAATTCCTCAATTGTCCATTCTAAACCACCAGGTAGTAACCCTAAATAATGTTCACAATACCACGACCTCTCGCACATAACTTCCTTCAATCATAACCTTCACTACTAATTAGAATCCATAATCAAAATTGGAGAATCCCAATTGCTCCCAAACGTAACTCTCGAGATATCCCAAGCTCACCTTATTCACAACCTTAATTACACTGCAAAGGTGTTTCCTTTTGTAAATCGCATACTTAGTAGTATTCCCCAGAAATTCAAAACATCACCATCCCGAGCCTAATTAGCTTTTAAAAATATAAAAAGGCTAAAGAAATTTCTATTTCCACAATATTCATCGAAATGGCTATACCTCTATGGATTACCATTATAGTGTCTTCACTTTGAGTTAACACCTTAAATAAATAGTACCATACAAACCCCAAAATATCTCGTACAAAGTGTCCACTTAAATCTATGTTATACTCTCATCCCTTCATTAATCTGGTCTTGAAGCCTAAACCATTCAATATACTCAATAGTCCGCAAAACGATCCAAATTTCATCTTCAAAAGATTTTCTCTAACTCCCATTTATGTCATAATCCGTGCTCATATACCCAAAGGAAATCAGCGAACTCTAAATTCAATAGCTAAACCCAGTTAGTCTCTCACGCATACATTTATTGACTTAATGATATTTAAGCTCAATGGTACTACCATCATAATAAACCAATTAGCTAGCAACGTTCCAATTGACCCAGTGCCAAATCATGATATTCCTTAATTATGCCCAAGTATTGATATTCCACTTCCTCCACATACCCTTGATCCAAATCGCGAAACGCCACCAAGGAGAGATTTAGGACCATAGAACCACTCTCTAACCAAAATTCAAAATGCCTTTAACATAGATCGAGAAATTGTTACTCTCCCAAAATGTACTTATTAGTCTTTTCTAACTTAATACGCTCACCACTATCGATGATTATAACTTCCATAATATACTCATATCCCATAACACATCATGCTTTTCCTCATACTATCCAATTCCGATGCGCTCACGTAGATGCACTACAAGTAAACAAAATCTCCTATCCAGAAATCCTCAATTTGAATCCTCAACTCTTATAACCCAACCGATGCCATAAGGACATTGATCTAAATATTAGCACTACAACCTTTTACTATAACAACTCAATTTAACCCAAGGTTCTCCCCAATTACTAGGTACTACTCAGAGATAAAATAGAAATTTTTACAAACGATAAATACACCCAACAATTGGTATAGACATCCATTGTCACCCATCGAAGCAAAATAGTCAGATTCCAAACAAGAAAAGATTTGCTTAACTCTACACAAAGGAACGGTCTCAAAACAATTTTAGGCAAAAGGGAAGAGAGGATGTAACAATTTCCCTACAACCATCGACTAAAGCATGACATTCCCTTCTCAAAATGACATCAAAAATCTTATAATAGCAATATGACCAATTTAGCAGGTAAGTTATATCTACCTTTAAGCACAACATGAGCACATAAGACTCCATCAGACATCCTACACTCCTCCATAGGAGTAGACACTGACAACACATAAGTCAAAGACTCAAAAGAAATAAATGCAACTAAATGCACAGAAACATATGAATGCAATGATCCTAAAATGCACGCGCTCGCTCTCTCGACGCAAAATAATACCTTCTGAAACTGATGAATCACCCGCTGAGCGCTGATTGATTGCAAATACTCTACCCGAAATCTTGGGCTTCCCCGAAGCATCCCTTTTCTTACCCTGTGATATTCCAGTTCCTGTCCCCGATGACTGAACTCTAAACCTCGGACAATCTTTAACAAAGTGTCCCAACTGACCACACTTCACACATTTTCCTTGCTTCTTCCAACACTTGTCTTCTGAGTGTCCTTTCCTCTGACAGTAACTGCAGACTTTCCCATTTCGTATACCCTTATTAGAACCTTGATTTCCTACTATTGGTTGCCCTTGAAGTTGCCTTCTGAATCGAGTTTGCACTCCAAAATTACCTCTGTTATCCGAATGTTGCTGTTGTGACTTACTCTGCCCTCCTGGCTTACCCAGGTTAACCATCTCAGTCTTCCTTCTGTGTTCCCCAATATCCTGCTCAATTAAGTAGGCTCGATCCACCGCATCCTGATAAGTCTGAATCCGCTGTGCTATAAGCTGAGTCCGGATGGATGTCTTCAAACCCCTGATCAATCTCATCGCTTTCTGCTCCTCGGTCCGCAGAAGGTATTCACAACACCTGGCTAATTCTGTGAACTTAGCTGAGTACTGTGCTACTGACATCATGCCTTGCTCCAAGCTAAGGAACTCGATCTCTTTCCGGTTTTGATTCACTAAAAAGATAAAATGATCCTTGAATTTCTTCACGAACCACTCCCAAGGATATGGTACAAGAGTCGCATCCCAACTGGTCTTCAGTGCCTTCCACCAATGTTCCGCAGCTCCCACGAGCTCATAAGCTGAAAACAGAACCCTATCCTCATCAGTGCAACCAAAGACCTCGCAGATTTTCTCCATCGATTCTATCCATAGCTCGGCCTTCTTCACATCAGGCTCACCGTCGTACTCACTTGGTTTCAACTTCAAGAACTGCTCCAACCCATATCGCGGAGGTGCTACATGTACCTCTCTCGGCCCTTGGTCACGAATTGCTTTCACGGCCACTTCAAACCTGTCCTGAAACACTGCACGGTTTTCTTCCCTTAGACCATTACGATTCTGAGTCCCACTAGAAGCTTCACCAATTCTTCTTCTAGCCATCACAAACAAATACCTGCATAAAATACTCATCGTTACTCACTCCGAACACAACTACCCACCTAGGTCATACTAATCCACCTAGACTTATACTTAGGGCCAAACCATGGCTCTGATACCAACTGTCGCGACCCCGCACCCCGCGGCCCGAGATCGCGAGCTGGACGTCGACTTAGAACCAAAACTCTAAAATATAGAAGTTAAAAATTCCATTTTGAACCAAAAGATGATAACACCAAGATTTACAAATCCAAGTTTAAACAAACAAAGTACATCTAACACAAGCTCCACAGCTTATACCCAAAAGAATAAAATATACAATTCTTAATGACGTCAATAATGGTAAAACTATCCCCAAAAGGTTATACATTTAAATAATGTAAACTGATCCATAACAACCTGCCCCAAAATCTCAAACCTCTCGACGTCCTCCTCGATCCGCAAAACCTAATCCTTTTCCTCCTTGGGGGGGGGTTAAGGAAAAACAAAGATGGAAATAAACGGGGTGAGATAAAATCTCAGTAAGTTACTAATGCAACTACATGCCATGCTATTATGCAATAACCAATAGCAATTAACATATGACAGATAGCAGCGGAATAATAAGTGACATGCTGTCATACAGTAACATCCAATAATCAATCATATAAATAAACATATAACAACAAATGAGAGGCTCCCTATCGCCAACCGTCCCATACCGGTTGGAAATAACGACCAGCTCATCATGCAACACATAAAGCTGAAATAAACACTCATAAGTGGATACATAGCCAAGGTTTTCCAAACCGGAACATCCAAATAAAGGATCGCTGCGCAGCTTCAATAATCAACAATCAACATCTTCATAGCAGCATGAAAGCTCGAAGAGAAAACCCCGGTACCGGAACCAATAACCAAATGAAGTGTCACAAGGGACAAGGACCATGACACAAAGTCATGCCCGTTAGCCAGATACATTCACAAAGGAACGCTGACTTATCCTTTCCAAGGCCAATCTGGAGAAGGGGTATAGAAGGGGCAAAACAATGGTCAACATTATAATGGACTTGGCTTTGCCATTATAATCTTTCCCATCACCCAAACACACACAAAATACCAGCTGGACTTTCAAATAAATGCTAAGTAATAATAATTTAGCATGAATAGCAACTTAAGGTTCCAAAGTAGGGAACCACACCAATTAATCACCATAAAGATGCAAACGATTACTCATGAAGAGTTCAACAACAACGAACACAAGAATTTTCTCATAAAAGAGCACAACAACGATAAACGGTATTTCTCATAAAGAGCACAACAACAATAAACGGTATTGCTCATAAGGAGCGCAACAACAATGATTATTAGAATACGATAATTCCATAAAGAGGAACCATACCATATACATTTCAAAGATGATACCCATAAGTTACTCATAAGGAACACAACCCAAACGGTCGCTCACAAATAGTACAACGACTACAACCCAAAATTATCCTAAACGTTTACTCATAAAGATGTACTAGGACTATGAACTCAACCATCTCATCACACCTGAAATTCCAAAGTAGGAATCAGAATGAATACACTTTAAGGTTAATCAAACCGTAAGAACCCAATTGCCAATACACGCTTCACCTCCGTTCATAACGAACCAATTCTAAACACCCCAAACGAATCCAAAATGTTTCACTTATTAGAACATGATCGCGACCGGACTAAACCCTACACTTTGGTGTTCAACAACAACCCCCTAGGTAATATGGGACATCGCCTAAAACCTAGACCAAGTCCTACTCGAAAATCAATTCGATTGGAACAACCACGAACACGTCATAAGATGCCCAAACACCCAATAAAATCCCGAAGTATAAAACTTATAACTTAACTGAAAAACCAATACCATCTTGTAGTACTCGGAGAGAGCTTCGAAACGATAGTTTACACGCCTAAAACGGAGTCCGGATGAGAATGTTATGGCCTCCGGAAGATCGAACGAAAAACGGACAAGCTGGAAAGAGGAGGGATGCGCGCGCCTCCAAAAAAAGTGATGCGCGCGCCTCCTAAGGTCAGAAGGCTGCGATTTCGAAGCAGAAAAGGGTGCGCGCGCCTCCCAAAACATGGTGCGCGCGCCTCCTTGACCGGAGGGACGAAATCCGGCCAAAATCTGGGTTTCTACCAATTTTTCTTACCCATTTCATATTACAACCAAAATCAAACATAATTAACCTTCCACCAAGCATAAAGATGAACCCAAAACAACTTATAACTAGAATGGGGACTCAAATAATACCATTTATCAACCAAGATCAAGATTCAAACCCAACCTTCCTAAAATCACCATTTTTGACCAAAACTCAAAATAAATTCCAAATAAATTCCGAACTCAACCAAACTTCAAATATAACACATCAAGCATAATATAAACATGATATGAACACTTTAGCATAAAAATGGGGGGGGGAAAGCAACTTACCCGGATTTCTCAAAGTTGATGGATTTCAAATATTTTGGCTTCCAACGATCCTATCGCCGATCTAAACATGATTCATGTTTTAAGAAATGAGAGATTATGAGAGGAAGAATGAGAAAATGAAGAGAGAAGGAAAAAGATGAAACTTACCCCTTTTTCTTCTAAGGGAGGAGAGAGAGCTGGGAATGGATGGAGTGAGGGAGAAAGAGAGGGAGTAGGGAGAAGATGATTAAAACCAACTTACACTTAGACCCCTTCCTCTATACTACACACAATACTTACACTCCCTACTAACAATTAAGACCCAACAATAATACACTAACCCGAATAACTCGAATAAAATGCTAGGCATAATTTATTATGACACATAAAGTGCACACATAATTATTTAAATAAATAATAATTTAAATAAATAAATAAGCAATTAAATAAATAATAATTATTTATTACTAATAAAATAGAGCCTAGTTTTCGGGTCGTGACAACCAGAATCGCCCGCCTTCCTTCTTGTCCTCCCATTTCATGTTTCTGTGCTAACAATTACTGCAGTGGAATGTTTTCTTATTTAGGTTCAAGGCAATCCCTTGAACCCACTAATTTGCCGGTTTTCACCCAGAAGCGGGTGCCTCTGCCCCTCTTCCTCTAACGCGCGCGCCTCACGAGTAGGTAGCACAATGCGCGCGCTTCTGGGCGCATTTTCAGAACAGAACAGTGCACAGAACAAAACAGTTTTGACAGTGTGTGGGCACCGGGCCTGCACATGAATGATTTTACTTTCTGCTTATTCTATCGGTCACACGGGTGATTCGAAAGTTGTAAATACGTGCTTATTTGCTTTTCTTTTGTTTTTTTTTTTTTAAAAGTAAAAAATGTTTTGTCACTTGTTGGACCTCACACTAATTGCACAAATTCTTATAAATTGTTCACTATCGAGTCGCACAAGTTCATTACCCCAAACCCGTCGAGGCCCGTCCTAGAGAGTTTCAAGCTCCACCTGACCTTGACTCTCTCGAAGCGGCAAACCTCAGCCCATGGCCTAGTTCATGACTACATGCCGGGGGTGACCTTTAAGCCTCTCTTTAACTGAGCACAAGCCAACACATTCTTAGTCTAGGTTCTAACACTCCGTGACCAAGTCGGTTTTCATGTGCCAAGATTTTCCTAAACTAATGTCTTCAAATCATACATGCCAAGTGGTTATTATGGACGAAATAAAACTCCGTCCCCAAGTGGTTATTATGGACGAAATAAAACTCCGTCCCCGCATGTATCCTTTATGACATTAATTTAGTTTAATTCCATCACATGTAGGTATCACAAGCGTGGTGGAATCCAATGAGTATATGGGACCGCGAAAAGGTCTATATACTAGTGTGACGATTCCACTATTTTTCTAGAAACCCCAAAAAGGACTACGTCCTTCCGACTTTTGTAAATAAAAAAAAAAATCTTTTTCTTTATGTGGTTGAGTCTTTTCTCTTATTTGTGGGTGAAATTATTTTACTCAAAAGGTGTTTGTGGGTCAATCTAAGATCAACCGTGTTCTTCCAATAGGTCCCATGGCTTCGAACGGCAACAACAACAATGGTGGGAATATTTTCGTGTCCAACGAAGGGTTACTCAACAAGATAAAATCCATAAAGGAAGAAATGGATAGGTGCGCCGGGGATGCCCGCCGTAAAAATGATTGGTGGCAAGCCCGTTTTTATCTTGAGAAGAGGATACACAAAGAAGAGGTTTCCGAACTCAAGGCCCGTTTGAAATAATTCACCGACAACAAGGCAAAGGTCAATGGTAAAACATGCTCAAGTGGCCCGCCCCTCAAAAGTCAAAAAGGTACCGCCAACAACCGAATTTTCACTCCTCTCCTAGGAACGACCCGAGCCGAAATACTTGAAGTTTTGGTAGAAAGTGGGAAGGTCCGGCCTTTAGAAGGATTCAAGCCGAACATGATACCGAAGAATCATGCATTTGGTGAATGGTGAAACTATCACAAGCACAGCGGCCACACTACCGAGAGATTCTTCCTTCTCCAAAACATCATCCAAGATTTGATCGACAATGGTGAATTTACCCTGGGTGAAGAGAAACTTATCAAGGAAGAGGCTCATATTTTAAATGGGGCTTCAACAAGAGTTCATGCCACAAGGAGACTACAACGACAAGGACGAGGACAACAATCTCTGTTTCTCTTTCTCTACCTAGTAATAGGAATAAAAAAAAAGAGTCAAATTCCTCATAAGGTGTGCATTAAATTTTTCTCTCGTCCCATGTTAAAGTTTGAGTCGGTCTTATCAAATAAAATTCGTTCTTGTCCTCATACACTCTTCCAAGTTGTTCACTTTAATTCTTGGTAAAATGATGAAAAGACGTCTAACCATGTTTTAGAACGAAGGCTATCACTTGAACGCCAAGGCGGTGGAGAAGCATCAGGCAATGTTTTCAAGGGGATATAAAAAAAGGGGCTCGCTAGGTTGAACTCTCCAAAAACAACCTAGGTAAAAGTTAGAGCACAAAAAAATAAAAAATAAAAAAAATCCCCCTCATTCAAAGAAGTCCACAACAACAACATCGTTCCACCAACAAAAGGACGAAGCAGTATCAATTCCTCACGACGAAAGGAGCATCCACAAGAACTACGGTGACCTGAGCCTCTACACTGGAGGAACGTAGGCAACCTGAGGGTCCGGTCTCATGCAAGAAAGAAGATATGTTTAGCCCTAGTGCGTTATGGTGATCGGCCTTCATCTCGAACTTGTCAAGACATCTTTGTACGAGTCATTTGTCAATGAATTAATCACCTCAAGATTGAACAACTTTCCTAGATTCGAAATCATTTCACGTCGAGTCTAGGGGCTTCTTATCTTTCAGCGGCGCTCCCAGTTTCTTGCAATCAAATTGGGGCTTTCCTTCTCTTCTCTCTTAATGACTTACTTGCCTTCATGATTCGTTCAAAAATATATAAATACATGAAGTAAATACGAAGGACCACTTCCCTAGTCAAGTAAACGTCACTCATCATTAGTGACAAAAGGTCTCCACCGCAAAATCACATGTCTCTCATCCTCAGCTAGAGTCAATGCACACTTCCTCATTAATCGAGTCAAAATGAAGATGCAAAAGAGATGCCCGCTAGATTGAAAACCCAAAAGGGCGGTCTACGCAAAAAAAAGGGTGCATCATAAAAAAAAAAATAAGAGAGCGAGAGAGAGAAGGGAAAGAGGAATGGAGATCCCTGGCCTCTAAAGAAGACGACCGCACAAGTTCTACATTGAATCTCCCGAACAAGTCAATTCCCCACCGAGTCAACTTCGTAATTACAAAGTGCTCGACTAGAGACAGAACAATCAAAGGTCGTTTTGGGCACAAGAAATGTTGTTCTTGCAATATCCATTTTCGGGTTCATATGAAAGAAGCCCCATGGTAACCAAGATCCATCCGAGAATGAGCCCATCATTAAGGGGTACAAGGTTGCACAAATAGTCCCTAGTAAGTCAATTGGTTTGGATCACAAATGGAAACGATATTGTGACTCATTATTCAAGCTTCTCCAAGCATGTGCCCCAAAAGTATGTCAAAAGGCTTCCCGAGAATGGAGTAACTCTTGCCATGTCCTCTTATGTTTGTTCCCTCGCACGAGGATGAGTCTTTTGCTTTGCTTGACAAATAATGACGCCCTAGGGTCTATATGACTCAAGAACAAGAGCTTCTTCTGCTTCATTTAACAGATAATGAGCCCTAGGGGCTACGCTCAAGAAAGATGTGTGAAACTATCCTCAAAGTCTCTCAAAGGGAATGACGAAAAGCCTTCTTGTCATGTGTGCCCGTGCCTGTTCCCCCAATCAATGATAGGCCTTTCTCGTTTTACTTGCAATCAATGGTGGCACTTTAGGGACTACACTCGAGTTTGAAAGGGTCCCTCAGCAAGAAGTAATTAATGTCACTTCCCAACAATGGCCCTAGCAAAGTCATATGCAACATTAGAAGCTTCCTCAATTAGTTTGGCACCGAATGCCTCAAGGGGCTTCGCAATCTACAATCTTTGGGCCACGGTATTACAGTAATCCAAGCAAAGGGCAATATTGGGGCTTCGTAATTGACAATATTTTGGGAAATGGTACTCGAGCGATGCAATGTGGGGAGTGGTCCAAGCTTAAAGGGTCTCCTAGTACTTCACGTCAAAAGGTCTTTTGGTTTGAAATGAGGGCTCTGAAGTTATGAATGAATTTGATGATTCTTGTTAGAACTTACAATGAGATTATGAAGGAAGTCTTAGAGAAAAGGAAAAAGATTCAATATGCTAAACTCTAGGGTTATAGCTGGAAATTCCTTGGCCAATCCTAATGTTTCTACAATTCAGCACCCCCTTCTCCAAGATAAAAAGTAAAAAGTGTGGCTGTTGCGCCTCAAGCACTAGTTGCATCCGAAGATCCGTCTTTAGTTCTACTCAAGAAGACTCAAGCAAGCATACCCATTTGGGGACCTTATCACACCAATACTTTATCATCTAAGACACTTTATGAAGACCTTGAAACACTTGGACCTTTCACCATTTGGGTACCGACCACAACAAGACCATTCATCTCCAAGAAAGAGTGAAGGGAAATCACTATCAATAATTCTACTTAACGGTGCATCCACTCTTAATAAAATGACAAGCCGATTCCAAGACATTTTTGGGGCTTTACATCGAAAGGTCTTCACATTCCACCATCTTGAAGCTCGCAAAACAACAAGATCATGACATTTTGGGGCCTAGCAATCTCTCGAAGCTTGGCATAAATAATCTTCTTTTAGGGCTTACTCATGCCAACAACAAAAGGTGATTTACTTGAATGGGCCAAGAGCTGATTTATCTTGGGGCTATGCCAGTCACTCAAAGTTTGGCATCAAAGGCATCCTAGGGGCTTTACAATCAACAACCCTTGGTATCTCGGCATTGAATGTCTTTTGGAGCCCCATAATCGACAAATATCTTGGGGCTAGACATCAATCTTCGTTGGGCACAACAACGACAACAGAATTCAAGCGAGGCAATCCAGACTTTGACCGAACATGATTTGATCTTGGGTTGGCTTTACAAACACACAATGGTTAAAATGGTTCACCCACGAACTAAAAAAAAAAAGATTTTTCTTTTCCTTACTTGTATAAAAAGTATGTGCTTCATTTTGCTTTTCTCCTAGCTTCTTCCCCAGCGTTCTCCATCATCCTTGAACTATGCTGGTCTGATTCTCTTCAAGGGATACGTAGGCAGCCACCAACCCATCATCCAGAAATGCAATCTCACCAACATTCTCCGTCAAAGCATCCTCCGGAACATTAGAAATCCATCAAGCAGCCATGGTAAGTGAAGGTATGAATACATCTGAAACTTTCCTCAAAATCACACAGCACACAAAAGCAATTTCTCCATTCTTGCAAAATCTCTCCCTCAAGCAATCTCTGCTTTTCAAATCACAACGCACCACAAACACAATTTCACACTTCATGCATTTTCACACACAAACACATATATCTGCAAAGCACACACATAACAGGTAAAGGAGTGAGTCTCTTGGCATCCGATACCACCGCAACTACATCAGCATCGGTCTACGGACCACCGCCTTGCATGGGCTCACCCATGGCAGATCACCGCAACTACATCAGCATTGGTCTATGGACCACCTCCTTACATGGGCTTACCCATGGCGGACCACCGCAACTACATCTATATCGGTCTACGGACCACCTTCTTGCATGGGCTCACCCATAGCGGACCACCGCAACTACATCTGCATCAGTCTATAGACCACCTCCTTGCATGGGCTCACCCATGGTGGATCACGCAACTACATTAGCATCGGTCTATGGACCACCTCTTTGCTTGGGCTCACCCATGGCGGACCACCGCAACTACATCTACATCAGTCCATGGACCACCTCCTTGCATGGGCTCAGCCATGGCGGACCACCACAACTACATCTACATCAATCTACGGACCACCTCCTTGCATGGGCTCACCCATGGTGGATCACCGCAACTACATCTACATCAGTCTACGGACCACCTCCTTGCATGGGCTCACCCATGGAAGACCACCGCAAGTACATCTACATCAATCTAAGGACCACCTCCTTGCATGGGCTCACCCATGGCGGACCACCGCAACTACTTAAAAAATCACCTACACAGGGGTTTTTCTCCTTATTTAAGTCTGCTTTATTGAGTCTTTTCTTTTTATCGAGTCTTTATTTTCTCTTGTCGGTGTCCTCAGTGGTTGTCTTTCCTTTGTTGCCTCGTTTTGCTTTGCAATCCACGTCGCCAAGGGGCTCTGTAGACACCCCGCCTTGGACCTAACTTATTTTTGTTAAATTCTGTTGCTTCGATTAAGTTCCTAACTGATTCCGTTAGTTTTGGACTAAACTGCATAACAGAGTTAACTTTTAGGGTCATTCTATCATTCTGTCATTTTTACTCGCGGGCGCCTCCCGTAATAGCCATGTGCCGCGCCCGCGTTTGACCTAACTGGCCGTACCCGCGCACCTCCCATATTGACTTTTACGGATTGCAGTTTTCCCCCTCCATTTTTAGAGTAAAAATCCATCTTTTTGTCACATTTTTATTCTAGCATTAAACCCATTTTATTTTGTAACTCTAATCCCATTAAACAAAATATTTCTTTTAATTATTATTTGATTTTCTCTTTATTATTGATTTTTCTTTATTTTTTTATTGGTTGAAAAGCCATCTTTTCCTCTCTTTTTCACCTATAAAAACCCTCTCATTTTACCTTAAAAAAGGACCTCAATTTCTCTCTACAATTTTACTATACACAAATTTTCCCAACAAGAGTTTTAGCAACAAAACTCTACACAAATTTCTACACAACAATATCTCTACAACAACTCCATCTCCAAGTTAAAGTTTTAGGTTCTTCTTTTCTAAAGGTACTTTATTCTTCTTCTTCTATTTTATTTATCTAGTCAATGTATGCAATCCCCATCAATGGAACATGAACTAAAGATCACTTTATTACATTAAAGTTGGTTAAAGGTTATCTCTCTACATTCTAAACTCTAGTTTAATTCACTCTTCTTCTCTTAATGTAATATTTAGCATAAATTAATATATAAAATAATTTCCTTTTATTTCCCTTTGCAATTCCCCTTTTCTTTACTATGTAATTGTTAGCACATTTTTATATTAATTAATTGAAGGACATTTAGAATTAGAACACCAATAGTAGCAAGACCGGCTTAAGCCGGGCGGAGTGGGTGTTTATGTACTTCCCACTCCGTCACCTAACCCCCGAACCATTCTCTTCCTTAATCTTTGGTTTTGTATATAAATTTAGGCTATTTCTTTAGGTTTTTCTTATGTTCCTTTAAAAACATAGGTGGCGACACTACAATTAAAATCAAATAGACATCCTAGGATCCTTCCACCGCTCAAGCCAAGTAGTGGGTTTTCTCGGGGTATCTACAGTAGGATAAAAGGTTCCCACCGCTCGTAAAGCGTACACGGTGAGTGGAATTTGTCCCTCCCTCCAGAGAGATATCTGCTTAGGCAACTCGTAGAGTGAGATTGATGAAATACGTGGCCACGCTCAAATGAATTGATGTGATCAATGTCATTTTCTCATATCAATCTACTCGGGATCGAGAAAGCAATGAACGAGATAAGTTGACGTCGACCATAACTTATGTTCAATATGATATCGCGTGACAAAAGGATTGTGATATGTTCTATGAGGATAATGAACTTCGTTAAGTTATATTAATTGGGTAGTCATGATGGCTTGCTAGAGTCCGCTCATGACTTATGGGTTTGACCTTGGTTTGACTCATTGCCAACTTAATATAATCCTATGGGGTCACACACAAAAGAACAAATTGATCAAAAGGCTAAAATTGGAAAAAACTGAAAATCTGGTAGGCTCAAACCAAATGGCACGACCGTGCCATTCTGTACGCATGACCGTGCCAGTTCTCAAGCTCGACCGTGCCACGATTCAACTTCGGCAGGTTAGGCTCACACCAAGTGGCACGGCCGTGCCATTTGGTGAGCACGACCATGCCAGTATTCACCTGGGGATATTTTGGTTGGCACAATTGGCACGGCCGTGCCAATTTGTGAGCGGGACCGTGCCTGAGTCCCTTGAGGTGGTTTTGGCAAGTTTAATTGGGTGACGGGATTTAGGTCTTCTAGGTCATTAAGGGTTAATGACTAGGGACTATAAATACATCTTTTCACCAGCTATTATATAAATGCAACCCAATATGTTTGAGAAACATAATTCTTGATCTAAGATTGAGAATCAAAGATCAAGAACGCATAAAATTCATATAGCCTTTGAAGATTAGAAAAGCGTGTTTTTTAATGGGTCTAGCAATCCAGATCTAGAGTGGTTCTAGATATTCGTTCGCGTGTGGATACACATAGAGGATGCTTGCTTTAGTATCTCATGTTCGTGTTCCTGTGATCCTTATCCGAAGAACGCGAAGAACGAAGAGATCAAATCATAAAGCTTAAAGATTTGAAGATCCAAAAATTTTTAACTGTTGGGTATGCTCACGTATATCTCAGTTTTTAATGTATAGGATTGAATAGATTTGATTGATCCATCACCTAAGTTTTATTTCGTGGACTTTAGACCCATATGTAAGAAGTATTTATACTTCATTTTTTAGGTAGTCCATTTGAATAGAATAGGCTTAGGAATAGGGCTTGGATATTAAGACAAAAGAAAATCACAAGTATGAGTTTAGTCACGCGCCTATGTGCCCCTTCAACCATACGCCCATGCGCCTTTTTGGCGCGCACTGGTTAGGCGTCGGGTAAAGTCTACGTACCTCATTTGATAGTGTTTTAACACTTGAAAGATTTTCTAAAGACATGAAGACTTGAGGAAATTCAAACTACGCCAAAGATCCAACGGTGGATAATAACACGTATGCACCTAGATTTGAGGATACCTATCCAGAACGGTCATATTTATGTTATGTGTCTAACGGCTATAAAAGGACACGTGCTCCACTCAACGAGCTCCAGCACATCTGTCCTTGATCTTATCCACAAGGGATTTCCAACGGCTAGTTTTTGAAGCTCACCTATAAATACCCAATAACTTCAAACGTTTGAAGTTGCTAAGTTGATCTGAATTTCTCTCTCAAGTATTTGTTGAAGATTTGAAGATTTCTCATTGAATTCCCAGATTTCTCAAGAACACCTTCATACCTTCATACTTAGCCTAGATCCTCAAGCAAAAACACTTTAGTTTTTTTGTGCTCTCAATCTCATAGATCTAAAGAGCCTTGATACAAAGAACACACACGCACCTCTTTAAGTTTGATCATTTAGATCTTTCTTTAAGAGATACACCGGTTTTGTTTAGGATTTGTTCTTTCATAGATAATATATCTTGATATTGAGCTCAAAAGTTGTAATTTGTAATACTCACTCATATTATAAGATCTTCATTAGAAATCCAAGACTAACCATCTTGGTAGAGGACGTAGACCATTTCCCGATCGAACCTCTCCAAATAGCGCTTATTTACTTATTGTCTTTTACTTTCAAGTTTATATCTTATCTCACTATTTTCTTGTTTAATCATTGTAGATTGATTGGATTGGATTGAATTGTGTTGTGTTTGTTTCACATTTGCCTTAGTTTCATCTTTCACTCACTTTGAGCCAAAATACTTAGAGTGTGTGTGTGCTCCCTTTATCATATTTTACGCCTCTTTACATTACTAAATTCCGCTGTGCATTTCACTCACTCACTTAGGCGCATTTCATAACGCTTATTTGATAATTGAGTTTTTCAAGGGTAAGAAAAGAATTTCAAAACAGCTATTCACCTCCCCTCTAGCTATTTTTATACCCTTGTTGCCCCTTTAGGACCAACAAGTGGTATCAGAGAAAACACCTATATAAAATGTTTTTGTTTTTGAAGCTTAACAGCTTGGGTGCCGATTCGAAATGGCAAACTCAAAACCTATGGCAACTGCTAACTACACACATGTTCCAGTCTTTGATGAAGATCATTTTGACGTATGGAAATTCAGCATATTGACCCATCTCAGCTCTATCGATTAAAGGCTTCATGACATCGTGGTTTATGGACCTTATATCCCAATGAAAGCGAATCCAAATCCGCGCACCAACGCTGCTCATCAAACAGTTCAGAAACCAAAGGAAGAATGGACTGAAGAAGAAATAAGAAGAGTTGCAAATGATGGGAAAGCAAAAAAATTCTCCTAAGAACTCTAAGCATGGCTATGAAACAACAAGTCATGCATTGTGCTACTGCTTATGAATTATGGGATGCTATTGAAGAGCATATTGAAGGAGACACTGTTTGCAAGGAGAACAAGAGATGTGAAGTCCAAAAGATATTCAACAATTTCTCTCAACTCCCTGGTGAAACATTAAGATAGACTTATGAACGCTATTGTGAAATTATCAATCTATGTATTTCACTTGGAAAGAAGTTCTCTAATAAGGAATTAAATGTTAATTTCCTTGCTGCTTTTGGATCTAGATATCTCCATAAATCTAGCGCCCTTGAAGACGCTGGAACTTTGGATGATTGGACTTTAAGGAACCTTTATGAAAATCTCAAGGTTTACGAGCTCAAACTTCAGCGCATTAGTAAAACTGAAGGAAATTCAAAGTCTATAGCAATGGTGGTGTAAAGAGAGGAAGCGCCTGTTGAGAAAATTTCTGACCCCAAAATTTCTACTTCTGAGTTATTGGATATGGATGACGAAGACTTCGCTTTATTTGTGAAGAGATTCCAGAAGTTCAGAAAATTCTCAAAACCCGAATCAACCAGCAAAGCTCAAGGATCTACCAACAGAGCTCCTCCAAATTCACAAGGAGCAGTGATTCAAACAGGAAAGAAGATCTTGTTTGTTTTAATTGCAGGAAACCAGGACACTTTGCATCAAGCTGCCCAATTCCCAAGTTTGAATACATGCAGAAAAAGAGCAGCCACAATCCTAAATTTTCTCGTCACAAGGGAATGATTGCTGAGGAAGAATCACCATCAAATGAACGTAACACTTGGATTGAAACAGACTCGGAAGAGAGCGATGAAGATTCCGATGATGGGATCGTGTGCTTAGTTGCAAAGGACGATGAAATTGATGTTTATGACTCTGATAATGACTACTCAAAAGATGTTCCTGATATGAAGATCTTGAATAAACCTGTTAAGAAATCTGCAGGTTATCAAGAGGTGAAAAAGAAGAAAGGACCAACCATCAGCGAGCTCGTTGAATAAGGATGTCTTACTCCAGCTCAAAACGATGGTGGATTTTTATTCTCCAGATGTGATCTGAGTGCAAGAAGCAAGCTCAGAAAAGCAGATTATATCAGACCACAAGTTGCACCAATTCCTAAAATCAATCATGATTAGGACATTAAAAAGCAAGAATAATTGTTCAAAGAGACTAAAAAGGTAATCAGTCTATTTAGTGATATGAAGGAAGCTTTAGCACTATCATATAATGAAATTTCCCAGCTTAAGACCAATAAATCTCTTCTTAAATATGAACTTACCCTCCTTAAGGAGTAGATAAAGAGTATGACTCATCTTACTGATAAAAACACTTATCTAACAGAACAGAACACAGTACTTAATGTTCAAAATGAAGAATTGGTTACTCAAATTACTGATCTCAAAAAGATTAAAATGAGTGGTCTAATTCTTGTGTCACTATGGAAAGTATCTTTGAGTCCCAAAAAGCCAGTGGTGATAAAGGAGACTTGGGATTCACATCAACTAGTGACAACTTTAAGTGTGATGTCTAGTTATATCATTTGATATCTTTTGACCTGAGATTATCATGGTCTTCCACATGATGAACATTATGTTTGACATAGTCAACCGCTACCCTTAACCAGTTAGTCAGAAAGGCTATGATTAGCATAATCAGATTCTTGTAGGGAAGAATGATAAGTCAAGATGGAATTTGTCCCTTCCTCTAGAGAGATATCTTATTAGGCCACTCGTAGAGTGAGATTGATGAAATGCGTGGCCACACTCAAATGAATTGATGTGATAAATGTCATTTGCTCATATCAATCTACTCGGGATTGAGAAAGCATTGAACGAGATAAGTTAACGTCGACCATGACTTATGTTCAATATGATATCACGTGACAAAAGGATTGTGATATGTTCTATAAAGATAACGAACTTCGTTAAGTTATATTAATTGGGTAGTCATGATGGCTTGCTAGAGTCCGCTCATGACTTATGGGTTTGACCATGGTTTGACTCATTGCCAGCTTAATATAATCCTATGGGATCACACACAAAAGAACAAATTGATCAAAAGACTAAAATTGGAAAAAGATAAAAATCTGGTAGGCTCAAACCAAATGGCACGACCGTGCCGTTTTGTGCGCACGACCGTGCCAAATGCCATGACCGTGCCAGTTTTGAAGCTCGACCGTGCCACTATTCAACTTCGGCAGGTTAGGCTCGCACCAAGTGGCATGATCGTGCCATTTGGTGAGCACGACCGCACCAGTATTCGCCTGGGGAGATTTCGGTCGACACAATTGGCACGTCCATGCCAATTTGTGAGCACGACCATGCCCGAGTTCCTGGAGGCGGTTTTGGCCAGTTTAATTGGGTGACGGGATTTAGGTCTTCTAGTTCATTAAAGGTTAATGATTAGGGACTATAAATACATATTTTCACTAGCCATTAAACTAATGCAAACCAATATGTTTGAGAAACATAATTCTTGATCTAATATTGAGAATCAAAGATCAAGAACGCATAAAATTCATATAGCCTTTGAAGATTAGAAAAATGTGCTTTCTAATGGGTCTAACAATCCAGATCTAGAATGGTTCTAGATATTTGTTCTGTTAGGATTCATTGTTAGTACACCCACTTAATTTGATTGATCCATGCCACGTGTCTTTTTATGGACTTTAGGACCGCATGTAATGAAGTTATACTTCAATTTTTAGACAAGTCCATTTCTAGATTTTTGTTTGTCTAGGCTGAGTATTTAGCTTGGTTGACCTAGCAGTTTAGTCCTTAAAACCGCATTCGTGCTATCTTATAACCGCCACTTATTTTTCATCAAACCGCATTCTGTGGCTTTGATGAAACTGCTCTTCAAGTTTCTCTTGGAACCACTGATGACAACTTGATGGAACCGCAATCATGTAACCGCGTGCTTTAGTTTCTTATGAAACCGCTCATCAAGTTCATCCTTGGAACCACTCCTATGCCTGGTGGAACCGCCGATCAGGTAATGAAGAATTCAAGAGAAGTCATTTATTCCTTAGACAAATATTCCCTTTTTAACCATAAAGGAATATATTATGTCGTGTCAAAATAACTCTAAGTTAACTTGGAGTTACTGCAAGGAATGTCGGTTTGTCTAGCAGTTCAAATTCATTACCGTTAGTCCTTTCTCTGCAATAAAGTACAGTTGTCAGGTAGTGGTGCTACAACTATCTAGGACTATAAGACAAAACCAAGGACGAAAAATCTTTTTCCAACGGTCACAAGGGTGCACTGCCTATAAATATCCTTCATTCATCAACAATGAAGGTTGCTGAGCTTCAAGAGAAATATTCCCAAGTATTCAAATTTGCTTTGAAGATTGAAACCCAGATATTTAAACCTTCAAACATCTCCTTAGCAAACCCAGAATTCCTTCATCAAGCTTCAAGCCATTCAACCATTCATACTCAGCCTTTACACCGAAAGTTATTCATTTGCTCAAACCATCATTTAGATACTTGGAGCATTTGATTTCTTTCCACACACACACTCGATTTATATAATCATATAGATTATATACTTCGAATACACCAGTTGTTTTAATAGCTTTATAGGTTAGATTGATTGGTTAGAGATGAGATTCATCTTGTAAAACCTCCTCTAAATAATACAAGTCTAGTAGCTATTAGAAAATCCTAGATTAACCATCTAGGTAGAGGACGTAGTTCATTCAAGAACGAACCTCTTCAAATTGTGTGTTTGATCTTTACTTTCTATCTTGTTATTTATATTTCTTGTTTGTGGTCTAAAACTAAATCCATATACGAAATGACTTGAAATATGAATTGTGTTTTTCTTTGATCTATAAGTTGAACTTATCGGTTGTATTATAGTGTTTTCAACCCGAGTCAAACCGCCCATTTCTTTAACTATCCATTTGGCAAAACCGCTAAAACTCCGCTGTGCATTTTATCAGTTCGGTTTAAGTGCTTTAAACCGTAGTTGATCAAACTGATAAGTACTCGGTTGATTTTCAAGGGTATTTTCAAAAAAGTTTCAAACCTCTATTCACCCCCTCTAGCGGTTCTATACCCTTGTTGCCCTCTGGGACCAACACGTTCGCGTGTGGATAAACATAGAGGATGCTTGCTTTAGCATCTCAAGTTTATGTTCCTGTGATCCTAATCCGAAGAACGAGGAGATCAAATCATAAAGCTTGAAGATTTGAAGATCCAAAAATTTTAAACGCTCAACAACGGTTAGTATTCTAAATTCATCTTGCTATTAATTTAATCATCAGGAATGGATCTTGGGGATTAGGGTTTTGTTGATTTTATTGCCGTCTTCCACTATGCAAGGACCTTCAAAACCCAACATATTTACCTAAAGATTAGGGTTTAGAAGTAATTCCTAGATCATGTTCGGGTCGATGAACCCTAGATCATCATCGGCTATGAAATAACATATTAATCATGAAGATCGAAACCCTAAATCTAGCATAAATAAGGTTTTAATCTAAGAACATGTGAAGAACATATTATGAACATATGAACGTTATGAAGAACATATGAATAAACATGTTAAGAACATGAATAAACATGTTAAGAACATGAATATTATGGATCTAAACTAAGAACATGGCAAAAACATGACTAAGAAAGGTTAGGAAAATTATTTATGTTGGTAAGAACTAATCTTGGATCTTCTTAGGAGCTTTGAGGATGTTCTTAGATGCTTGAAATACTTGATTTGGGAGCAAAATTATCACTTAGGAGGCTTGAAATCTCTTATAAATGACTTATGGAATTCTGGAATCAGGATCCTTAATTATGAGGCAAGGGAGGCCTTTATATAGGGAACTGGCGGAGAGTTCTGACGGCTAAGATATACTGAGGCAAACATGGTCGCCTGTCCATGGACGGAAATGGCCGCGTGGCCAGATTCCAACGTGGCCGCGTGGCCAATTATTCGGGCTGACGTGATTTTCAAGCTAGGGTTTATTCTGATTTATGGAAACCCTATTTTGGCCATTTTTGGGATATTCTAGAACATTGTGCTATATTTTGGGAATCTGGGACAAGTCTTTGCAAGGTTTATAATTCCTATAAAGTCCTTGTATTTCTAGGAAAACCCTAATAAACTCATTTTTAGATCGGGTACTAACAACAACCATGTCTTCAACTTCTCTTACAACAAGAATACTTTATGGATATTTGTGGTGGAAGAGAAATGGACCGTGTAGCTATGATGCAGTATCAGTTCCTTCGGAGATTCGAGTTTCTAAACATCTCAAGATTCCCGTAGAGGAGGCTAGGCGCTTGTTCTTAGAGTCGATGTTGACATTTGTGAGCTTCCTATTAGATTTCTTAATAGTGTGGCGGACTCCGAAGTGGTTTTGGATTGTTTGTTCTCTGTATTTTTGCCTTGGTCTTGTTTCCTCCCTACATAGGAGTGGCGACAATGGGATGTATTGACATAATGGACAGGTTAGGGCTGGCCGTAGCCTCATTCCTGTTTTGCTCGGGGAGGCTTTACACAGTATTACAGAGTTGGCTTCTGGCTCTCATAAGATGTCTCAGGGTAGTGCTCGGATACTACACTTGTGTTTTCAAGAGAGGTCACGAGTGTTAGAGGAGACTCTTGGTAAGGTGCCGCATTCGGCTTCTCAGGGTAGAAAGACGGTGGAGCCATTTATAGGGATGACTCGGTCCGCATGGGTGTCCTATCTGGCGCAGATGGGGACAGCTCAGATCAAGTGGGTAGTACCCCTTTAGGAGATTAGTAGAGCACGGTGGGCTTAGGGGGAGCTTTGTATGATTCGTGTCCCAGCTTTTGATCAGACCACTTACTACTATGCAATACGAGTTTGTCGTCAGTACGAGATGCCTCAGGTTGTACCTTCTCTGTGGGATGAAACTCGAAGCAGGGTCAATATTAGGATTCTCCCTATGAATGTTAGGGTTATGGTTCTCTTAGAGCGGTGCTGGTCTTACAATTACATGCCCAACGTTTTCTGTATACAGCGGACCCGTGACATACTCCTCTTTCGAGAATACTTGTCTTGGTACCATAGGACTTTGGGATGTATGAGGAAGATTCTGAGAAGGTTGAGGCATATGGTAGTGGTCCATTATTCCTCGTGCAGGTGTTTGAGAAAGAAGGAGATTTTGCAATTTGAAATGGAGACTAAGTTTACTCGACTTGCACCACTTAATGAAGGGGTGACGAGTAAAAGAAAGAGAGAAGGACCTAAGAGGGTGAGCCAGTTTACAAAGGCTCTTTGTGTGGATCCTACTAGGCGGGCTAGACGAGGATGATGAGAAAAGAAGCAAAAGAAGGAGGAGGAGTGATTCCAAGTATCCAGCCATAGTCATTGCAGACACATAGTCTAGTTTTTAGTTTATTTAAATTTCAAAGCAGGTTATTTAGTCGCAAGTTCATTCGAGCTTATACCTAGGACTACAAGAAAAAACTAAGGACGAAAATGACAGCTCAACCAATGGGATTTCGACAGCAATTGTACCCTCAGATTTAATTCAAATCGTTGTCCAACAGTCACAAGGGTGCACTGCCTATAAATAGCCTTCATTCATCAACAATGAAGGTTGCTGAGCTTCAAGAGAAATATTCCCAAGTATTCAAGTTTGCTTTGAAGATTGAAACCCAGATATTCAAACCTTCAAACATCTCCTTAGCAAACCCAGAATTCCTTCATCAAGCTTCAAGCCATTCAACCATTCATACTCAGCCTTTATACCGAAAGTTATTCATTTGCTCAAACCATCATTTAGATACTTAGAGCATTTCATTTATATAATCACTTAGATTATATACTTCGAATACACCATTTGTTTTAATAGCTTTATAGGTTAGATTGATTGGTTAGAGTTTAGATTCATCTTTTAAAACCTCCTCTAAATAATACAAGTCTAGTAGCTATTAGAAAATCCTAGATTAACCATCTAGGTAGAGGACGTAGTTCATTCAAGAACGAACCACTTCAAATTGTGTGTTTGAATTTTACTTTCGGTCTTGTTATTTATATTTCTTGTTTGTGGTCTAAAACTAAATCCATATACGAAATGACTTGACATATGAATTGTGTTTTTCTTTCATCTATAAGTTGAACTTATCGGTTGCATCATAGTTTTTTAACCTGAGTGAAACCGCCCGTTTTTTTAACTATCCATTTGGCCAAACCGCTAAAACTCCGCTGTGCATTTTACCAGTTCAGTTTAAGTGCTTTAAACCGCAGTTGACCAAACTGATAAGTAATCGGTTGATTTTCAAGGGTATTTTTGAAAAAGTTTCAAACCGCTATTCACCCCTCCTCTAGCGGTTCTATACCCTTGTTGCCCTCTGGGACCAACAAGTGGTATCAGAGCTTATTCACCAAAACTTGTTTTTACAAGCTTAACCGCTTGGGTGCTGATCCAATGTCAAACTCAAACACCCATATGATGCAAACATCCAATTCAAATCATTTGCCGATTCTGGATGAAGATAGTTTTATCTTTTGGAAAGATAGGATGATGAAACACATGATTTCATGTGATCGTAGACTGTGGAATGCGGTTAAGGATGTACCATATACTCCTATGAAAGCTAATCCACGTGCAGGAACTGCTGGAGAACCGGCTGAAATAAAAAAGCTGGAAAGTGAGTGGACTGATACTGACCGCAACAATGTGGACTTTGATGGAAAAGCAATGTAAATGCTTGTATCATCTATTAACCTAAGGACTCATTCAAAGGTGCTGAACTGCCCAATTGCCAAAGCAACTTGGGATGCAATAGTTGACTTTCTGGAAGGAGATATAGATACCAAGAAGAACCGCCTATATCAACAGAGAAGGCTCTTTGACTATTTTGTTAAAGATACTAAGGAATCTCTTCCTCAATGCTATGAGAGGTTCCTTAATATTGTTAATGTTTGTTTTTCTCTTAGACATGTCTATACTAATACAGATTTGGACATGAGATTCATACAAGCACTTGGTAGCAAATGGCTGATCAAAATGACAAATATCGAAGATAACAAAGACTTGGAAGCTCTTGATCTTCGACATTTATATGCCATGCTGAAGGTTTTTTAATTCAAACTTGAAAAGGTTCATGAAACTGAAAACAGATTTAAGACCCTCTCTCTAGCTGCATTCAATAATACCTCATTTCCAGTTTATAATCCAGACCATCATCAAACCGCTCCTCACCTCCACTTGCAAACCGCACCTCCAGATCAGACCACACCTAGATTCAATCCTCTAACCGCACCATTTGATTATTATCAACAGTCTCATCAACCCTATCCTCAACCTCATCAACCTTATCAACAGTCTTATAATTCCTACACTCCTCCTATCATATTTCCTAAAGCCGCACCTAAGAGGAAGGTTGAGCTCAGGAAGGTAATCTTTGTTAAAACCAAAACCGCTGACCCAGTAAAACATGTGAAACCGAAGGTCAGTAAAGGGTTTGTAAAACTGCAACCTAAACAAGGATTTAATCATTGTGCTATTTATGCTGATTATGGTCATGGTGCTGGTCATTATCTTTTAAGGTTCACACCCAATGCCAAAGGACGTAAAAATCCTAAGGTCCCAAAAAGCTGCTAACCCTAGGACCCAAAGAATAAGGGGGACCAAAATATTTTATGTTTTATCTTTCAGATTTCATGCTTTATGGTTGGTAGTTCAAAGAAGAAGGATCTTTGGTACTTGGACAGTGGTTGCTCATGACACATGATCGGAGATAATGAACTTCTTTGTGATACCATCAGTATGAAAGGACCCCCAGTAGTGTTTGGTAACAACAAGAAAGGAGAAAACGTAGGATATGGAGCAATCAAATGAGGAAAGGTGACTATTGAAAATGTGTCACTAGTAGAAGGACTCAAGCACAACCTTCTCTCCATATCTTAGTTTTGTGACAAAGGAATGAACTGCAACTTCACCTCAACTAATTGTTTCATCAAAGATGCAACTTCTGGAATCACTCTACTGACTGGAAACAGAACAGGTGATGTGTATATGATAGATTTGAGTAATATTGTTTCTATTACTGACCTCTGTTTTGTAGCCAAAAATATAAGTGAAAGCAGCTGGTTATGGCATAAGCGGCTCAGCCACTTGAACTTCAAATATCTAGCAAAACTGTAAAAGGACGGTCTCGTCAAAGGACTACCCAAAGTGGCTGATCACCATGATAAGAAATGTAAAGCATACCAGCTTCGTAAGCAGCCCAAAACAGTCATTTCCCAGCAAAACTGCGCCTTCAACGAACCGCTTCTTACAATTGCTTCACATGGACTTATTTAGACCTGTCCCAACCGCCAGTATCGGAGGAAACTGCTATACCTTGGTGGTTATTGATGACTTTTCAAGATATACATGGGTGGAAATGATGGCCTCAAAAGATGATACTTATGGCATCGTAACCGCTCTCTTTAGACAGCTCCAAACTCAGAAATTGGATGACATCGTTGCTGTGTGTTCAGATAATGGAACCGAGTTTACACACAATGGTGTTGCCCAATATTGTGATGATCATGGAATCGATTACAACTTCTCTGCCACTGGGGTCCTACAACAAAATGGAGTAGTGGAAAGAAAGAATAGGACTTTGATTGAAGCTGGGAAGACCATGATTGCAGAAGCTAAGCTTCCCAAGTACTTCTGGGCCGAAGCAGTCAATACAACTTGTTTCACCCAGAACTGTTCCCTAATCATCAAAGTCCACAACAAAACTCCATATGAATTATGGAGAGGAAGATCACCCAACATTGCCTTCTTCAAGATATTTGGATGCAAGTGTTACATCTTGTACAATGGCAGAGATCATCGAGGTAAATTTGATGCTAAGGCCGATGGAGGTATTTTTGTTGGTTATTCTAAATATTCCAAAGCTTTTCGTTGTTTCAATAAGACTTCATTAAAAATTGTAGAGTCTGTCCATGTTACATTTGATGAACATGATCTTCTTGAGTCACATATAGCTCCAAATGTTACTGATGATTATAATGGTTTTAAGACAGGTACTTCTTATCCTAATCATTCAGCCATAGATGACCAACCTACTCAAACTGCACCATCAGGTTCTCCAGCCGCATTCGGTCAAACTGCAAGTGGTGTTGCTACTGAACCGCTGTCTTCTATCCCAATTCAAACCGTTGATCCAGTTCCAATCATCATCTTCAATGAAGATTTCAATGATTATCAAGAAGAGCCTCCTCTAGAAAATCTTAAAGAAATAGTGGTTCATGAAGACCTCCTTCCAGAAATTAATGAGCATAGAGACCATCCAACTACTAAAATTATAGGTCCTATTAGTTCTGGTTTTCAAACAAGAGGAATATTAACTCATAGAGATAACCACAGTTTATTCACAACCGCGTTGTTATCTCAGATGGAACTGAAGAAGGTAGATGAAGCTCTAAGTGATCTTAGTTGGGTAACTGCAATGCAAGAAGAGCTTAATCAATTTTAAAGATGCAGAGTGTGGACTCTAGTTCCAAGATCCAGAGATCACACTGTAATTGGAACAAAATGGGTATACAGAACCAAGATGGATGAAAATGGTACTATAACAAGAAACAAAGCTAGGTTGGTTGCTCAAGGTTATAGGCAAAAAGAAGGGATTAATTATGATGAAACCTTTGCCCCTGTAGCCAGACTTGAAGCCATGAGATTGTTCCTGGCATATGCCTCCTTCAAGAAATTCAAGTTATATCAAATGGATGTGAAGAGTGCATTTCTGAATGGTGAACTACAAGAAGAAGTCTATGTAGCCCAACCGCAGGATTTGAAGACAACAAATATCCTCATCATGTCTTCAAACTCAAGAAGGCCTTGTATGGACTCAAACAAGCACCAAGAGCATGGTATGATACTCTATCTAAATTTCTTATTGAACAAGGCTTGTCTCGAGGTAAAATTGATACAACTTTATTTATTGCTAAACACAAAGGTCATTCATTATTAGTTCGAATATATGTTGATGATATTATTTTCGGTTCTACTAATAAAACTATGTGTGTTAAGTTTGAGAAGCTAATGAAAGGTAAATTTGAGATGAGTATGATGGGAGAGTTGACATTCTTTCTTGGACTCCAAATAAAGCAATGTCATAATGGAATCTTTATCAACCAAGCCAAATACACCAAGACTTGATCAAGAAGTTTGGGCTTGAAACCGCAAAACCAGTTGATACCCCAATGACAAAGGCCTGCAGTTTGGATCGAGATGAACAAGGTAAGAAAGTTAATCAGACACTCTACCGAGGTATGATTGGCTCTCTTCTTTACTTAACTGCAAGTAGGCCAGATATAATGTTCAGTGTGTGTGTTTGTGCTAGATTTCAAGCTGACCCTAGAGAATCTCATCTTATTGCTGTTAAACGTATTATTAGATATTTATGTGGCTCTTTTAACCTTAGACTTTGTTACTCCAAAGAATCTTCATTTGATTTGTTAGTTTATTCAGATGCTGACTTTGCAGCTTGTAAGATTGATAGAAAGAGCACTAGTGGTACATATCAGTTTCTTGGATCTCGGCTTGTATCATGGTCCAGCAAGAAACAGGATTTGGTTTCACTCTCAACCGCTGAAGCTGAATATATTACGGCTGGAAGCTATTGCTCTCAAATTCTCTGGATGACAGCAGTTGGAAGACTATGAAGTATTTGAAAAGAACTGCCCTCTACTGTGATAGTACTGCAGCAATATTTATCTCCAACAATCCAGTTCAGCATTCAAAAACCAAGCACATTGACATAAGATATCATCTCCTCAAAGATCATGTTGAAAAGAAGAACATATTCTTAGAAAAGGTGGGAACTGATGATCAAATAGCTGACATCCTCACCAAACCGCTTGAAAATTCAAGGTTCTTTCATTTACAAGGAGAAATGGGTATGTTGGAAGTAACTTAAATTATTCCATGTCTATTTATTTCTTGGTCTAATAAATTCTGTTAAGTATTTTGGCTCTTGTTAGAAAATGCAAAAATATCTTGCGGTTCTATCAATATTGGAACCGCACCAATAAAGGTTCGGTAGAAGATTCTAATCAAACCGCAGAGTCAAGAAAACAGTACATTGGTTTGATGAAGTCAAACTGCATACAGAACTAAGAGATGTCGGTTCTATTAAAACCGATAGTGAGGAAAAGGTATGTCGGTTTACTCAAACCGCTCAGGTATGTATAATTGCAATTTAGTCCTAACTTTATGTCACTTCATTCTTTAAGGACCTTTGTGGAATTATTTCTGCCGCATTAAATGCGATAGACAGGTACACTGACGGTTATGCTTTCCACAGCCGTCATGGCCGCTCCACTACCCGAGGTGGTTAATTTGAGTATAAAAGACAAAGTTTAATTCATTTTACCTTTTTACTTTCTTCCTCATTTGGCAAAACTTCTCTCTCTCTCCTCTGCACACTCTCTGTACTCTCTAAAATTTCATATATACTTAAACGATTTCCAAAATGTCACCAAAGAAAACTATTGATCTTGCGTCTACTTCTACCTCGTCTAAACCAACAAAACCAGACATGGTATGATTTCTTGAACCCTAACTCAGTTTATTTTTATGTTTCCGCCATTGTTGAAGCTTAAAAAGCTTGTTCATCTTCCTTGATCTTTTTATGCTTTTTCTTCAATATTTTGGTTGGATTGTACTCGCATTTGCTTATTTATACTGATTGTTTACTTAATTTTGTGATTTGTGTTCAATTTTTGAGCAAAATCAATTTTTGGATTATTTGGTGCTCGTGCGTATTTTTGGAGATTCTGGGTTCAAGTATTGTTATTGGTTCTTGCTTATTTAGAACTTTGTTAGAATCTGCCCTTTGTGATCATTTTGATATACTTCTTTTGATCCGTTTTTGCTTTTACTGTTCACTTATTTTCGGTTCAAGTATTGTTATTGGTTAAGATTTTGTTTTGCATGCTCATACTCTGTTCTTCGTGTTCTTCGTGATTTCAAACTCTTAAAAAAAAACTTTCTTTTGATCTGTTTTTGCTTTTACTGTTCACTTATTTTTGTTTTTACATTTTTTAGCCTTTTTACTTTACTTGTGCCACATGATGTCATTGTTAGGATTCCTTGTTACAGTTTGTAAGTCTCACTCAAACCTCTGCGTTTATTCACTTGATTGAACCAATCAGTTTGGTTAAGTGTTATGAACCTCGGTTTGCTTGTTGTTTCAAACTGTTATTTTTTAATTATTTCTAACTATGATTATCTTTCAGGATTCATCTAATTTTGTGCCAGGCTCAAGGATTATTGAAGCAGACTTCAAACAGGACACAGTTGGAAGGAAGCTGCTCAAACTGTTAGAATCATCCAAGCTCTTGCCGCTATTTCTTATGGATGAAACTCAATTCATGCCTATCATCTGTGCCAAATTCTTTCAAAATGGGATCTCTACAACTGCTACTCTGCTGAATGCAAGGGGTAAAGAGATTAGAGATTTGGAAACTGGAGAAGTGAAGTATGAAGATGCAATTAGATCCAAGGTTTGTGGAAAGGTTGTGACTCTAACCGCAACGAAGATAGGTGTGCTGGCTGGGCTTGAGTATTCTGGGGCTTTAACCATCAAACCGGAGCTCTTGAATAGCACCACCTTAGAATTTATTGGGGTCAGTTCCTTCTCAACTAAGAATTCCTCCAAGAAGGATTTTGGAGAGGTTATGGCGTTGCTGTGTGATCTGGTGGACTCAGCCGTCATGTGCACAAATGGAAACCACAACAACTTTACCTCAGAACAGTATGCCTACTGTGTGGCTATTTATAAATTAAAGATTTTGCACTGGCCCAAGGTTGTGATAAAGGAAATGATAAATGCTCTGCACCGCCATGCCGCTGACAAAGCCGCTGGCAAATCCAAGATTAGAACTCATTGTAGATTGCTCACTCGGTTTCTTCACCAGGAACCTGAGATATTCAAGTTCTCTTCTACAAACAAGGATTTTTGGATGGACCCTGCAGAGAAAACAATTTTAGGTGCATCTAAGTTTGATGCTTTCAGAACGAAGTTTGGATGGAGCTTTTCCCAAACCGTTTGGAATGAGGACCCTCTGCCTGAAGCCGAAAGAGGCCCTTTTCCTTAGGCTTGGCTCAATAAATCAAGCAAGCCTTATGTTGGAGCCATAGCAGATCAGGCTCATGCTACTATGCTGAGAAATGAAGGCCAGACTAAAACCTTGAACAGAATGGGGTTAAGTCACCTGAATCAAACTGGTGCTTCTGCTGAGGGGGAGCCAGCGGTTGAGGGGGAGCCGGCAGTAAGGCCTAGACATGCGGCTCAACCCAGGGAAACCGCGGCTCAAAGGAAAAGAAAAGGTAGTGCTCAAATTCCTTCCATCATTACAAAGGCTGACCTAGCCAAACCGCCTTCCAAACCCTCATCCAAACCAACCTCTAAACCCCCTTCTACTTCAAGTTCATTTCCTCCAATCAGACTGTCTCCTACTATTTCAAAACCTACTACTTCTAAACCTTCCATTCCAAAACCTCAAATCAAACCTCTCTCTCCAATAAAACCTAGTGTTGAGAAATCCCTTAAATTTGCAATGGATGCCAATGCCCTCAAAACCGCAAAAGCCAAAACCCTTCTTACCAAACCGCCTTCTCCCTCAAAACCACCCCTTAAGAAAATTCTCCCTGAATTTCTATTTTCTGAACCTTCATCTCCTCCAAAGCCTTCACCTTCCAAACCGCCCTCTGTTCAGTTCACAGATGAACAGGTGGCTGAAATCTTCAAAGCACTTCCCAACCTTAAACCTTCTTCTCAAACCGACCCTAAACAGACCGAAGTGCCTGAGGCTGTGGTTCAGCCTGAGCAGACCACAGTGTCTGAGGCTACAGTTCTGCCTGAGCAGACTGGCATGTCTGAGGCAATAATTGAACCTGAGCAAGATGAAGAAGTTCTTGAGGTTCAACCGCTGAAAAAGAAGAGGAAGTTGATAAAGAAATATGACTTTGTGGAGCACTAGCAGTCAAGGCCACCTGGTGCAGTGGACTTCAGTGAGGCACATGACAAGAAAGATCATTCACCTCAGGAAGGGACATTTGCAAAGGAACTAAGAGAAAGGGTTGAGATGAGAAAGGCAGGTATTGACCCAATGATGATTGAGGACTCCCCTCCAAAACTTAAACGCAAATTCGAGTTTGAGTCACCAGAGCATACTCCATCTCCAGTTCTGTCATCTCCATCTTCATCTCCGTTCTACCATTTTCTCTTGCTTTGGTTCACTCAATTGCCCAACCGTCGGTTTTGCCAACTTTGGTTCAACGCTCGGTTCAACCCTTGTTTCAACCGTCCATTCAACTATCGCCTCAAACATCAGTTTCATTCATAAAACCGAAGACAAAGAAAAGGAAGAGTGCTGCAGAACTGGCCTCCTATCTGAAACGCTTCAAAACTGAAAGTTCAAGGGAAAAATGGGCTGGGGCCATTGCTCGTGCCGCAGCTAAAGCCGAAGATAGATTCGTGAAGGCTAGTTACCCTAATCCTTATGCTATTTATCCTAAAGATGATATGGAAGCAGTTGCTAATTAGATCATTCTAGCCGTTGCAAAACAGATCATGGCTGAAAATGCCTATCAGGTTTTGAATGACCCCACTCTTGCCTCCTAATTCTTTATATTCTTTAATTGCCTTTGCATTCCAAATTTATACAGACTTTTCCTTATTCCTAATCCTTCCATTTTCTTAACTGATGATCAGTTTAGGACACTCTATCCTCCTCCTCCTTCTCCTCAAACTGTAATTATTCATGTTCCTTCTTTTCCTCACTTTGATCCTATTGAGTTTGAAACCGCTCTTAGGGTTTGAATGGTCTTATCTCTTGAAGATTCCCATAGAAAGGCAAGGCAAAAATGTATTCCCATTAATCTGATGATGCCATCTCCATCTCTGATGATAATGATGATGATGAGCCTATGCCTGATTACACTCCATCTGATGAACCCCCTCATTCATTTCAATCTTATTCCATCTTACCACTTTGTGCCTCAACCGCTAATTTGATAGATGCGGTTATAAATATCCAGTTTAATCAGCAAACCTCCACCATTCGGTTTGACTCTCACCTCCTTACTATCCAATCTGACCTTGACTTGATGATAGATCCTATCAGCAGTAGTTAGATGAAAAGCTGAACTTGGTCTTGGAAAATCAACTGGCCTTGCATGAGCTTATGAAAACCAATCATGAAGTTTACTCTTTGAAGCAGCAAGCAGTTGACACCAGAATGGACTCCATTGAAGACAAACTTGATATTCTGGCAAAGCATGTTTTTTATTCTTCTGAGCTCATCTTACATAGAACTGGTAAGTTGGTCAAGCAATCTTCCGGTATTGAAAAGAGGATCAATGAACCGACTCCGGTATTGAAAAGAGGATCAATGAACAGGTGGCTGAAATCTTTAAAGCCCTTTCTAACCTTAAAACTTCTTCTCAAACCGACCCTAAGCAGACCGAAGTTGTCACGACCCGAAAACCGCCTCTATTTTCGTAGTAATAAATATTTAATTATTTATTTATTTCTTATTTATTTATTTAAATTATTTATTTATTTAAATAATTATGTGTGCATTTTGTGTTTCTTAATAATTTTTTGCCTAGCATTTTATTTGGGCCATTTGTGCTAGTGTAGAAGTGTTGAGTCTTAAATGTTAGTGGGGGAAAATAAGATGATTGAGTTAGTGTGTAGGGGAGGGGATCTATGTGTAAATTCCTAAATATTCCTACTTACTCCCTCCATCCCCCCTCTCCTCCCTCATTTTTCTCCCTCACTTTCCTCTCTCTCTCCAGCACACACACTCTCTCTCTATCTACATTTGAGTAAGTTTTTCTTCTCCACCTTCTCTCTTCAATCTAACCATCTTCCTCTTGTTATTTCTCATTTCTTAAAACATGAAACTTGTTTAGATCGTCGATATGATCGTAGAGGGCTAAGAATATTCGAATTCCGTCAACTTTGAGAAAATCCGGGTAAGTTACTTTTCCCCCATTTATGTTAAAAATGCTCATCTTTGACTCTAGTGATGTTCTTGTTGATATCCATGGCTTCTTGGTTGAGTTTAGAAATTATTTGGAATTTATTTGGATTTTGGTTAAAAGTTGTGATTGTTATGAAAGTTGGGATTAAATCTTGGTTTTGGTTGATAAATGGTGTTATTTAGGTCCCCTTTAAGTTAGATGTTGTTTGGATACTTTGGGGATCAAGTTGGGAGTGTTGATTTGTGAGAAATTTGGTTTTGGTTCGAAAATGGTGAAACTCAGCTCTGGTTTCCCGGCCTGAAAGCAGACCAGGCGCCCGCCCGGTCCGAGCCAGGCGCCCGCCCACTTACCCTTTTTCTGACCCTTAGTTTCTGCCTAAATGAGCGCCCGCCCGCCCCTTGGTGAGCGCCCGCCCGCCCCCTTTTCTGGAAATCACATTTGTGTTTGTTTAAAACTAGGTTGTATTTTAGTTTGGGTTTTAGAGACGCATGAATTGAGTTTTCTTGTCTTTAAATGTTAGGATAGAAGTATATATAGGTACTCCTAAGATTTAGAACGAAAGGAGTGAAATTCGTAGCTAAAACAGGGATTTTTCTCTTTGTCCGGCCGAACACTTTTTATAAATTGTCCGTTTTACGTTCAATCTTCCGGAGGCCATAACTTCTTCGTCCGGACTCCGTTTTGGACGTGTAAACTATCGTTGGAAAGCTCTTCTCGAGTAATACGCAATGGTTATATTGGACGCATGGTTCCAGACCAGAATGGTTGTCTTATTGTTGAGGTTTAAGATCAAGGTGTTGTCTCGGTCTAGGTTCCATAGTACTATTCTAGTTGACTTAGTTGGGCACCGTGGAACACTTTGGTAATTGAAATTGGTTCCTTGTGAACAATGGTGTTATGTAATTTGATCAAGTATTGTTTGGGAATGTTTGGGCATCTTATGATGTGTTCGTGATTGTTCTAATCGAATTTATTTTCGAGTAATACTTGGTCTAGGTTTTAGGCGATGTCCTATAGTACCTAGAGGGTTGTTATTGAACACCAAAGTGTAGGGTTTAGTCCTGTCGTGATCATGTTCTAATAAGTGTAACCTTTTGGATCCGTTTGGGGTGTTTAGAATGGGTTCGTTATGAACGGAGGTAAAGCGTGAATTGGCAATTGGGTACCACGGTTTGATTAACCTTATGGTGTATTCATTCCGATTTCCTGCTTTAGAATTCCAGGTGTGAGGAGATGGTTGAGTTCATAGTCCTAGTACATCTTTATGAGTAAAACGTTTAGGATAATTTAGGGTTATAGTCGTTGTACTATTTGTGAGCGACCGTTTGGGTTGTGTCCCCTATGAATAACTTGTGGGTATCATCTTTGGAATGTGTCTATTATGGTTCCTCTTTATGGAATTATCGTATTCTAATAGTCTTTGTTGTTGAGCTCCTTATGAGCAATTCCGTTTATCGTTGTTGTGCTCTTTATGAGAAATTCCGTTTATCGTTGTTGTGCTCTTCATGAGAAACTCTTGTTATTGTTGTTGTTAAACTCTTCATGAGTAGCCGTTGCATCTTTACGGTGATTATTTGGCATGGTTCCCTACTTTGGAACCCTAAACTGTTTAATTAAGCTAGTATTTATTACTTAGCATTTATTTGGAAGCCCAGCTGGCATATTTGTTGCATCGGGCGATGGGAAAGATTATAATGGCAAAGCCAAGTCCATTATAATGTTGACCATTGTTTTGCCCCTTTTATACCCCTTTTCCAGATTGGCCTTGGAAGAGGTAAGTTAGCTTCCTTTGGGAATGTATCTAGCTACCGAGCATGACTTTGTGTCATGGTTCTTGTCCTTTGTGACACTCTCATTGTTATTGGTTCCGGTACCGGGTTTCTCTTCAGCTTTTATGCTACTATGAAGATGGCTTGATGGGTTGATTGATTGATTGGTCGGTTCTGACCGGGGTTCTCTTCAGTTGTTATACTGCTATTGTTGATTGGTTGATCGGTTGAAGCTGCGCAGCGATTGTTCTATCAGTTTGGTGAAACCTTGGCTAAGTATCCTTTGTTACGTGTTTATTTCAGTCTTATGTGCTGCATGATGAGTTCATCGTTATTTCCAACTGGTATGGGACAGTTGGCGATAGGGAGCTTTCTCATTTGTTGTTACGTGATTTACTTGTTCAGTTATCGTTGATTTGCATGATATTATGCCATGTAGATGCATTTAGTAACTTACTGAGATTTTATCTCACTCCGTTTCTTGTTTCAAATTGTTTTTCCTTAACCCCCCCCAGGAAAGCAAGTGGTAGCGTTGTGAGGTCCGTTGTAGCGGGAATCTTCTGAGCAGGTTGATCATATTTGGGATAGTTGCTCTTCGGAGCCTTTATGTACTTTATTGTGGGTTCGTAGTCGTTCAGTGTTTTGTATATACGGTTGTACTTTGGATATTTTTGTTATTAGTTGTTCTTGCTTCCGCATTGGTTTCTAGTCTCCGACTTATAATCTCGTTGAGGTGTTGTTTGATGGTATTGGTTTATAGTTGAATTCACGCGCCCGATTTGGTATATTACATTTTGGAGATGTACATTTTGTAAAGTTTTTTTTTTTATTTATGGATTTTTGAGATTTCCGGGGCGTGACAGTTGGTATCAGAGCAATGGTTTTAGATCTTGAAGGAGAATAAGAACTCTGATATTGGATAGGTTTCAATACTTGGGTGTTATAACTTTGAGCGGTTTAGGAACTAAGTTTTCTTGGAAGATAAGGTTAAGATAGAAGTTGGTGGAGTTATGAGTTGTGATGTTGGCGTCGAGTTTTCTTCTCTTCTGGTATATCAAGTATAAGATTGATATTAATAGTGTTGGTCCCCTTGGGGTGAGTTGGTTTGGGAATCGAGAGTGCAAATCTGATGGCTCGAGCATATCTATTTCGTAAAGTGGACAACGTTTTGTGCTATGTTCACCTGATTGTTATCATTCATGGATTTATGTTGAGGTGTATTCTCGAATACGGAACTACGTGATTGTTACTAGTATATATGGGATGATTTGGTTATGTCACCTATGCGAGATATTGATGAGTTAAGTGGTATGGTTTAGCTTTCCGTGTGTTACGAATTTCTTGTGTGCCATCGATAGGTGGTGAATATTTCTATATTAGTATGTTTGACTTTGTTTAGGATCATACTAAGTATATATAATGTTCAGGTTCTATCTTGAAGGTCAGAAAATCTTTATTATAAAGTCGTGCTGGGAATTTAGCTTATTCTGTTGGCAATATTAATTTTGAAATATTAGGTATAATTTATATTGAGTGCAATATGTCGCTTGACCGATAGAGAACTTGGGTTATATGATGAGTTAATATAAGCTACAATACTGATGGGTGAATCAGTGAGCATACAATATCGGTTGGGTTAAAAGAGTTAAAGATTCAATTTGTAAATTTCTTGATAGGAGTTTTTCTTTACTTTTAGTACATCTACGTGAGTGCATCGGAATTGTTTAGTATGAGGAAATACTTAATTTATTATGGGTCATAATAAGAAGTTGAGTTGTGATACTTTTGGAATCATTTTAAGTACATGACTGGAGTTGAGTTAAAGCAAAATGAGTTATGAGTATATGGTGGGAGTTATAATCATCAATGATGGTAAGCACGTTAAGTTTAAAGATCTAGACATATTTTGAGAAAGTAAGAAATTCTCGAGCAATATTAAAGGCATTTTTGGGTTTTAGTTAAACAGTTGTCACTTGGTTCTGAATCTTTTCTTAGTGGTGTTCTCGTTTGGATTAAGGATTTGTAAAGGAAGTTGAGTATAGATACTTTGGCATATTAAAGGATACTATGATTCTGTATTGGGACGGAGCAGTTTATTGAATATTTCGGACTATTAGTGATCATTTGTAATATCTTTTAGAGTTGTAAGTTGTAATATATTGATATTTATGAAAATAAAGATTGTGAAAAGTTCGGATCGTTACAGTTGCTACTTTAATGGTAATCCTTAGAGATATAGTCACGCGGTGAACATTTGAAGGATGAGAAATTTCTTTGGCTTTTCATAGTTTAAGAAGTTGTGTAAGCTCGAAATTGTTTAATGTTTTGAATTTCTGGGAAGTAATATTAAGTATGCGATTTTCTAATGGAAGTGTCTTTGCGGTATAATTAAGGTTGTGAATAAGACGAGTTTGTAGTATCTCGAGAATTGTGTTTAGGAGTAATTTGGATTTGCGATTTGCATATATTTTGAGGATTAACGCTTGATAAGTGGAGCTATCTGTGACTTGGAATTGGTTGTGATTTTAGTGGTTTTACCTTAGCGGGTTATATTATATTTTATTGTGGGACCAAGTTGAAACGTTATGATATCGGACTATCAAAAGTTAATGGATATATTTCCTTAGAAAACTAAGTATGAGGTAATGCTAGTAGTTGAGGAATTCAAAGGTTATGACTGTATTATGTTTTATCTTATAAGGAAAGTGAGTGTGGTAGTGGAATCTCATTTGATCGGATAGTTGATGACGGTAAATTTTTGAGTATATCATTAAGTCATTGGGTGACAATAATCGTTAGCCCTATTCCTTCTCTTATTTGTTCGGGTAGTAGTATGATTACTTGGGATGATGTCTAGATCGTCAATGCGTACGGGTGAACCGGAAAAGTAAAACTTATGGATGTTGATAATTTAAGGGTTGATGGTGAGCGTGATGCTAATTAAGATCAAATTAGCTATGTCTCAGAATTGGTGAACAAGTGATAGTCTTGAGAATGTGAAATTCGGGATGAAAGAGGAAGTTAACTTTAGGATGTTGATATGAATATGCTTGAGATATGTATGTGTTCAATATGTGTGGGTTTATTTGAGTCATGGAATTGATGTCTGAAATCTTTAATAGGTACTTGATTTGGGGTTACGAGTGCTTTATGCGAGTTGATATTTTGTCGCCTCATTATGACCGCGCATTGTGATTTTGATGAGTGAATTCGTGGGCGAATTCTTTTTAAGGAGGGTAGATTGTCACGACCCGAAAACCGCCTCTATTTTCGTAGTAATAAATATTTAATAATTTATTTATTTCTTATTTATTTATTTAAATTATTTATTTATTTAAATAATTATGTGTGCATTTTGTGTTTCTTAATAATTTTTGCCTAGCATTTTATTTGGGCCATTTGTGCTAGTGTAGAAGTGTTGAGTCTTAAATGTTAGTGGGGGAAAATAAGATGATTGAGTTAGTGTGTAGGGGAGGGGATCTATGTGTAAATTCCTAAATATTCCTACTTACTCCCTCCATCCCCCCTCTCCTCCCTCATTTTTCTCCCTCACTTTCCTCTCTCTCTCCAGCACACACACTCTCTCTCTATCTACATTTGAGTAAGTTTTTCTTCTCCACCTTCTCTCTTCAATCTAACCATCTTCCTCTTGTTATTTCTCATTTCTTAAAACATGAAACTTGTTTAGATCATCGATATGATCGTAGAGGGCTAAGAATATTCGAATTCCGTCAACTTTGAGAAAATCCGGGTAAGTTACTTTTCCCCCATTTATGTTAAAAATGCTCATCTTTGACTCTAGTGATGTTCTTGTTGATATCCATGGCTTCTTGGTTGAGTTTAGAAATTATTTGGAATTTATTTGGATTTTGGTTAAAAGTTGTGATTGTTATGAATGTTGGGATTAAATCTTGGTTTTGGTTGATAAATGGTGTTATTTAGGTCCCCTTTAAGTTAGATGTTGTTTGGATACTTTGGGGATCAAGTTGGGAGTGTTGATTTGTGAGAAATTTGGTTTTGGTTCGAAAATGGTGAAACTCAGCTCTGGTTTCCCGGCCTGAAAGCAGACCAGGCGCCCGCCCGGTCCGAGCCAGGCGCCCGCCCACTTACCCTTTTTCTGACCCTTAGTTTCTGCCTAAATGAGCGCCCGCCCGCCCCCTTTTCTGGAAATCACATTTGTGTTTGTTTAAAACTAGGTTGTATTTTAGTTTGGGTTTTAGAGACGCATGAATTGAGTTTTCTTGTCTTTAAATATTAGGATAGAAGTATATATAGGTACTCCTAAGATTTAGAACGAAAGGAGTGAAATTCGGAGCTAAAACAGGGATTTTTCTCTTTGTCCGGCCGAACACTTTTTATAAATTGTCCGTTTTACGTTCAATCTTCCGGAGGCCATAACTTCTTCGTCCGGATTCCGTTTTGGACGTGTAAACTATCGTTGGAAAGCTCTTCTCGATTAATACGCAATGGTTATATTGGACGCATGGTTACAGACCAGAATGGTTGTCTTATTGTTGAGGTTTAAGATCAAGGTGTTGTCTCGGTCTAGGTTCCATAGTACTATTCTAGTTGACTTAGTTGGGCACCGTGGAACACTTTGGTAATTGAAATTGGTTCCTTGTGAACAATGGTGTTATGTAATTTGATCAAGTATTGTTTGGGAATGTTTGGGCATCTTATGATGTGTTCGTGATTGTTCTAATCGAATTTATTTTCGAGTAAGACTTGGTCTAGGTTTTAGGCGATGTCCTATAGTATCTAGAGGGTTGTTATTGAACACCAAAGTGTAGGGTTTAGTCCTGTCGTGATCATGTTCTAATAAGTGTAACCTTTTGGATCCGTTTGGGGTGTTTAGAATGGGTTCGTTATGAACGGAGGTAAAGCGTGAATTGGCAATTGGGTGCCACGGTTTGATTAACCTTATGGTGTATTCATTCCGATTTCCTGCTTTAGAATTCCAGGTGTGAGGAGATGGTTGAGTTCATAGTCCTAGTACATCTTTATGAGTAAAACGTTTAGGATAATTTAGGGTTATAGTCGTTGTACTATTTGTGAGCGACCGTTTGGGTTGTGTCCCCTATGAATAACTTGTGGGTATCATCTTTGGAATGTGTCTATTATGGTTCCTCTTTATGGAATTATCGTATTCTAATAGTCTTTGTTGTTGAGCTCTTTATGAGCAATTCCGTTTATCGTTGTTGTGCTTTTTATGAAAAATTATGTTTATCGTTGTTGTGCTCTTCATGAGAAACTCTTGTTATTGTTGTTGTTAAACTCTTCATGAGTAACCGTTGCATCTTTATGGTGATTATTTGGCATGGTTCCCTACTTTGGAACCCTAAACTGTTTAATTAAGCTAGTATTTATTACTTAGCATTTATTTGGAAGCCCAACTGGCATATTTGTTGCATCGGGCGATGGGAAAGATTATAATGGCAAAGCCAAGTCCATTATAATGTTGACCATTGTTTTGCCCCTTTTATACCCCTTTTCCAGATTGGCCTTGGAAGAGGTAAGTTAGCTTCCTTTGGGAATGTATTTAGCTACCGAGCATGACTTTGTGTCATGGTTCTTGTCCTTTGTGACACTCTCATTGTTATTGGTTCTGGTACCGGGTTTCTCTTCAGCTTTTATGCTACTATGAAGATGGCTTGATGGGTTGATTGATTGATTGGTCGGTTTCTGACCGGGGTTCTCTTCAGTTGTTATACTGCTATTGTTGATTGGTTGATCGGTTGAAGCTGCGCAGCGATTGTTCTATCAGTTTGGTGAAACCTTGGCTAAGTATCCTTTGTTACGTGTTTATTTCAGTCTTATGTGCTGCATGATGAGTTCGTCGTTATTTCCAACTGGTATGGGACAGTTGGCGATAGGGAGCTTTCTCATTTGTTGTTACGTGATTTACTTGTTCATTTATCGTTGATTTGCATGATATTATGCCATGTAGATGCATTTAGTAACTTACTGAGATTTTATCTCACTCCGTTTCTTGTTTCAAATTGTTTTTCCTTAACCCCCCCCCCCCAGGAAAGCAAGTGGTAGCGTTGTGAGGTCCGTTGTAGCGGGAATCTTCTGACCAGGTTGATCGTATTTGGGATAGTTGCTCTTCGGAGCCTTTATGTACTTTATTGTGGGTTCGTAGTCGTTCAGTGTTTTGCATATACGGTTGTACTTTGGATATTTTTGTTATTAGTTGTTCTTGCTTCCGCATTGGTTTCTAGTCTCCGAGTTATAATCTCGTTGAGGTGTTGTTTGATGGTATTGGTTTATAGTTGAATTCACGCGCCCGATTTGGTATATTACATTTTGGAGATGTACATTTCGTAAAGTTTTTTTTTTTTTTATTTATGGATTTTTGAGATTTCCGGGGCGTGACAGAAGTGCCTGAGGCTGTGGTTCAGCCTGAGCAGACCACAGTGTCTGAGGCTACAGTTCTGCCTGAGCAGACTGGCATGTCTGAGGCAATAATTGAACCTGAGCAAGATGAAGAATTTCTTGAGGTTCAACCGCTGAAAAAGAAGAGGAAGTTGATAAAGAAATATGACTTTGTGGAGCACTAGCAGTCAAGGCCACCTGGTGCAGTGGACTTCAGTGAGGCACATGACAAGAAAGATCATTCACCTCAGGAAGGGACATTTGCAAAGGAACTAAGAGAAAGGGTTGAGATGAGAAAGGCAGGTATTGACCCAATGATGATTGAGGACTCCCCTCCAAAACTTAAACGCAAATTCGAGTTTGACTCACCAGAGCATACTCCATCTCCAGTTCTGTCATCTTCATCTTCATCTTCGGTTCTACCATTTGCTCCTGCTTCGGTTCACTGAATTGCCTAACCGTCAGTTTTGCCAACTTCGGTTCAACGCTCGGTTCAACCCTTGTTTCAACCGTCAATTCAACTATCTCCTCAAACATCAGTTTCATTCATAAAACCGAAGGCAAAGAAAAGGAAGAGTGCTGCAGAACTGGCCTCCTATCTGAAACGCTTCAAAACTGAAAGTTCAAGGGAAAAATGGGCTGGGGCCATTGCTCGTGCCGCAGCTAAAGCCGAAGATAGATTCGTGAAGGCTAGTCACCCTAATCCTTATGCTATTTATTCTAAAGATGATATGGAAGCAGTTGCTAATCAGATCATTCTAGCCGCTGCAGAACAGATCATGGCTGAAATTGCCTATCAGGTTTTGAATGACCCCACTCTTGCCTCCTAATTCTTTCTATTCTTTAATTACCTTTGCATTCCAAATTTATACAGACTTTTCCTTGTTCCTAATCCTTCCATTTTCTTAACTGATGATCATTTTAGGACACTCTATCCTCCTCCTCCTTCTCCTCAAACTGTAATTATTCATGTTCCTTCTTTTCCTCACTTTGATCCTAATGAGTTTGAAACCGCTCTTAGGGTTTGAATGGGCTTATCTCTTGAAGATGCCCATAGAAAGGCAAGGCAAAAATGTATTCCCATTAATCTGATGATGCCATCTCCATCTCTGATGATAATGATGATGATGAGCCTATGCCTGATTACACTCCATCTGATGAACACCCTCCTTCATTTCAATCTTATCCCATCTTACCACTTTGTGCCTCAACCACTAATTTGATATATGCGGTTATAAATATCCAGTTTCATCACCAAACCTCCACCATTTGGTTTGACTCTCACCTCCTTACTATCCAATCTGACCTTGACTTGATAATAGATCCTATCAGCAGTAGTTAAATGAAAAGCTGAACATGGTCTTGGAAAATCAACTGGTCTTGCATGAGCTTATGAAAACCAATCATGAAGTTTACTCTTTGAAGCATCAAGCAGTTGACACCAGAATGGACTCCATTGAAGACAAACTTGATATTCTGGCAAAGCATGTTTTTTATTCTTCTGAGCTCATCTTGCATAGAACTGGTAAGTTGGTCAAGCAATCTTCCGGTATTGAAAAGAGGATCAATGTACCGACTGCGGTTCAGCTTCGTGCAACTGATTTTGTGTTCGAAACCGCTCTTGCCTCCGGTTCAAGCAATGTTGCTCCAACCGAACCTGTTGCTGTATATGATCAAGCCGCCCAAGACAATGTTGCAGAGGATGATGCCGAAGAAAGGGTTCCTACCGCTGGTGATGAAATAGACTAGATTTTATCTTAGTCTTTTTTATTTCGTTATAATTCAAGTATTTTGCAAGTTTAAAACATTTATGATTAAATTATAATGAGAATGATTGCATGGCATTGTGTTTCAAAACATTGTTTATTCAAACAGCTTGTTTGTGGAACAATGCTTGCATTTTTCAAAACTCATGCACTATATTCTTCATGAAAAATATTTTTAAGTGCATTTTGTTTTAAACATTCAGTTTAAACATGCATATCTGATCTTTAAAATCATATCATTTTATATGCATCTGATTGTCTTTATTTTCTATCTATTCTTCATTTCCATTATTTTTGATTGATTAGAAATCTATGATATAGCATAGTGTGTGCATTGACTTGGGACATGCAGTTTCATGAAATTTATTTCGGATATGTTTTTACCAACTACAATGTTTTGCTATTATCATAGTGTGGTAATGGCATCAATCAAATAGGGGGAGATTGTTAGGATTCATTGTTAGCACAACCACTTAACTTGATTGATCCATGCCACGTGTCTTTTTATGGACTTTAGGACCGCATGTAATGAAGTTATACTTCAATTTTTAGACAAGTCCATTTCTAGATTTTTGTTTGTCTAGGCTGAGTACTTAGTTTGGTTGACCTAGCGGTTTAGTCCTTAAAACCGCATTCGTGCTATCTTAGAATCGCCATCATGGAGTCGCTTATTTTTCATCAAACCGCATTCTGTGGCTTTGACGAAACTGCTCTTCAAGTTTCTCTTGGAACCGCTGATGACAACTTGATGGAACCGCAATCATGTAACCGCGTGCTTCAGTTTCTTATGAAACCGTTCATCATGTTCATCCTTGGAACCGCTCCTATGCCTGGTAGAACCGCCGATCATTTAATGAAGAATTCAAGAGAAGTCATTTATTCCTTAGACAAATATTCCCTTTTTAATCATAAAGGAATATATTATGTCGTGTCAAAATAACTCTAAGTTAACTTGGAGTTACTGCAAGGAATGTAAGTTTTTCTAGCAGTTCAAATTCTTTACCGTTAGTCATTTCTCTGCAACAAAGGACAATTGTCAGGTAGTGGTGCTACAACTACCTAGGACTACAAGACAAAACCAAAGACGAAAATGACAGCTCAACCAATGGGATTTTGACAGCAATTGTACCCTCAGATTTAATTCAAATCTTTGTCAAACGGTCACAAGGGTGAATTGCCTATAAATAGCCTTCATTCATCAACAATGAAGGTTGCTGAGCTTCAAGAGAAATATTCCCAAGTATTCAAGTTTGCTTTGAAGATTGAAACCCAGATATTCAAACCTTCAAACATCTCCTTAGCAAACCCAGAATTCCTTCATCAAGCTTCAAGCCATTCAACCATTCATACTCAGCCTTTACACCGAAAGTTATTCATTTGCTCAAACCATCATTTAGATACATAGAGCATTTTATTTCTTTCCACACACACACCCGATTTATATAATCACATATATTATATACTTTGAATACACCGGTTGTTTTAATAGCTTTATAGGTTAGATTGATTGGTTAGAGTTTAGATTCATCTTGTAAAACCTCCTCTAATTAATACAAGTCTAGTAGCTATTAGAAAATCCTAGATTAACCATCTAGGTAGAGGACGTAGTTCATTCAAGAACGAACCTCTTCAAATTGTGTGTTTGATCTTTACTTTCTGTCGTGTTATTTATGTTTCTTGTTTGTGGTCTAAAACTGAATCCATATACGAAATGACTTGAAATATGAATTGTGTTTTTCTTTTATAAGTTGAACTTATCGGTTGTATCATAGTGTTTTCAACCCGAGTCAAACCGCCCATTTCTTTAACTATCCATTTGGCCAAACCGCTAAAACTCCGCTGTGCATTTTATCAGTTCAGTTTAAGTGCTTTATACCGCAGTTGACCAAACTAATAAGTACTCGGTTGATTTTCAAGGGTATTTTCGAAAAAGTTTCAAACCGCTATTCACCCCCCCTTAGCGGTTCTATACCCTTGTTGCCCTTTGGGACCAACACATTTGCGTGTGGATACACATAGAGGATGCTTGCTTTAGCATCTAAAGTTCGTGTTCCTTTGATCATGATCCGAAGAACGCGAAGAACGAGGAGATCAAATCATAAAGCTTGAAGATTTGAAGATCCGAAAATTTTAAACGCTCAAGAACGGTTAGTATTCTAAATTCATCTTGCTATTAATTTAATCATCATGAATGGATCTTGGGGATTAGGGTTTTGTTGATTTTATTGCCGTCTTCCACTGCGCAAGGACCCTCAAAACCCAACATATTTACCTAAAGATTAGGGTTTAGAAGTAGTTCCTAGATCATGTTCGGGTCGATGAACCCTAGATCATCATCAGCTATGAAATAACATATTAATCATTAAGATCGAAACCCTAAATCTAGCATAAATATGGTTTTAATCTAAGAACATGAAGAAAATGTGAAGAACATATTACGAACATATGGTGTTATTAAGAACATATGAATAAACATGTTAATAACATGAATAAACATCTTAAGAACATGAATAAACATCTTAAGAACATGAATATTATGGATCTAAACTAAGATCATGGCACGAACATGACTAAGAAAGGTTAGAAAACTTACCTATATTGGTAAGAACTAATCTTGGATCTTCTTAGGAGCTTTGAGGATGTTATTGGATGCTTTAAATACTTGATTTGGGAACAAAATCATCACTTGGGAGGCTTGAAATCTCTTATAAATGACTTATGGAATTCTGGAATCAGGATCCTTAATTATAAGGCAAGGGAGGCCTTTATATAGGGAACTGGCGGAGAGTTATGACGGCTAAGATCTACTGTGGCAAACATGGCCGCCTGGCCATGGACAGAAGTGGCTGCGTGGCCAGATACCAACGTGGCCGCGTGGCCAAGTATTCGGGTTGACGTGATTTTCAAGCTAGGGTTTATTCTGATTTATGGAAACCCTATTTTGGCCATTTTTGGGATTTTCTAGAACACTGAGGTATATTTTGGGAATACGGGACAAGTCTTTGCAAGGTTTATAATTCCTATAAAGTCCTTGTATTTCTAGGAAAACCCTAATAAACTCATTTTTAGATCGGGTACTAACAACAACCATGTATTCAACTTCTCTTACAATAAGAATACTTTATGGATCTTTGTGGTGGAAGAGAAATGGACCGTGTAGCTATGCCGCAATATCAGTTCCTTTGGAGATTCGAGTTTCTAAACAGCTCAAGATTCCCGTAGAGGAGGCTAGGAGCTTGTTCTTGGGGCCGATGTTGACATTTGTGAGCTTCCTATTAGATTTCTTAATAGTGTGGCAGACTCCGAGGTGGTTTTGGATTGTTTGTTCTCTGTATTTTTGCCTCGGTCTTGTTTCCTCCCTACATAGGAGTGGCGACAATGGGTTGTATTGACATGGTGGACCAGGCTAGAGCTGGCCATAGCCTCATTCTTGTTTTGCCCGGGGAGACTTTACACGGTATTACAGAGTTGGCTTCTGGCTCTCATAAGATGTCTCGGGGCAGTGCTCGGATACTACACTTGTGGTTTCAAGAGAGGTTCCGAGTGCTGGAGGAGCCTCTTGGTAAGGTGCCGCCTTAGGCTTGTCAGGGTAGAGAGACGGTGGAGCCATTTATGGGGATGACTCGGTCCGCATGGGTGTCCTATCTGGCGCAGATGGGGACAACTCAGATCAAGTGGGTAGTACGCCTTTGGGAGATTAGTAGAGCACGGTGGGCTCAGGGGGGCCTTTATATGATTCGTGTCCCAGCTTTTGATCAGACCACTTACTACTATGCAATACGAGTTTGTCGTCAGTACGGGATGCCTCAGGTTATACCTTCTATGTGGGATAAAACTCAAAGCAGGGTCAATATTAGGATTCTCCCTATGAATGTTGGGGTTATGGTTCTCTTACAGTGGTGCATGTCTTACTATTACATGCCCAACATTTTCTGTATACAGCGGACCCATGACATACTCCTCTCTCAAGAATACTTAGCTTGGTACCATAGGATTTTTGGGATGTATGAGTAAGATTCTGAGAAGGTTGAGGCGTATGGTGGATGTCCATTATTCCTCGTGCAGGTGTTTGAGAAAGAAGGAGATTTTACAATTTGAAATGGAGACTAAGTTTACTCGAATTGTACCACTTGATGAAGGGGTGACGGGGAAAAGAAAGAGAGAAGGCCATAAGAGGGTAAGCCAATTTTGGAAAGGCTCTTTGTGTGGATCCTACTAGGCGGGCTAGACGAGGATGACGAGAAAAGAAGCAAAAGAAAGAGGAGGAGTGATTCCAAGTATCCGTCCATAGTTATTGTAGACACATAGTTTAGTTTTTAGTTTATTTAAATTTCAAAGCAGGTTATTTAGTCGCAGGTTCATTCGAGCTTAGACTCATCAAATAATTGTTAACGTGTAGTGACCACACCATTGAAGGATACCTACATGTTGGAGATTATGCCCTAGGCCCTTGAGAAAGGCATTATGTTGCATCATGTTCTCATTTGTTATGGAGATAAAAACCCTGGACTAGTATATGTTTTACATGTTTATTATAATAATCCCCATCCCTAATACTTATGAAGGACTATTATAAGTTTAATCGATGATCATGTGATGATCATGTGTATGTGATACAAATTAAACTTATGGGTACTTATTGGAGAACAAATACTGGACTTGACCCATCTATGAGATTTATGTCATGGTCGATGTCATAATTAAATCTCATAATAGTTATATCATTTATCCTTAGACCTGAGGTTATCATAGTCTTCCACATGATGAACATTATGTTTGACGTACTCAAACGCTACCCCTAACCGGGTGGTTATAAAGGCTACGATTGCCATAATCGGATTCATGTAAGGAAGAATGATAAGTCAAGATAGGATTTATCCCTCTCTCAAGAGAGATATCTGCTTGGCCTCTCGATGAGTGAGATTGATGATAGTGTATGGCCGTACCCAAATGAATTGAACTGTTCAATGTCATTTTCTCATATCAATCTACTCGGGATTGAGAAAGCATTAGACAACATAAGTTGACGTGGACCATGACTTATGTCCAATATGATATCGCGTGACAAAAGAATTGTGATATATTCTATTAGGATGAACGAACGTTGTTAAGTTATATTAATTGAGTAATCATGATGGCTTGCTAGAGTCCGCTCATAATTTATGAGTTTGACCTTAGTTGAACTCATTACCAACTTAATATAATCCTATGGGGTCACACACAAAAGAAAGAATTGTTTAAAAGGCTAAAATTCAGTTTCTGGGGGTGCTCGGCCGAGCACATCACATGACTCGGCCGAGCATGAGAAACAGAAAGTTTTGGAACAAGGGTGCTCAGCCGAGCACCTTAAAGGACTCGGCCGAGTACGCCGTGTTCAGGCCCAGTTTTCTGATTTCGTGTTTTGATGGGTTTTGACCTATTTTCTCCTAAAGGGTTTAGGATTAATGAGTATAAACACCCCTCTCTTAACCCTAATCAGTAAGAGTTGATATTGTATCATTATTGGTAGCTTCCATGTGTTTGAGAAACACATTCTTGAGTGTAGATTGAGAATCAAAAGCTCAAGAACACCAATAAATTCATATAGCCTTTGATGATTAGAAAAGCGTGTTTTCTAATGGGTCTAGCATTCCAGATCTAGAATGGTTCTAGATATTCGTTCGCGTGTGGATACACATTGAGGATGCTTGTTTTAGCATCTCGAGTTCATGTTCCTGTGATCGTGATCCGATGAATGCGAAGAACGAGGAAGATCAAATCTAAAGCTTGAAGACATGAAGATTTGAAGATCCGAAAAATTTAAACGCTCTACAACGGTTAGTATTCTAAATTCATCTTGCTATTAAATTTAATAATCATGAATGGATCTTGGGGCTTAGGGTTTTATTCATTTTATATTGCCGTCTTCCGCTGCGCAAGGTGCCTCAAAACCCAACAGTGGTATCAGAGCCCTGTTCATGTATGGTTATTTTAATATTATCATGTTTGATATATGATTTGATTATATGATCTAGCATGATAGAATTTAGAATAAGGGATTTATGTGAATTGTTTGGTGAAACAATTATATATTTGATATAGTATGATTAAGAACAAGGTTTTCAAGTTGCATGATTAATATGATTAATCTATTTATCGGATCATCAATTTCTTTAATTGGATTATTGAATTGATGAATCTTGATCTTGAAGAACAAATTGTTTGTTCTTAGGGTTTGATGTTTATGATAATTTGATTATCATAAATAGTTGAATTCTTAAAGGATCAATATTTGATAAATTGCGATCGTGCGGTTCGCGTGCAATACACGTTTTGTGCAGAATTTTCGTCCAGAATTTTCGAGCATATAAGGTGCAGCGCACGTGCAGTCCAGAATTTTGTGCAGAATTTTCGTGCAGTTCGCGTGCAATCCACATGCAATGCACGAATTCGTGCAGTTCGCGTGCAGTGCCGATTTCTAAATTCGTGTTTTTCAGACTTGGAGATGCATTGTAGAATACGTATTGTTCATGGAATTGAATTCTATGAAGTAATGCATTCTTAATAGAGTTGGACTCTATGAAAGAATTCATTATTCAACATGTATTATACCTAGAGTGGGACTCTATGAAAATCTAAAATTCATAATTATATTCACATAGTATACGTTCATTAATTAATTGGATTAATTATACCTTTGTTATGCGCGTTGCTATATGAAAGAACCTTCTTAAAAATTTAAGACATGTGCCAATCCACTATTAAAACACTTGTGAGTACACCGGGTTGTTTTATGCAGGCTACGCCCTAGCGAGGTGCATTTATTCTATCAGTGTATGAGCAAGATGAGTGAATCAGAGTTTCCTATACGTTTAACGTTGTTTGACTTAATTAGGCTATTAAAACAGTTTTGGGCTTAAGGCACAAGATAAGATTAAAACATGTTTGACATTGGATGTCTAAAATAATCTCATAAAAGATCTAAGAGTCATATATGATATGATTGACAAGAGTTCTCTACCTAAATAACTTGGTTTTGAGCAGTCGTGCCCTAGCCAACTCAAAATTGGGTGAAATATGGATCTTAGCCCACTTAAAATTATATTATACAATTGTTGTATTTGAAGACTATATAATTTAGTGGGAGTATTTATGAAATACAAATAATTTATCTCTTAAATGATTGGTATGAAATATAGGTGTATATATTTATTTGCATATTTATGTAAAATGTTATATTATGCTTTAATTATGTTTATTACTGCGATCTGTTCAGCTTAAGAATTTTTCTAAAGCAAGAACGTAAATTATACATTCTTAATAATCCTAAGTAACCTAAATTGCAATATTAATTTGATTAATATGTTCCATAGGACCATCAAAATTTAATTTGATTAACTTGTTGATGATCTTAGATTCATGAATAAATTGTTTATTCTTGGTTTTGATAATCATGATGATTTGATCACCATGAACACCAAATCCTAATTGAATCAAAGAAAGCAATTTTAAGGAAAATTTTGGAAATTTAAAATCTACCGCTTTTATGAAAGATATTTTGAGTTGAATTTAATTGTCAGATGACTGGTTTTAGAAACCGTGTTTCCTGAAATTAAATGTCAAGTTCAAAACTATTTTGGGTTGAATCTAGTTTCAGATGGCTGGTTTGCGAAACCGTGTTTTCTGAAAAGTGATGTCAATTCAGAATTCAGAAAATTGAAATCAGAATCCTGAATTGTTCTTGATTGCTGAAATCAATTAAATTGATGAGACATGGAATTTAGAAACAAGATTACAAATTCATACGGAAATGTGGATGCCTTTTGGCTTAGTTTTAGCCGTATCGACTGTTCTCTAAATTTCTGAATGATGTACGGAATTGTGGATGCCTTTTGGCTTAGTTTCGGCCGTGCAGTTTGTGCTCTCAATATCTGAACTATCATGCAGAAAGATGTTGATCTAGGTCGAAAATTTGATTTTTGACTTCATGAATTTCTAAAAGGAAAGAGGATTAAAAGATAAAGGTTGTCAAACCCAGTGTTCTAAAAATCAGGCTAGGCGGGGCCTAGGCGCTAGGCGGCCCCCAGGCACCGCGATTTTCTATTAGGCGGCCAATCTAGGCGTTAGGCGGTCTAGGCGGTCCTAGGCGGCTCTAGGCGGCCTGAGCGGTCAAGGCGGATCAGGCGGCTTCGACGGATTTAGGCTGGCCTAGGCGGGTCTAGGCGGGTCTAGGCGGGCCTAGGCGGGAATAGCACATGGGTTGGGCCTCATTATTTTAGTATGGGAGGATAATTTATTTAGGTTTGACTAAAGATTTGTGAATGGGCTTGGGTTAATGTATGTAAGCTTTCACTTTTGAAACATTTAAAAATACTTTTTATAGTTATGATTTATTTTTTAGTTAAAATAAATTATTGAATTTTGATAAATAATAAAAATAATTGACAATATTTTTAAGATATATATATATATATATATATATATATATATATATTAATTAAAAAACAAAAAATGCTCTAAATGCTCGGCCCCGCCTAGTCCCCGCCTAGGCCTCTAGGCGCTAGGCCCAGCTCCGCCGCCTAGCGACTTTTAGAACACTGGTCAAACCTAAAAGAAATAATTGTGGCTAAAATTATAACTCTAAATAAATGCAAATTTGTAATATGGCAATTGGATTGACCATTTAAAATTACAATCAAAATTCTGGATGATCAAAAAAAGTAAATGGTAGGTAGACTACCACTTCGGACATTTATGTTAAAAGAATAATCTTTCTACTTTTAATTATTGGGTATTGGATACCGGATGTAGATCCCACATTTGTAAAATGTGCAACAATTAATAAATAGAAAGACTACTTATGAGAGTTAAAGTTAATCTACGAATGATAATGATGCAAGAGTTGAAACATTGTTCGTAGAACACTTATGAAGTGGATTTATTTATTAAGTAGAAAGTATTATTTTGTTACAAGATAATGAAGGATATTTATTTCTTATTGAGAATAAGAAAGTGCTTTATTTATTATGATTTGCTTTATCTATTGTTAAATCATATAAATAAATCTAATATCGTAAATCTTGAAGAACAAGATAACATATAAGGCTATCACATATATAATTAAATTCTTAAGCCATTATTGTTTTAATCAAATAAATGAGAGACGCATATCTAAAATTCCATGGGACGGAGTTTTAAAAGTCATACGATTTTGAATCATATGATATATACAAATCTTATTTACTTGGACCAAGACATCTTTTACTAGGAGTAGTAAAAGGTTAATATTTTATTAGACCTAATACATGTCGATGTATATGGTTCATTAAGTAAGCAATGCTAAAAGTGGATTTTTTTACTACTTGGTAAAACTATTCAAAGATTCCGATTCGATCGTGATGATGAATAAATGAACCAAGATTTTGACAATCATCTTTAAGATTGTGAAATTGTTTCACAATTAACTCCACCAAGAATACCATTTTGAATGATGTGTCTAAATGAAGTAATTGAACCTTATTGGATATGGTTCATTAGATGATAAAAGTCATATTGATCTTCCATTATTTATTTTGGGGTTATACATTGGAAACCGCTATAATTACACTAATTCGAGTTCCATCAAAATAGGTTTAAAGGTAACATATGTGATATGGAAAGAAAGAAAACTTGGTTTGTCTTTCATAAAGATTTAAAATGGTGAGACATTTTGGAAATGACTTGTTTGGAACAAGCTCACATTTAAATCTAATAAATGTATTTTCTCGGATATCCTAAGAAAACTTGAGGATATTATTTTACTTCTAAAAAACAAATTATTTGTTGGTAATGGTACTTTTCTAGATAAATTGTTTATCTCTAAAAGAACAAGTGGGAGTAAAATATATCTCGAATGGTTCAAAACCTAGAAAATTACATTTAACCTAAGATGGAAGTTGAACAAACTTTCACAAGGAGTTGTGAAAAACCGTTCAAAGTTACACAAGTTACTTGCATATATGATAGTATACGATCTATAATAAGAAAGATTGGATTTCTCGTAATAGAAAGTATTGAGGTAAAGTTCATTTAGAATGACATATTTACCACCTATCAAAATGCGAAGTCCGCTCCATATTTAGACTAATGGCTTGGAGTCATAAAATCTAAAAGGCAATCCATGTAGTATAATCAAGTTTGGAACTTGATCATTCTAACCTAAGGTGTAAAAACCAAATGATGGAATTGAGTTTTCTTGGAGAAAACTAACATGGGTAGCAAAAGAACATACTAATTAAGCATGACTAAATGTGAAAAGGTTGACTCATATTTCGACTATGATAAAACTTTCTCACTCATGGTCATGCTTTAAACAATTAGAATTCCCATTGTCATATCTTCGTATTTGGAATATGAAATTTGACAAATGGATATCAAAACAGCGTTCCTTAACGGGAACTTAGTTAAGGATGTATTGGATACAACCTAAAGGTTTTTATAGTCTAGAAATTCTAATAAAGTATGTAAATTGTGGAAATCCATGGGATGGATCGAAGCAAGCTTCTTGGAGTTGAAACAATCATTTTGATGAAGTGTTCAAATCGTTTGAAATTCATCAAAGATGAAACTTGTGTTTGCTAAGAAACTAGTGGGAGCATAGTCTAATTCCTAGTCTTGTATATGTGGTTGACATATAGTTCATTTTGAAAGAGTTTCTTAATGAAAGACTTAGGAAGAAGCCTCTTACATCCTTGGAATTAATATCTATTGATATAAATCTAGGAAGTTGATTGGTTTGTGTCGAAGTACTTATAAAGACAAATTACTGAATTGTTCAGTATGCAAGACTCTTGGAGAAGAACTTGCAAAGTTGTCTAATGACAATGTTCTTGGCAAGACTTAGTCTTATTGGATGACTAATGAGCAAGAATACATGATTAGGATTCCATGTGCTTCGGCAATTGGATTTATCATGTATGTCATAATATGTACTTAGATGGGGTAACTCGTATACTTGGAGTATGATGAGAACAAACTAATCATATCCTAGTGAAATTCACTAGATAGTGGTCAAGAATATCCTTATGTACTTGAGAAGAACTAAGGATGCATTCTTGATGGTTGTTGGCACGGGAGATGATCTAGTAAATGGTTACATAGATGCATGCTTCCACATCGATAAGGGTAATTTAAATCACAGTATAAACATATGTTTAAAGTGAGTGCTATTTGTTGGAATAGTTCCAAGCAAATGCACTATAAACAATTCTACGAATAAAATTGAGTATTTAGTTACAAGAGTTGTAACTAAGGGAATTGTTTGAATTTAGGTGTTATTGGTAAAACTAGAAATAGTTTCTAGTGATACTAATCCTATGGACCTTTGTTGTGAAATAATGGTTATTACACAAACTAAGGTGCCAAAGGCTCATCTGTGATGCAAACACACACTCAGACGTTTCCATCTCTACGAGAAATCATTGACATGGGAGATGTCAAAATATAAAAAATACCTTATGATGATAACAAGGACAATCTTCCTACATAAGATCCTCTACATACTGTTATGATGGTCATAAGCTAAGCTCAATGGTATTGGAAACGCATTGATTGGGCCTAGTGCAAGTGGGAGATTGTTAGAGATTATGTCCTAGGCCTTTGAGAAAGGCCTTATGTTGCATCATGTTCTCATTTGTTATGGAGATAACAACCCTGGACTATTATATGTTTTACATGTTTATTATAATAATCCCCGTCCCTAGTAGTTATAAAGGACTAGTATAAGTTTAATCGATGATCATGTGATGATCATGTATATGTGATACAAATTAATCTTATGGGTACTTGTTGGAGAACAAATACTAGACTTGACCCACCTATAAGATTTATGTCATGGTCGATGTCATAATTAATTCTCATAATAGTTATATCATTTGTCCTTACACCTGAGATTATCATAGTCTTCCACATGATGAACATTATGTTTGACATACGCAAACGCTACCCCTAATCCGGTGGTTATAAAGGCTACGATTGCCATAATCGGATTCATGTAGGGAAGAATGATAAGTCAAGATGGGATTTGTCCCTCTCTCAAGAGAGATATCTGCTTGGCCTCTCGATGAGTGAGATTGATGATAGTGTACAGCCGTACCCAAATGAATTGAAATGTTTAATGTCATTTGCTCATATCAATCTACTCGGGATCGAGAAAGCATTGGACAACATAAGTTGACGTGGACCATGACTTATGACCAATATGATATCGCGTGACAAAAGGATTGTGATATGTTCTATAATGATGAACGAACGTCGTTAAGTTATATTAATTGGGTAATCATGATGGCTTGCTAGAGTCCGCTCATGATTTATGAGTTTGACCTTGGTTGAACTCATTACCAACTTAATATAATCCTATGGGGTCACACATAAAAGATCGAATTGTTTAAAAGGCTAAAACTTAGTTTCAGGGGGTGCTCGGTCGAGCACATCACATGACTCGGGCGAGAATGAGCAACAAAAAGTTTTGGCACAAGGGTGCTCGGCCGAGAACCTTAAAGGACTCGGCCGAGTAGGCCCAGTTTTCTGATTTCGTGTTTTGACGGGTTTTGACCTATTTTCTCCTAAAGGGTTTAGGATTAATGAGTATAAACACCCTTCTCTTAACCCTAATCAGTAAGATTTGATATTGTATCATTATTGGTAGCCTCCATGTGTTTGAGAAACATATTCTTGAGTTTAATTGAGAATCAAAAGCTCAAGAACACCAATAAATTCATATAGCCTTTGAAGATTAGAAAAGCGTATTTTCTAATGGGTCTAGCAATCCAGATCTAGAATGGTTCTAGATATAATTTCTTGTGTGGATACACATAGAGGATGCTTATTTTAGCATCTCGAGTTCATGTTCCTGTGATCGTGATCCGATAAATGCGAAGAACGAGGAAGATCAAATCTAAAGCTTGAAGACTTGAAGATTTGAATATCCGAAAAATTTAATCGCTCTATAACTGTTAGTATTCTAAATTCATCTTTCTATTAATTTAATCATCATGAATGGATCGTGGGGCTTAGGGTTTTGTTCATTTTATATTGTCGTCTTCCGCTGCGCAAGGTGCCTAAAAACCCAACACTACATTCTCCTTTTACAAGTAAGGCTAAGGGGCTCAGGTCATCGTAGTTCATTTTTGATTTAGAAAGGGAAGCGAGAAGTGGGAAGTAAGAGGAGGAATATTTTTGTTACTTTAAGTATTGCCTAGACCGTCCTTGCGGGTTTTCAGCCTAGCGAGCGATTTTTTTGATTTTTTTTAAGAGGAGGTCGTTGTAGAAGACCACTATAGGAGAGCGCCGCTTGCAGGAGATGATAGGTCATTTTGCAGAGTTTTACCAGTGCTCTGAATATGAGGCCCAAAGGTAGGTCCAAGCTCGTGTAATGCTTGAAGGATATGTGGGCTCTCGGTTGAAAGTTATCCCGCTATTCAAACTTCCCATACATTGCTTGTAGGAACAGGGTGTTCACTAAGTACTGCTTTAGTTGGGTTAAAGCTAACTCGCATATCTGATTCCATCCTTCATTTGAGTAGCTTTATATAGTTCTCTAAGGGTCGGCTCTCCTGCCGTTGTGAGGCAACTGATGTAGCGTAGTAGTCCTACAAGCTTGGTCAATTCATCCCCTTGGTGAGGGGGTGACATCGTTATCAGTTTTCTTAACTTTTCTGGATCGGCCTCGAACTTTTGTCCCAACTTCTAACCTAAAGCCTTTGTCTGGACCGTCCCAAATCTACACTTGGTTGGGTTAAGGGGAATCTTCTGTCTTCATAGTATATTAAAGAGCTTTCGCAGGTCTTCGATGTGGCGGCAGTAAGGTCTCTTCGAGTGCATTATAAAGTCTTCTATGTAGACGTTTGTATCTATTGGCACTGCTGTCGGTACTTGGTAGGAGATACCGATGCCTTTCCATTCTAGGAGTTAGTTGGCGTGACGATAAGCACCCCATGGAGTTTAAAAAACCACTTTCTCATTTATTTGGGCTGCAGTGGGTAGCCGATTTTGTCCAGGGAAGCCGTCAATGAATGATTGCACCTCTCGGTCTTTAGTAGTCTCTAATAATGAGTCCACGTCGAACGGCAAAAAGTTGTGCTTATGAATTATTTCATTAAGGTTCATGAGATCTATATGGACCTTCACCTTCCTTCCATATTTCTTTCCTGAGATGATGTTCAGCAACCGTTTTGGCCAATGCTCTGACTTGATAAAATCCCTCTAGAGCAACTTCTCTATCTCAGTGTCCATCCGTGGTGACCATTCTGGCATAACGTGCTGCAGCCTCTGCTTGTTTGACCCATTATCTGGTGTGGACATAGTCCTGAATTTCCTATCTGGCACATCGTTACGGGTCCATGCAAAGATGTCGCCGTATTATATAAGCAGTTCGATTAGCACGTCTTGTTTTACGCCTTTAAAGAAGCTTCTGATTTGTGTTCCCCTTGGCTTGTCTTTTCTTCCCAGATTCACACATGTTAAAACCTCATCGGTAGCTTGGGCTCAGTTTTCCCTTTGACTGATAACCTGCTATGAGATTCCTTGGATGTATTTGTCATTTAGTTTATCCGTGTCTGCCTCTTTTAATGAATCGTGATTAACTATGAGTATATAATTAGGTTGTTTAGTTAACTTATCATTTATGAGAGTGGCTATAGAAGGATAGTCAGAAAGGTCGAGTGTTTCATTTAGTGTATGAAGGAAGAAAGTGTTTTCGATTATGTCATAGTCTTTTGACTTAAGGTTGCTAGATTTGGATGGGGACAAGAAATCGAAGGTGAGGACGGTAGACCTAGATGCTGAAACAGGTATTGACCATCCGATGCCTCTGGTTTCTCGGTGTTCCCTACCATCGGCTCATATCATGACACGAATTCCATCTGGTCAGTTAGGTCTTTGTCTACTTTAATGATGTACTCATTTTGAAAAGTAATGACTCTTCCTGTAGTCTTTCGGGGATCCATGTATCTCAGCTCTAGGTTGGCTCTGTCAATGTCTACATCTTTGAATATCTAGAAGCCTTTCTGAAGCTTCCCATTGTGGTCGAACCAAGGCTCTACGAACTCGAAGTTCGAGTACTCCTCGCCTTCCTTAACATAGTAACTGTTGAGGGAAAGACAGTAGGTTTTATGTCAGGCTTCTTATAAGGCAATTGCTGCTTCTTGAGTGAATCTATCCATTTTTGTTCTGCTTCGTCTGCGGGAGTGAGTATGTACCGTAGGCCAAACAGACCTCTATGGTCTACTTCTTCAGTTAAGTGTGTGGGTCCTTGTAGGCTTTTACCTAGCCCAGCCCCGGTATGAAGCCCGTGTTTCGAAGTATCTTGACTACAGGCGGCACCTTATCAGATGTTTTAGTGAGGTATTCTTCACAAATTTGAGCTTGGGCTACGATCTCGAAGCCACTGAAGAGTCTGCAGTCTTCGTCATACTGAATATGTAATATTGGCACCCCTTTTATTTCTGTTCCTTGAGCCATTACCAGGTCACTGTATATGACTGTCACCTCATTTCTCGACTGATATTTGACACACTGGTGGAGGGAGGACGGAACGGCGCTTGAATTATGGAGCCATGGTCAGCCTATCAAGAGTGTAAAGGTGGATGGTATGTCTATCACTTGGAAGTCTGTGGGTAAGGTTTGAGTACCGGCAGTGATGGGAAGCGTAATAATTCCGAAGACTGATCTGCAAGTTGAGTCATATGCCTTAATGGTCTGTTTAGATGGCCTTAAGTTAGTTGCCCTGGAGCTAACTACATCCATCATTTGTGAGGGCATTATATTGATTGCTGATCCGTTATCGACAAACACTCTAGGGATTCACTTCCCGTCTACTTCGATAGTGATGTGAAGAGGCTCATTATGATCATTCCCAAACACTGGTATGTCCAATTCTGAGAAAGTGATGATATTCCCAAGGTGAATGTTCCCAATCATTTGAGTGACATTCTCGGGAGTCGTATCTGACAGAACCATAGTGGCTGCCTAATTCTTCTCAAGCATTAGGTGATGAGCAAGAGATGAGGTGAGTAAAGAACAGAGGGAGATATGTGCCTGGGTTTGTTTCAACTGAGTGAGGATGGGGTCCTCTTTTTCAGGATCTATTGGTTCAGGCTCTTTTCCGAAGACTTTCGTAGCACCTTTGGGATCTGACTGATAAACTTGTCCAGACCTTGTAAGTAGGTTAACTTCCAACCGCATGTCATATGGATATTATAGAATTCTCATGACTTCTGCATGGATTTCAGCTAGAGATAATGGTGGAGACTTGACTAGACTGGAGTCGTACTCTCCCAAAAGAGAAGCTTCTAGAGACAGTTCTTCTAATGACAGCATATAACAAGAAAATCACTATCATTAATAGAATTTGAAGTACAAATTGGCTCATTATCACTAGATGCCTCGCAGTCTGCCATAATAGGTTTGGTCAGATCAATGGGGTCTTTCTCTACTTCTAGATTTACTAAAGTGCCTCTAGGATCTTCTATGGAACCGTTGTTAATCAGTTTCTGGATTGATTTCTTCAAAGCAGCGCACTCTTCAGTAGTATGCCCGATAATCTGGTGATAATCTGGTGATAATCATAGAACTTTCCTAAATTGTGTCCCGAGGAAGGTATACAATAGGTTTCAGGCTGTTTAAGTAGATCCTTTATAAAGACTAGCTCGAGCACGTCGGACATGGCAACCCCTAGATTCTCGAAAGCGCTATTCAACTCTGGTACACTGATCAAATTGTTCTCATTCCCTTGTTTTTCGGAGTCCGTGACGATAATCTTCCTTGGGTCACATATTACTTGGTCATTGATCAATTCTTGTATGGCCCTTTCCAACGCAAAGAATTCATTGTTGGTATGCCCGATGATGTTATGATAGTTGCAGAACTTCATTAAATCGCTATTCGGATTGGATTTGTAACCCTTTAACAGCTTAAGCAACCCCATTCTTGACAAACCGCAGAACAAGGAGTTCATATCTAGTTGTAGCTGTATGAAAGCGTCAACCATTTCCAATCGTTGATGTCACCATCGGCCAACTCAACCATGTTTACACCGCCATTGTTGGGAAGCGGATTTGCTACGGTGTTTGGCCCTTTAGGATTCTCAATCCTTCCTTCAATGATCAACTTTTGTATGGCATGCTTTAACTGTAAGCAGTTGTTGGTGTTGTGACCAAGGTAATTTTGGTACTTGCAGTACATGTTTGCATCAAGACCGTCCCTCTTAACCATGGGGCTGTAGTTTTCAAGTGGCTTGATCAAACCCTTCTTCATTAAGACCTCAAACACTACACTAGTAGGCATATCGATGTCATCAAAGTGATCTCTTTCCCACAGTGAGTTGTTTGTAACTTCTTGGACATCAAACACGGAGTCGTCTTGGACTAGGCTTACTTGACTGGCGACCTCCTTACCCTTGGAGGCGGTGGTTGTAGGAGCTTTGTAGCGGAAAGAGTTGTTTCCACTTTAGGCATTGTCTTTGGCGATACCAGTGATATCTGCATAGTATTCTCCAAGTCGTTACGGTTGACGTGCAAATCAAGGTTTGACTGGTACTTTTCACAGAAGGTGGTGTTGATTTGATCCCATGTCTCTCCTTCAGCGAGATCCTAGCTTAAGAACCAACAAAGGGAAATTTTGTCTAGAGTAGTATGAAAGTCATGGGCGATTTGCTCGTTGGTGAAGTCTCAAGCTCTCATGGCTAACATGTATCTGTCAAGGTAAGTCTTGGGGCAGGAAGTGCCATGAAAAGTGGAAACGTTTGACATCTTGAAGTCTCTAGGGACAACACCCATATTTCTAGGGTTGATAGTCTTGACGATAGGAATGGCTTGCTTGCTAACCGTGTCGGAGAGCTTGTGGATCTGTTCTTGCATGGAGACCACTAGAGGATGACTAAAGATATCTAAGGCGAAGTTGACGTGGGTGGCAGGAGGAGTGGTGGAGATTGCAGGCATGGCGGCACCAATACTCAGTGGCAATGAAGGAGGAGGCAGCTTGGTGGTGGACAAGTAACTACTCATCATCTCAGTGGACGGCTCATAAGGACCCTTATTCTTGCTGGTGGTTTCCCTTATGCCAAAGACTGGAGGAGAGACCCTTTTGTAGTTGGGCAAGTTGAAGGGGATAACATCATCAATAGCAGGGCAGGTGACGGGCACCTTTTCATCCTCGATGAAGACCACTTCTTCATCATGAAAGCTATTTTCCACACCTTTCTTCTTCATTTCAGCCTGAAGGTGGTCTTTTTTTCTTTTTTTTTGGGAAAAGGCGCCTCAAGGGCATTTTATTAAAGATAAAACCACTATAAAACTTACAAGAGGGGGACAACCAATCACAATGTGAAATGGAGCCTAAAAAAAACTAAGGCTAACTATCAAAGCCCTATCTATAACTATACTCCCCAAAATTATATTTTTGTACTGCCTCCCTAACATCACTAGGGAGTCTCTGACCAAAACCAAAAGCTATTTTCAAACCATGAGAATGGGCATGATTTGCCAGCCTATCTGCCACCCCATTACATTCTCTATAAACATGCTCAACACTCTAATTGTGGCACAGTCTTTTACATTCATCCAACTCATAACTGAAAATCCAAGGACCTTGAAAATCTCCTTTCAACACAGAAACAGCTACCAAAGAATCAGATTCAACCATGACTTTTTGGAATTGCTGTTGATGACACAGTCTCAGGCCATCTCTTAAAGCCAGGATCTCTCCATTCATGTTAGACCCCAAACCATAAAAGTTTGAATATGCACACAAAACAACACCTCTGGAGTCTTTAATAACCCCACCACCTGTACAGACACCTTGTTTAGAGGAACCATCGGTGCTAAGTTTAACAATATCCTGATCAGGAGGGATCCATCAGAGTTTTTTTGGAACTCTTGGTCTAGGCTTCCTCAGAGCAACATTTAAAAGACTCAAGATAGTCTGATCCCTGTATATATGTTCAGATTTAGGAACAAAGGAAGAACACATATCATGTAAGTGGTTCCTTATCCTACTAAGCACTTCAAACAGGTTATAAGAAACATTATCAAACCTGCACTTACATCTGGTTTTCCAGATTTCCCAACAACTGAATAATAAAATACCTCTTTTGATCATCCCAACCTGGGATCTGGAAGAGGACTGGAGCATCCAAGTTTGCCAAAGTAGTTCCAGGGATTCATAATGCCATTTGTATCCAAAGATCTCAGCAAAGTGTTGCCAAACTCTTCTAGCCAAATCAGAAAATAAAAAGAGATGATCAATAGACTCAGACTGATGTCTGTGCACACAGCAACAACATTTGGAGGCCAGGGGGATGCCTCTAAGATGAAGTTTCTCATCAACAGGCAAGCCATACCAAAGAAGTCTCCACCAGAAACAACTTATTTTAGTTGGCACCATTTTATGCCATATCTTTTGACCCCAAAAAACAGTACTGTTCCTCTCTCTAATCTGATCCAACCATACCTTGGTTTCAAAATGGCCAGACTTAGATAATTTGAAGAGAAGAATGTCAGGTTGATGAGGGGATAAGGAAACCCTGAGAATACTTTCATGAAATTGAGTAGGAATAAAAGGAAGCATGGACCCAATCTGATTCAAACCATCTTTCACTGAAAGATTATCATCTGTAATGCCACTGATAATGTTTCCAGACCAGTTGTCATTCCAAAAACTCACCTCCCCTTTTCCAATTTTCCAGATGCATTCATTAGCAATAATAGGGATAATTTTAACCACGGAATTCCATATATGAGAAGAGACAGAAGAGGGTTTACCTTTAAATTTGCTTTGAACAAAGTTAGACCATAGAGACTGGCCCTTAATAGCAGACCAAGCTAACTTAGCCAACATAGATGAATTAACATCTTCCAAGCTTCTAAGACCAAGGCCCCCTTCAGATTTAGGTCTACAAGCCTTGTTCCATGATACCCAGTGAGCTCTAGTTTCAGTGCCATTATTCCATAGAAAGGAAGAACAAAGACTATTCTGAAGGTGGTCTTTGACCTCTTGGTTTTGGTTCTCCAGAGTGCGGCTTTGATCCTCAAGCTTGGTCATCTTAAGAATGAGACTAGCGAGGAAGTGGTGGAGATGTTGCGGGACATCAGAGAGCTTAATACCGGCGGTGATCTCGGGGATCGTGAGAGGAGCAGAGACTTGCGGTGCAGAGGTGTCGGGAGTAGCGGGCTCGGATGATGGAGACATCGTTGGAGTATAGTCTGAAGACTGAGGTTGCAGAAGGCTTTAACGTTGTAGTCGACCACCAGAAAGGACCCAAACTTGCTTCTCAATAGAGGTAGGTGAGGTGAAGTTTAGGACGGGTAAGGCTCATGCAATGTATTTTGTTATTTAAAAAAATGGTACATTATTTACATCCTAATTGGTTAGAAGGGGTTCCCCCTTTTAAGTTGCTATCTACAAAACCTAGATCAGTAGAGGCCATCACTATGTCTATAGACCCCTTGATTTTCACCTGTATTTCACACTCCCAAATGAAAAATTTGGGCGAGGATTATAGAGGGCAAGCGGCTTCCACCGACCTAACGGATCCTAAAGGCTAAACCTTATTTAAAGAAACTTAACGTAATATCGATGTTACTTCTGTTAAGTTATTAACGAGTTGAGATCTTTGTACAATGTATCACTCGGCTTTCAATATGAACCCCCTGTAGATACCCCGGGAAAACCACGACTTGGCTAGAGCGGTGGATTATCCTAAGATGTCTAATTGATTTTAATTTGTAGAGTCGCCACCTATGTTATTAAGGGAACATAAGAAAAACCTAAAAAAATAGCCTAAATTTATGTACAAAACCAGAGATTCGGGAAGAGAAGGGTTAGGGGGTTAGGTGATGAAGTGGGAAGTACTTAAACACCCAGTCCTCCCCGCTTACGCGAGTCTTGCTACTATTGGTGTTCTAATGCTAAATGTCCTTCAAATAATACGAGAAATGTGCTAACAATTGTAAGGGAAAGAAAAGGGAAATAAAAGATAATTTTTTTATTATATTAATGCTAAAGATTACATGTCAAACTATTCTAACAATTACATTAATATGAAATGGGGAAATTAAAGTAGAGTTGGAATGTTGGAAGATAAGCTTGACCAAACTTCAATAGTGAAGTGGCCTTTTAGGTCATGTTCCCTTTTATGGGGATTGCATACATTGACTAGACATGAATAAAAGAAGAAGAAGAAAAAGTAAAGTTGTACCTTAAGAAAGAAGACTTCAAACTTGGAGAGAAATTGGTGATTGTTGTAGAGAAAATTGTTATGTAACAATTTGTGTAGAGTTTTTGAAGAGAAATGTTTGTTGATGAAATTTGTGTAGAGTTTAAGTGTAGAGAAAGTTGAAGTCCAAGGTCCAAGAATTTGTGTATAGTTTTTGTAGAGAAGAGAAGTTGAGTCCTTTTCTAAGGTAGAAATGAGAGGTTTAAATAGGTAGAAAAAAGAGGAAAAGATGGCTTTTCAGCCAATAAGAATATAAATAAATAATAAAGAGAAAATCAAATAATAAATAAAAGAAATATTTTATTTTTAAGAAATGGCTAAGAATATGAGATTGGGAGTTATAGAATCAAAGGGTTTAATGCTAGAATAAAAATGTGATAAAAAGTTGTTTTTGACTCTAAAAAATGGAGGGAAAATGCTGCAATCCGTAATAGTCAAAGTGGGAAGCGCGCGAGTCCAGCCTATTGGACCAAACGTGCACGCGGACCATGACCATTACGGGAGGCGCCCGCGGGTGAGAAAGGCAGGATGACAGAAATGACTCTAAAGTTAACACTGTTATGCAGTTTAGTCCAAAACTAACAGAATCAGTTAGGAAGTTAACTGAAGTAACAGAAATTAATGAAAATAAGTTAAATAAAAATACTATGTATGCAATCGGGGTGAGAGGTCCAAGGAGGGGGTGTCTACAGAGCCCCTCAGTGACGTGGAATGCAAAGCAAAACGCGTCGACGAAAGAAAGACAACCGCTGAGGACATCGACAAAGAAAAAGAAAGAAAAGAAAGCAAAGACTCAATGAAAGCAAGAATTTGAAATTATGAGAGATAGAGGTGCGCTCCCTGTATGAGCGGCTTTTATTGATAGAGGAGGTGTACTGAATCCGTTTGTGAATCCGCTTGATGAATCCGTTAGTGAATCCATTGAACGAGTCCGTTGGTGAACCTTGTTGATGAATCTGTTAGTGAATCTGCTTGATGAATCCGTTAGTGAATCCATTGAATAAGTCCGTTGGTGAACCCTATTGACGAATCCATTAGTAAATCCGCTTGATGAATCCGTTGGTGAATCCATTGAATGAGTCCGTTGGTGAACCCTGTTGACGAATCCGTTAGTGAATCTGCTTAATGAATCCGTTGGTGAATCCATTGAATGAGTCCGTTGGTGAACCCTGTTGATAAATCCGTTAGTGAATCCGCTTGATGAATCCATTGGTGAATCCATTGAATGAGTCCGTTGGTGAACCCTGTTGCCGAATCCGTTAGTGAATCCGCTTGATGAATCTGTTAGTGAATCCATTGAATGAGTCCATTGGTGAACCCTGTTGACGAATCCGTTAGTGAATCCACTTGATGAATCCGTTAGTGAATCCATTAAATGAGTCTGTTGGTGAACCCTTTTGACGAATCCGTTAGTGAATCCACTTGATGAATCCGTTATTGAATCCATTGAATGAGTCCGTTGGTGAACCCTGTTGATGAATCCGTTAGTAAATCCGCTTGATGAATCCGTTAGTGAATCCATTGAAAGAGTTCGTTGGTGAACCCTGTTGACGAATCCGTTAGTGAATCCGCTTGATGAATCCGTTAGTGAATCCCTTGAATGAGTCCGTTGGTGAACCCTGTTGACGAATCCGTTAGTGAATCCGCTTGATGAATCCATTGGTGAATCCATTGAATGAGTCCGTTTGTGAACCCATTGGTCGAATCCGTTTGTGAATCTGCTTGATGAATCCGTTAGTGAATCCATTGGTCGAATCCGTTTATGAATCCGATGGTTGAGTCCGTTTGTGAACCCTTTTTGAATCCATTTGTTGAACCTGTTTGTGAGTCCATTTGTTGAATCCGTTTGTAAACCTATTTGCTGAATCCGTTTGTGAATCCATTGGTCGAATCCATTTGTTAATCTGATGGTTGAGTCCGTTTGTGAACCTGTTGCTGAATCCGTTTGTGAATCCATTGGTCGAATCCATTTGTGAATCCAATGGTTGAGTCCGTTTGTGAACCCTTTGCTGAATCCATTTGTGAATCCATTGGTCGAATCCGCTTGTGAATCCGATGGTTGAGTCCGTTTGTGAACCCGTTGCTGAATCCGTTTGTGAATCCATCAGTCGAATCCGCTTGTGAATTTGATGGTTGAGTCCGTTTGTGAACCCGGTGGCTGAATCCGTTTGTGAATCCATTGGCTGAACCCATTTGTGAGTCCAAATGCTTGTACCTGTTATGTGTATGATTTGTAGATATATGTGGTTGTGCGAGAAAATGTGTGAAATGTGAAATTGTGCTTATGGCGTGATGTGATTTGAAAAGCAGAGATTTGCAGGAGAGAGAGATTTTGCAAGAATGGAGAAATTTATTTTGTGTGTGATTTGCAGAAAGCGTAAATGATGTTCATACCTTCACTTACCATGGCCGCTTGATTTGGGATGGATTTCTGATGTTGTGGCTTTGATGAAGAATGTCCATGCTTTGGATGTTGATGAGTCACTTGTACTTTTGATGGAGGCATGATCACTTTTGATGATGGGTTGGTCGTGACAAAAGGCTGCCTACGTATCTCTTGAAGAGAATCAGACCAGCGTAGTTCAGGGATGATGGAGAACGCTGGGGAAGAAGCTAGGAGCAAAGCAAAATGAAACACATACTTTTTGCACAAGTAAGAAAAAGAAAAATAAAAATCTTTTTGTCATTTTTTTTAGTTCCTGGGTGAACCATTTTAACCATTGTGTGTTTGTAAAGCCAACCCAAGATCAAGTCATGTTCGATCGAAGTCCGGGTGGCCTCGCTTGAATTCTGTCGTCGCTGTTTGTGCCCAACGAAGATTGATGTCTAGCCCCAAGAGATTTGTCGATTATGGGGCTTCAAAATACTTTTGATGCCGAGATAAGGGGTTGCTGATTGTAAAGCCCCTAGAATGCCTTTGAGGCCAAACATTGAATGACTCGTGAAGCCCCAAGATAAATCAGTTCTTGGCCCACTCAAATAAATCGCCTTTTGTTGTTGACGTGAGCAAGCCCCAAGAGAAGGTTATTGATACCAAGCTTCGAGAGATTGCTAAGCCCCAAATGTCATGTACATGTTGTTTGCGGGCTTCAAGATGGTGGGATGTAAAACCCCAAATTATCTTGGGATTAGCTCGGTATTGAGAGCGGATGTACCGTCGGGTAGAATTCCTGATCTTCTTACTCTTACAGGGGAGATGAGTGGCCTCATTGTGGTCGGTACCCAAATGGCGGAGGGCTTACGTCAAAAGATGCAGTAATGTCTTGTGCTGTCATCGAGGTCGCGGATGATAAGGTCTTGGTGTGATAAGGTCCCAAATGGGTATGCTTGCTTAAGTCTTCTTGTGTTGATCTAATAACGGATCTTCGGATGCAACTCGTGCGGATGCAACTTGTGCGGATGCAACTTGTGCTTTTGATCTCAGAGAAGGGGGTGCTGAATTTCAAAAACATTTGGATTAGCCATAACTCCTTTTGTAGAGTTAACATATTGGCATTTCCTTTTCCTTTTCTCTAAGACTTTCTTCATAATCTCGTCGTAAGTTACAACATAAGAGTCATCAAATTCATTCATAACATCGGAGCCCTCCTTTCAAACCAGAAGACCTTTGCCGTGAAGTATTGAGAGACCCTTTAAGTTTGGACCACTCCCCACATTGTATTGCATCGAGTATCATTGCCCAAAAGGTTGTTGAGGCCCCTTAAAAAGACTTTCGGTGCCAAATTGATAGAGGAAGCTTCAAATGTTGCACATGACTTTGATAGGGCCACCATTAGGGAGGTGAAGTGAATGGCATTTTTGAGGGAGCATTTCAAAGTTGATTGTAGCCCCTAGTATGCCACCATTGATTGCAAGTAGAGCAAGAAAGGCCTATCCTTTATTGGGAGAACAGGCACGAGCACACATGACAAGAAAGCTTTTCGATATTCCTCTTGAGAGACTTTGAGGATAGTCTCACACATCTTTCTTGAGCGCAGCCCCTAGGGCTCATTAACTGTCGAATGAAGCAAAAGAAGCTCTCGTTCTTGAGTCACATATCCCCTAGGGAATCATCATTTATCGAGTAAGAGACTCGTCCTCGTGTGTGTGGGAACAAGCTTAAGAGGACATGGCAAGAGCTACTCCATTTCTTGGGAAACCTTTTGACATACTATAGGGGTACATGCTTGGAGAAGCTTGAAAACTGAGTCACACGTTGTTGCCATTTTCTGCCCAAACCAATTGACTCACTGGGGACCATTTGTGTAACCTCGTACCCCTCAATGATGGGCTCATTATCGGATGGATCTTGGTTACCATGGGGCTTCTTTCACATGAACCCGAAAATGGATATTGGAAGAACAACCTCTCTTATGCCAATAACCCAAAACGACCTTTGATTGTGCCATATCTTGTCGAGCCCCTTACAATTCCAAAGTTGACTCGGTAGGGAATGGACTTGCTGAGGAGATTCAATGTAGTACTTGTGCGTCGTCTTCTTTAGAGGCCGGGGATCTCCATTTCTCTTTCCCTTCTCTCTCGCTCTCTCATCATTTTTTTATGACGCACCCTGTTTTTTGCCTAGACCGCCCTTTCGGGTTTTCAATATAGCGGGCATCTCTTTTGCGTCTTCTTTTTTTACTCGATTAATTAGGAAGTGTGCATTGACTCTAGTTGAGGATGAGAGACATGTGATTTTGCGGTGGAGACCTTTTGTCACTAATGATGAGTGACATTGACTTGCCTAGGGAAGTGGTCCCTAGTATTGACTTCATGTATTTATATATTTTTGAACGACCCACGAAAGCAAGTAAGTCATTGTAGACACCCCGCCTTGGACCTCTCACCCCGATTGCATACAAAGTATTTTTATTTAACTTATTTTCATTAATTTCTGTTACTTCGGTTAAGTTCCTAACTGATTCCGTTAGTTTTGGACTAAACTGCATAACAGAGTTAACTTTTAGGGTCATTCTGTCATTTTTCACCCGCGGGCGCTTCCGGCACTGCCAGTGAGCCGCGCGCGCGTCCCGCCCCAAAAGCCGGACCCGCGCGCTTCCCACTTTGGCAGTAACGGATTGCACCTTATTTCCCTCCCTTTTCTTATTTATAAACATCTTTTCTTGATCACAAAAAACCATCTTTTTACATCCACATTCATCCCCCATTTTCTCATTAACTCCCAATCCCAAATTCTAAGCCTTTTCCAAAAAACTAATATTTCTTTCATTTATTATTTGATTTCTTTTATTTCTTTTATTTTTCTTTTATTCATTTATCTTATTTGTTATTGGATCATTCCATTTCACATGGATGACCAATTTCCCTCCATCATTTCCCTCTCTTTTTTACCTATAAAAACCATCATCTTCTACCTTAGAAAGGGACTCCAACCTTGATTCACCAACTACATTATACACAAATTCTCCCAACAAGAGTTCTTAGTAACAAGACTCTACACAAATTGTTCTACAACAATTTCATTACAACAACAACACTTTCAAGTCAAGGTTCCAAGTCCTCTTTCTCAAGGTACAACTCCATTTTCTTCCTTTGTTTTCTTCTTCTTGATGTATGCAATCCCCATTAATGGGACATGACCAACATGACTACTTCACATATTGAAGTTAGTTAAGGTTATCTCCCTACATTTTAATCTTAACTTTAATTCACCATGTTAATTTCTCTTCATCTCTTAATGTAATTCTTTAACATTACTTGTTAAATGTAATCTTTATCATTAAATAAATAAAACAATTCTATTTTATTTCCCCTTTATTTCCCCTTTTCTTCTCATCACAATTGTTAGCACATTTATATTTAATTAATTGAAGGACATGTAAATATTATAACACCAATAGTAGCAAGACCCGCGTAAGCGGGGCGGAGTGGGTGTTTAAGTACTTCCCACTCCGTCACCTAACCCCCGAACCCTTCTCTCCCGAATCTCTGGTTTTGTACATAAATTAGGCTATTTCTAGGTTTTTCTTATGTTCCTTTAAAAACATAGGTGGCGACTCTAAACAATCTAAAACAAGTTAGACATCCTAGGATAATTCACCGCTCTAGCCAAGCCGTGGTTCCCCGGGGTATCGACAGTGGCGACTCCGCTGGGGACGATAGAGGGTTAAACTTGCGTTTTACTTTTGGTGTTCTTTTATTCTGTTTTCTGGGCATTCTGGTAAAAAGGGTAGGAAGCGCGCGCCTCCGGCCTTCTTGGCCTAAAGCGCGCGCGTCCGACCCTTATTACCAGAATCGCCCGCCTCCTTTCTTGTCCTTCAATTCCATGTTTCTGTGCTAACAAATTCTGCAGGGGAAAGTTTTCTTAATTAAGGGTCAAGGCAATCCCTTGAACCCACTGATTTGCAGGTTCTCACCCAGAAGCGGGCGCCTCTGCCCTTCTTCCTCTCACGCGCGCTCCTTCCGCATAGGCAACCCAATGCGCGCGCTTCTGGGCACATTCCCGGAACAGAACAGTGCACAGAAACAGAACAGAATGATAGTGTGTGGGCACCGGGCCTGCATACAATTTCTTTTACTTTCTGTTTGTTTTATCGGTCACACGGGTGATTCGAAAGTTGTAATTATGTGCTTATTTGTTTTTTTATTTATTTCTTTTGAAAAAAATAAAAAAAAATAAAAATGTTTTGTCACATGTTAGACCTCACACTACATGCACATATTCCTATGAATTACTCACTATCGAGTCGCACAAGTCCAACCCCAAACCTGTCGAGGCCCGTCCTAGGAAGTTTCAAGCTCCACCAGACCTTGACTCTTTCGAAGCGGTAAACCTCAGCCCGTGGCGTAGTTCATGACTACATGCCGGGGGTGACCTTTGAGCCTCATATTCAAGCCGAGCACAAACCACACAATTCTAATTTAAGGTCTAACACTCCGTGACTCAAGTCGGTTTTCATGTACCGAGATTTCCCTAAACTAATGTCTTCAAATCATACATGCCAACTTGTTGCAATGGACGAAATAAAACTCCGTCCCCAAAACTGGCTATCTTGGACGAAAATAAAAAATCTGTCCCCGCATGTATGATTTACTACATTAATTTAGTTTAATCCCGATACATGTAGGATTCACAAGCGTGGTGGAATCCGATGAGTATATGGGACCGCGAGAAGGTCTATGTACTAGTGTGACGATTCCACTATTTTTTCTAGAAACCCCAAAAAGGACCACGTCCTTCCGACTTTGTAAATAAAATAAAAAAAGAGTCGTTTTTCCTTATGTGGTTAAGTCTTTTTCTTTGTTTGTGGGTTAATTCATTTTATCCAAAAGGTGTTTGTGGGGCCATCCTAAGATCAACCGTGTTCTCTCCATAGGTCCAATGGCTTCAAACGGCAACGACAACGGCATTCCCGTGTCCAACGAAGGACTATTCCGCATGGTGAAAGTATTGAAAGGGCAAATTGATACACTAGCCGAGGATGTTCGCCGCAAGGATGATTTATGGCGAGCCCGTTACGAGCATGTGAAAACGGCCCACAAGAAAGAAGTTGCTCAACTCGAGGACCAATTGAAGGGGCTCACGAATGAAAGAAAGGTCCAAGGCATCAATACCGGTTTGGTCAACACTCTCATGTCCTACATTGACCAAAAGCTTAGTAGGCTAAATTTGCACAAGAGCCCAAGCACCGATCTTCATCAAGCTTCTCTCATCCTAAACACAATGGAGGCTCTTCCCGAAAATTTCAAGATGCCCGATATTGGCAAGTTCAAAGGCACCTCTTGTCCCGACGCTCATGTCGACTCCTACATTTGGGCCATGCTACCAAAGAAAGTGTCTCCTCAAATAATGGCGCAATGCTTCCCGCTTACTCTCGAGGGGGTCGCAAAAGATTGGTATATGGGTCTTCCATTTTCCACCCGCCTCAATTGGGATGTCGCTATGCTTGCCTTCAAGTCACAATATCAAGGCAACTCCATATTCCGCCCCACCAAGAAGGAATTGGAGAGCACCGTGCAAATGGGTAATGAATCATTTGGGGACTTCTATCGCCGTTGGAATGACAAGCTAGCCGAGATGGTTGATAGGCCTTCCAAGAAGGAACAAATGGACATCTTCTTGAAGTGTTTGAAAATGGACTACTGCGCTCATCTTAGTGGGGCTTTTCACTCCGATTTTTCAAGCATGTATGATGCGGGGTTTAGAATTGACAATTTGCTCCGAGAAATGGCCGAGTCCTCCTATGACACAAGCTTCAACGACAAAGGGTTCCCAAGCAATGACATCGAAGAATGTAGTGACATGGAAGGCTACAACGACATGGGGGATGACGACAACAATCTCCGTTTCTCTTTCTCTACCTAGAAATAGGATAAAAAAAAGAGTCAAAAATCCTCTAATGTGTGCATTAATGTTTTCTCTCGTCCAATGATAAATTTTGAGTCAATCATTAAATAAAAGTCGTTCTTGTCCTCATACACTCTTCCAAGTTGTTCAATTAATTCTTGGCAAAATGATGAAAAAATGTCTAAACAAGTTTTGGAATGAAGGCCATCGCTTGAACGCCTAGGGGCTAAACATCGACGACGGCATCAACAATGAAGACATCAACAACGACGAAATCAAGACAAAGAAAGGTGGAGAAACGATCATGAAGCAAAGTTTTCAAAAAGGGGATTAAAAAAAAATAATAATAATAATAAAAAAAAAATAATAATAATAAAAAAAAAATTCTCCCCAATCAAAGAAGATCAATATCATCATCCACCAACAAACGACGAAGCAACAATTCCATCCCGAAGAATGGAGAACCACAAGAACTACGGTGACCTGAGCCTCTACACTGGAGGAACGTAGGCAACCTGTGGGTCCGGTCTCATGCAAGAAAGAAGATATGTTTAGCCCTAGCGCGTTATGGTGATCGGCCTTTATCTCGAACTTGTCAAGACATCTTTGTACGATTCATTTGCCAATGAATTAATCACCTCAAGATTGAACAACTTTCCTAGATTTGGAATCACTTTCCATTCCTTGTCGAGTCTAGGGACTTCTATTCTTTCTGCATACTCCCAATTTCTCGCAATCAAATTGGGGCTTTCCTTCTCTTCTCTCTTAATGACTTACTTGCCTTCATGAGTCATTCAAAAAAACGATCAAATACATGAAGTCAATACTAGGGACACTTCCCTAATCATGTCAATGTCACTCACCTTTAGTGACAAGAGGTCTCCACCGCAAAATCACATGTCTTATCTCCTCAGCTAGAGTCAATGCACACTCCCTCATTAATCGAGTCAAAATGAAGACGCAAAAGAGATGCCCGCTAGATTGAAAACCCGAAAGGGCGGTCTAGGCAAAAAACAGGGTGCGTCATAAAAAAAAATGAGAGAGTGAGAGAGAGAAGGGAAAGAGAAATGGAGATCCCCGGCTTCTAAAGAAGACAACTACACGAGCTCTACATTAGATCTCCTCAATAAGTCAATTCCCCACCGAGTCAAATTTGGGATTGCAAAAGGCTCAACAAGATATTGCACCATCAAAGGTTGTCTTGGGTTATTGGCATCATTCTCCAGCAGTGTGCATTTTTGGGATCCACCCGAGAAAGAGCCCATCATAAAAGGGCACGAGATTGCACAAATAATCCCTAGCTAAGTCAATTGACTTGGGCCACAAACAGAAACAACATGTGTCTCAGTTTTCAAGCTTCTTCAAGAATGTGCTTCTAAAGTACGCCGAAAGGCTCCCGAGAAATGGAGTAGCTCTTGCCATATCCTCTCATGTTTGTTCCCTCGCACGAGGACGAGTCACTCTTGCTTTGCTCAACAAATGGTGACGCCCTATGGGCTATGTGACTCAAGAACAAGGGCTTCTTTTGCTTCATTTAACAATCAATACGCCCTAGGGACTATGCTCGAGAAAGATGTGTGAGACTATCCTCAAGGTCTCTCAAAAGGGATGTCAAAAAGCCCTCTTGTCACGTGTGCCCGTGCTCGGATGGACCTTTCTCGGAATCAATGATGGCACTCTAGGGGCTACGGTCAAGTCTTAAAGGCTCCCTCGTCAAAGAGAAATTAACTCCCCAGCAGTATCCCCAGCCAAGTCATGTGCAACATTGGAAGCTTCCTCAATTCGGCACCGAAGGTCTCAACGGGCTTCGCAATCTACAATCTTTTGGGCTACGGTATTACAATAATTCAAGCAAAGGGCGATATTGGGGCTTCGCGACCGACAGTCTTTTGGGCAACAATACTCGAGCAACGCAATTTGGGAGTAGTCTCCATGAAAGGGATCAAGCTTCAAAGGGTCTCTCAACACTTCAAGTCAAAGGCCTCTTGGTTTTAAATGAAGACTCCAATGTTATGAATGAAGTTGATGATTTTTGTTAGAACTTTCAACGAGATCATGAAGAAAGTCTTAGAGAAAAGGAAAAAGATTCAATATGCTAAACTCTAATCAAAACAGGGTTATAGCGGGAAATGCCACGGCCAATCCCATTGTTTCTGCAATTCAGCACCCCCTTCTCCAAGATCAAAAGCACAAGGTGCAACTCAGATAAAGTTGGGCCACAGCACTGGTTGCATCCAAAGATCCGTCTTTAGTTCAACTCAAGAAGAGTCAAGCAAGCATACTCATTTGGGACTTTATCACACCAAGACCTTATCCTCCGCGACCTCGACGGCACCGCAAGACATTACTGCATCCTTTGACATAAACCCTCCGCCATTTGGGTATCAACCACAATAAGGCCATTCATCTCCCCAGTAAGAGCGAGAAGGGGATCTCTATCAAAAATTCTACCCGACGGTACATCCGCTCTCAATGCCGAGCCAATCACAAGATAATTTGGGGCTTTACATTCCACCGTCTTGAAGCTCACAAACAAAAAGTCCATGACATTTGGGGCTTAGAAATCTCTCGAAGCTTGGCATCAATGACCTCCTCTTGGGGCTTGCTCACTACAACAACAAAGGGCGATTTACTCGAATGGGCCAAAAGCTGATTTATCTTGGAGCTATGCAAGTCCCTCAAAATTTGGCATCAAAGGCATTCTAGGGGCTTTACAATCAGCAACCCCTCATCTCGGCATCAAAATCATTTTGAAGCCCCATAATCGACAAATCACTTGGGGCTAGACATCAATCTTCGTTGGGCACACCGGCGACAACAGAATTCAAGCGAGGCAATCCGGACTTCGACTGAACATGACTTGATCTTGGGTTGGCTTCACAAGCACACAATGGTTAAAACGGTTCACCCACGAACTAAAAAAAAATCTTTTCCTCACATGTGTCCATATTCTTTCCTTTCTAATCTAAAAAAAAAAAAAAAAAAAAAAGATTTTTCTTTTCTTTCTCCTTCTATGTGCAAAAGTATGTGCTTTACTTTGCTTTGCTCCTAGCTTCTCCTCCAGCATTCTCCATCATCCTTGAACTACGCTGGTCTGATTCCCTTCAAGGGATACGTAGGCAGCCTTTGGCACGACCAACCCATCATCCAGAGTACCATCTCGCCAACCCATCATCAAGAGCGTTCTCTCATCAACATCCAAAGAATGGACATTCTCCATCAAAGCATCCTCCGCGGACATCAGAAATCCATCTCCACTCAAGCGGCAATGGTAAGCGAAGGTATGAATACATCCAATGCTTTCCTCAAAATCACACCGCACACAAGATCACTCTCTACATTCTTACTTCTCTCTCATTGCAAGAGTGTTCCAAAATCCCATCACACCACGAGCACAATTTCTCTCTCTTCATTTCACACTTCATGCATCTTCTTGCAAGAACACATATACCTGTCAAGCACACACATAACAGGTACCACCACGATGTCAACAGCATCCGCTACTCAAGGCACTTCATCCCCACCAGAAAGTTGTCAACCGTGCCCACACCCCACAAAGTCAACAACATAAGCTCCCATGAGCTCCAAGTCGGCAACTCGGTCCATATCGAGACAAGCTCCCATGAGCTCCAAGTCGGGAACTCGGTCCATATCGAGACAAGCTCCCATGAGCTCCAAGTCGGCAACTCGGTCCATATCGAGACAAGCTCCCATGAGCTCCAAGTCGGCAACTCGGTCCATATCGAGACAAGCTCCTATGAGCTCCAAGTCGGCAACTCGGTCCATATCGAGACAAGCTCCCATGAGCTCCAAGTCGGCAACTCGGTCCATATCGAGACAAGCTCCCATGAGCTCCAAGTTGGCAACTCGGTCCATATCGAGACAAGCTCCCATGAGCTCCAAGTCGGCCACTCGGTCCATATCGAGACAAGCTCCCATGAGCTCCAAGTCGGCCACTCGGTCCATATTGAGACAAGATGCCATGAGCTCCAAGTCGGCAACTCGGTCCATATCGAGACAAGCTCCCATGAGCTCTAAGTCGGAAACTCGTTCCATATCGAGACAAGCTCCCATGAGCTCCAAGTCGGCCACTCGGTCCATATCGAGACAAGCTCCCATGAGCTCCAAGTCGGCAACTCGGTCCATATCGAGACAAGCTCCCATGAGCTCCAAGTCGGCAACTCGGTCCATATCGAGACAAGCTCCCATGATCCCCAACTCAACAACTCGGTCCTTATCGAGACAAGCTCCCATGAGCTCCAATACAACACTCCAGCAAAAGACGCTCACACAGGGAGCGCACCCCTATCTCTAGCAATTTCAAATTACTGCTTTCATCGAGTCTTTGCTTTCTTTTCTTTCTTTTTCTTTGTCGATGTCCTCGGCGGGTGTTTTTACTTTCGTCGACGCGTTTTGCTTTGCAATCCACGTCGCCAAGGGGCTCTGTAGACACCCCGCCTTGGACCTCTCACCCCGATTGCATACAAAGTATTTTTATTTAACTTATTTTCATTAATTTCTGTTACTTCGGTTAAGTTCCTAACTGATTCCGTTAGTTTTGGACTAAACTGCATAACAGAGTTAACTTTTAGGGTCATTTTGTCATTCTGTCATTTTTCACCCGCGGGCGCTTCCGGCACTGCCAGTGAGCCGCGCGCGCATCCCGCCCCAAAAGCCGGACCCGCGCGCTTCCCACTTTGGCAGTAACGGATTGCACCTTATTTCCCTCCCTTTTCTTATTTACAAACATCTTTTCTTGATCACAAAAAACCATCTTTTTACATCCACATTCATCCCCCCTTTTCTTATTAACTCCCAATCCCAAATTCTAAGCCTTTTCCCAAAAACTAATATTTCTTTCATTTATTATTTGATTTCTTTTATTTCTTTTATTTTTCTTTTATTCATTTATCTTATTTGTGATTGGATCATTCCATTTCACATGGATGACCAATTTCCCTCCATCATTTCCCTCTCTTTTTTACCTATAAAAACCATCATCTTCTACCTTAGAAAGGGACTCCAACCTTGATTCACCAACTACATTATACACAAATTCTCCCAACAAGAGTTCTTAGTAACAAGACTCTACACAAATTGTTCTACAACAATTTCATTACAACAACAACACTTTCAATTCAAGGTTCCAAGTCCTCTTTCTCAAGGTACAACTCCATTTTCTTCCTTTGTTTTCTTCTTCTTGATGTATGCAATCCCCATTAATGGGACATGACCAACATGACTACTTCACATATTGAAGTTAGTTAAGGTTATCTCCCTACATTTTAATCTTAACTTTAATTCACCATGTTAATTTCTCTTCATCTCTTAATGTAATTCTTTAACATTACTTGTTACATGTAATCTTTGTCATTAAATAAATAAAACAATTCTATTTTATTTCCCCTTTATTTCCCCTTTTCTTCTCATCACAATTGTTAGCACATTTATATTTAATTAATTGAAGGACATGTAAATATTAGAACACCAATAGTAGCAAGACCCGCGTAAGAGGGGCGGAGTGGGTGTTTAAGTACTTCCCACTCCGTCACCTAACCCCCGAACCCTTCTCTCCCGAATCTCTGGTTTTGTACATAAATTAGGCTATTTCTAGGTTTTTCTTATGTTCCTTTAAAAACATAGGTGGCGACTCTAAACAATCTAAAACAAGTTAGACATCCTAGGATAATTCACCGCTCTAGCCAAGCCGTGGTTCCCCGGGGTATCTACAGTCATTAAGAGAGAAGAGAAGGAAAGCCCCAATTTGATTGCAAGAAACTGGGAGCGTCGCTGGAAGATAAGAAGCCCCTAGACTCGACAAGGAACATGATATGATTTCAAATCTAGGAAAGTTTTTTAATTCATTGGCAAATGACTCGTACAAAGATGTCTTGACAAGTTCGAGATGAAGGCCGATCACCATAACGCACTAGGGCTATGTCTTCTTTCTTGCATGAGACCGGACGCGAAGGTTGCCTATGTTCCTCCAGTGTAGAGGCTCAGGTCACCGTAGTTCTTGTGGATGCTCCTTCGTCGTGATGGTTGATGTTTCTTCGTCCTTTGTTGGAACGATGATGATCTTGATCTTGTGCACTTCTTTGATTGAGGGGGACTTTTTCTTTTTTTTTTTTTAAAAAAAAAAATCCCCCTTTGAAACATTGCTTGATTTTTCTCCTTGGTTGTAGTTCCACCTTGCTTTGGCGCTTGATGTATTGGTTTCATTTCTTGATGTTTAGCCCCTAGGCGTTCAAGTGATGACCTTCATTCCAAAACACGTTTAGACATCTTTTCATTATTTTGCCAAGAATTAAATTGAACAACTTGTAATAGTGTATTAGGACAAGAACGACTTTTATTTGATAAGACCGACTCAAGCTTTAACATGGGACGAGACAAAACTTGAATGCACACTTAAGAGGACTTTGACTCTTTTTTTTTATTCCTATTACTAGGTAGAGAAAGAGAAACGGAGATTATTTCCATCATCCTTGTCGTTGTAGTTCTCCTTGTGGAATGATCTTTGGTTGAAGCCCCATTTCAAATCCGAGCCTCTTCCTTGATGAGTTGCTCTTCACCCAAGGTAAATTCACCATTGTCGATCAAATCTTGGATGATGTTTCGGAGAACGAAGTATCCTTCGGTAGTATGGCCGCTATGCTGGTTGTAGTTGCACCATTCACTATGTACATGATTCTTTGGTATCATCTTGGGATTGTATCCTTCTAAAGGCTTGACCTTTCAACTTTCTACCAAAACTTCAAGTGCTTCGGCTCGGGTCATTCCTAAGAGAGGAGTCAAAACTCGGTTTTTGGCGGCACCTTTTTGACTTTTGAGGGGAGAGCCACTTCAAAATGTTTTAACGTTAACCTTTGCCTTGTTATCGGTTAACTCTTGCAGACGGGCCTTGAGTTCGGAAACCTCTTCCTCATGAATTCTCCTCTCGAGATAAAAACGGGCTTGCCACAAATCGTCTTTGTGGCGGGCATCCTCGGTAAGTCTATCCATATGTTCCCCCATGGCTCTTATTATGTTGAAAAGCCTTTCGTTGGACACGGAAAAAAAACCCACCATTGTTGTTGTTGTCGTTCGAAGCCAATGGACCTATTGGAAGAACACGGTTGATCTTAGGTTAACCCACAAACAAGAAAAAGACTCAACCACATAAGAAAAAGACTCTTTTTTTATTTATTTACAAAAGTCTGAAGGACGGAGTCCTTTTTGAGGTTTCTAGAAAAATAGTGGAATCGTCACACTTGTATATAAACCTTCTCGCGGTCCCATATATTCATCGGATTCCACCACGCTTGTGATACCTACATCTGACGGGATTAAACTAAATTAATGTCATAAAGCATACATGCGGGGACGGAGTTTTATTTTGTCCATAATAACCACTTTGGGGACGGAGTTTTATTTCATCCATAATAACCACTTGTTTCTCTTGGAAACGGCATGTATGATTTGAAGACATTAGTTTAGGGAAATCTCGGCACATGAAAACCGACTTGGTCATGGAGTGTTAGACCCTAACTAGAATTGTGTTGGCTTGTGCTCGGCTAAAGAGAGGCTTAAAGGTTACCCCCGACATGTAGTCATAAACTACGCCACGAGCTGAGGTTTACCGCTTCGAGAGAGTCAAGGTCGGGTAGAGCTTGAAACTCTCTAGGACGGGCCTCGACGGGTTTGGGGTTATGGACTTTGTGCGACTCGATTGTGAGCAATTCATAGGAATATGTGCATGTAGTGTGAGGTCAAGCCAAGTGACAAAATATTTTTTTTTCAAAGAAAGAAGAAAAAAAAACAAATAAGCACGTATTTACAACTTTCGAATCACCCGTATGACCGATAAAGTAAACATAAAATAAAAACTATTTTGTGCAGGCCCGGTGCCCACACACTGTCAATCATTTTTTTCTACTTCTGTGCACTGTTCTGTTCTGGAAAATGACCAAAAGCGCGCGCATTGGGCTGCCTACTCGGGAGGCACGCGCGTTAGGAGGAGTCGGGAAGAGGCGCCCGCTTCTGGGTGAAAACCGGCAAATCAGTGGTTTCAAGGGATTGCCTTGACCCTAAATGATAACTTTTTCCCGTGCAGCAATTGTTAGCATAGAAACATGGAATTGAAGGACAAGATGAGAGGCGGGCGATTCTGGTGATGAAGGTCGGAGGCGCGCGGCTTGGGCCAAGAAGGCTAGAGGTGCACGCTTCCCACCTTTTTCACCAGAATGCCCAGAAAACAGAATAAAGAACACCAAAACTAAGAAACGCACATTTAACCCTCTAAGTAGTCCCCAACAGGGTCGCCACTGTAGATACCCTGGGAAAACCACGACTTGGCTTGAGCGGTGGATTATCCTAGGATGTCTAATTGATTTTAATTTGTAGAGTCGCCACCTATGTTATTAAGGAAACATAAGAAAAACCTAAAAAAATAGCCTAAATTTATGTACAAAACCAGAGATTCGGGAAGAGAAAGGTTCAGGGGTTAGGTGATGGAGTGGGAAGTACTTAAACACCCACTCCGCCCCGCTTACGCGGGTCTTGCTACTATTGTTGTTCTAATGCTAAATGTTCTTCAAATAATACGAGAAATGTGCTAACAATTGTAAGGGAAAGAAAAGGGAAATAAAAGATAATTTTTTTTATTATATTAATGCTAAAGATTACATGTGAAACTATTCTAACAATTACATTAATATGAAATGGGGAAATTAAAGTAGAGTTGGAATGTTGGAAGATAACCTTGACCAAAATTCAATAGTGAAGTGGCCTTTTAGGTCATGTTCCCTTTTATGGGGATTGCATACATTGACTAGACATGAATAAAAGAAGAAGAAGAAAAAGTAAAGTTCTACCTTAAGAAAGAAGACTTCAAACTTGGAGAGAAATTGGTGTTTGTTGTAGAGAAAATTGTTACGTAACAATTTGTGTAGAGTTTCTGTAGAGAAATGTTTGTTGATGAAATTTGTGTAGAGTTTAAGTGTAGAGAAAGTTGAAGTCCAAGGTCCAAGAACTTGTGTATAGTTTTTGTAGAGAAGAGAAGTTGGGTCCTTTTCTAAGGTAGAAATGAGTGGTTTAAATAGGTAGAAAAAAGAGGAAAAGATGGCTTTTCATTCAATAAGAAAATAAATAAATAATAAATAATAAAGAGAAAATCAAATAATAAATAAAAGAAATATTTAATTTTTAAGAAATGGATAAGAATATGGGATTGAGAGTTATAGAATAAAAGGGTTTAATGATAGAATAAAACATGTGATAAAAAGGTTGTTTTTTACTCTAAAAAATGGAGGGAAAAGGCTGCAATCCGTAACAGTCTAAGTGGGAAGCGCGTGAGTCCGGCCTATAGGACCAAACACGCGCGCGCCCCGTGATCATTACGGGAGGCGCCCGCCGGTGAGAAAGGCAGGATGACAGAAATGACACTAAAGTTAACTCTGTTATGCAGTTTAGTCCAAAATTAACGAAATCAGTTAGGAACATAACTGAAGTAACAGAAATTAACGAAAATAAGTTAAATAAAAATACTATGTATGCAATCGGGGCGAGAGGTCCAAGGCGGGGTGTCTACACCCCCTTATAGGGAATTAGTTTTTTATGCTCTTTTCTCGAGAATCTCGACTCATTAATAACTTAACGGATAGCGGCATGAACGACACATTATTTAGACACAGACAAGGCTAAACCTCAACCGCTCGCAAGCGTACATAGTGAGTTAGATAATCCGAGTGTCACGAAGAAAGAGGCGACGGGATCGCCAAAATCTATGCACTCAGTGGGTTATCTGGTGTAGGGTGTGTGTGACACAGACTAGTGGTAGTATGCGGACAACGACTAGTTATTTTTAGGGAGAAAACAAAGATTTTTGTATTTACATGTATGCAATGCAAGAAGTTAAGATAGTACAATCATGATATTGATGAATTGACCCTCTATTTTTGAAAAAGTTTCAAAGCTAGTCCCCAGCAGAGTCACCACTGTGAATACCCCATTCCGATGCAGCGACGCATGGGAAGTTTCTTTATTATTTATCTTATTTTATCTTTTATATGGGATATGATATTCAAGTTAGCATTTAACTTATTAGAGTCGCCACGCCGTTTTATTAGGCAAAAACATTGAAAAAAGCTAACAGAGAGGGTTTGGGAGTCAAGTTACGATAAGATAAGAATATTACAATGATCACACCTATTGCCTGAGCATTCAGACTTTCTATCATGATAAAGATGTGTTAGTAGTGTGTTAGTTTTTAGACCGGATCCGAGGATTGCCTACTTTCCTCTCGATGTGAGAAGCTCAGGTCAACGTAGTTCGCACATAGAGTGGACAATAGAGAGATGAAGCGAGATCATTCATATGTAGTAGAGCGAGGAGAAAGAAACATGCAAGATGATCACATCCTAGAGTGATGATTACACCATCGATAAGATCGATGTATTGTCATCGTCACTCATCCTAGGAGAGTTAATGATCATGGGAGTATTTAACTTAAGTTTAAGGTTTAAAAGTAGTTTCTAGATCTGATAAGATCATCATCGGCTATAACATGCACATATGAAGATTATAACCCTAATCATAGAAATATAATATGAGCTTTATATGAATATATATTAAAAAACATGTATAAGATACGATCGATACCCTAAAACAAGCATTTATGAATGTATAAACCCTAGATCTAGCATGCATATTGTTGGAGATTATGCCCTAGGCCCTTGAGAAAGGCTTACGTGACATCATGTTCTCATTTTTTATGGAGATAACAACTTGGATTATTATTATGTTTTGCATGTTTCTTATAATAATCCCCATCCCAAGTACATATGAAAAACTAGTATAAGTTTAATCAATGATCATGTGATGATCATGTATATGTGATACAAATTAAAGTTATGGGTACTTGTTAGTGAACAAGTACTGGACATGACCCATTATGAGATTTATGTCATGGTTAAATGTCATAATTAAATCTCATAATAGTCATACCATTTGAATCCTTAAACCTGAGATTAACATGGTCTTCCATATGATGAACATAATGTTTAACGTACTAAAATGCTACCCTTAACCGGGTGGTTATAAAGGCTACGATTGGCATAATCGGATTCTTGTAGGGAAGAATGATAAGTCAAGATGGGATTCATCCCTCTCTCAATAGAGATATCTGCTTGGCCACTCGATGAGTGCGATTGATGATAGTGCATGGCCATGCCCAAAAGAATTGACGTGTTCAATGTCATTTGCTCATATCAATCTACTCAAGATCGAGAAAGCATTGGACAACATAAGTTGACGTGGACCATGACTTATGTCCAATATGATATCGCGTGACAAAGGGATTGTGGTATGTTCTATTATGAAATTTTGTATCTTTAAAGTTATACTAATTGGGTAATCATAATGGTTTACTAGAGTCTGCTTATGATTTATGAGATCTGAATGGTTCGGGCTCGTTGCCAACTTAGTATAATCTTATTGGCTCACACACGCAGAACGGATCGCATAAGGCCCGGAAAACTAGATCCTACTGGAGGATCCGTACGGATGGTTTGGGAGCCACCAAACTGATCCGTACGGATGGTTTGTCCGGCAGGAACAATTTTAGGTAACTTCTTGCTGATCAAGAAAACATATTTCCTAATGAGATTAGCTTTATTCCTTGGATATAATGGACGATTTTCAGCATCCGAAAACATATGCTACCACATTGATTTGAGAAATCAAAGAGAGGTTTTTGGGGAGAGAATAATACACATTATTCAAGGGTTATTAGGGCTTGATTATTCTCAATTATCAAACCATAATATTCATTCAAAGGAGATTCAAGAAGGGTTCTTCAAAGCTAAAGTTTTCAAGCCTAAAGAATCTAGCAATCGCGTCAAGAAGGAGTTCTTGAATCCTTTCGAAGTGTGGATACCAAGAGAGGGTATTTTTCTTAATACCTAAGATCTTAAGGTTTCATTCCGAGCAAACAAGGTTAGAGTTCTTTTCGCCTTTATTATAAATTATTTGATCATAGCGGATCCTGGTGTGAGCGTGCGCGTCCCCTTTCCTTTGTTCGGATTTGTTGGTTGTAAGGACTTGAATGTTGCTCGATTTGTTGTGAGTCGCCACCATGTTTAACGGAACACGGACCGGAAGGTCAAGGAGCACCCAATCCACACGATCTAGGATCGGTCTTGCTTACGAAATCATCATCATCGTCTTAAAATTATGCAAAACTTGTACGAAAGAAGCCAAATAAATAATTTCATATTTATTTGGAATGTTGGATCATGTGCTTCGAGCCCATCTCCATGGATTGGAGAGGCTCTAGGTTGATCCTTTGATGAGAAGATAGAAAACGAAGGAATTACCTAAGCGTTCTTCAAGAATCCTATGGATGGCCTTGACAAAAGGCCTTGACTTGACTTGGATTATGTTGGTTTCTTCCAAATTTCATGGGTAAGGGGGGAGGACTGATTATGAAGGTCTCCTTGTGGTTTAACGGCCATGGGGCTATCAAGAATGATTGTCCGTCGTTCCTTTTCAAGTGAAGGGACCCTTTATTTATAGGTTTTTGGTGACTTAGGAATCAAGCCAATGAGGTAAATTTGGATGGGAATCAAAGACTTAATTCCCAAGAGGTTCAATTTGAACTATCAGATCCTCCTTTTCATCTTTCCTGAATTGAGGAGTGTTGGCCAAGAAACGGGGTTGAAATCAACAAGGAAACTGCTGAAATCCGACTGTCAAGGGGGATGTCTCGTACGAGACATTAGATGTCTCGTACTAGGCATCTTGTGTTTGAATCATAATTTTGCCCTCTGCAGAAGTTTAAATGTTCATTTTGGCCCCTAACTAACGATGTCAGTCAAAAACTTAATGAGACATGTCAAACTTAATGAGTTTCGACCCAAATCAAAGGCTAGACACAGAAGTAGTGTGATTATGAATGAACGTTCATAATGGGGTGTTTACAAAGCCCCTCGGCGACGATACTTATGAATGAAGTAATGTCATCGATAGAAAAGACACCATTTAGAACTTAGGGTATGGTCGTGCTGAAAAGCTGCCTACGTATTCCCCGAAAGGAAATCAGACCAAACGTAGTTCGACTCCAAAACACGCAAAACCGATCGCTTGAGGTATTTTGAAAATCATTTTGAAAACAATACTGCAGTAAGTAAAGTTTAGAGTTTAGAGAGTAACCCATACTGAGGAATCAATGTCCTTGACCCAATTCTGAATTTACCCTTTTGTTGATGATGAACCGTCTCCAGTTGTAATCCATACTGAGGAATCAATGTCCTTGACCCAATTCTGAATATGCCCTGTTGTTGATGACGAACCGTCTTCAGTTTTGTTGGTGCCAGAATGACCATAGAGGTGCTTACTTGTGTGCCTTAGTGACCATAGGGTGCTTTGATGTGAATCCTATGTTATTAGCATACGCCTTGATAATAATTATGGGATTCTAAATTTGGAGACACCAATTACTCGGACCTTTCTTCTCCTTCCAACGCGACTTCCTTTCCATTGAAAAAAATGAATCATATGCCATTAGCTTACACCTTGATGGCAATTATGGGACTCTGAGGGGTGTGAATCCTATGTTATTAGCATACTCCTTGATAACAATTATGGGACCACTGGGGTTTGGAGATACCAATTACTCGGACCTTACTTCTCCTTCCAATGAGATTTCCTTCCAGTTGGAAAAGTGAATCCTATGCCATTAGCTTACACCTTGATGGCAATTATGGGACTCTAAAATGGTGGGGATCCTGTGTTATTAACTTACGTCTTGATAACAGTTGTGGGATTCCCATGTTTGTAAATCCTGTGCCATTGACGTACATCTTGATGAAAGTCATCGGATTTAGAGTTTGTTGATGCACATGTTGTTGCTCACCCATAATCTTGGATGTGCGGTGAGAATAAATTCGTACTGAGAAACAACTTCATTTGTTCCAATTCTGAAAATATACCATTTTGTTGATGACTCAATGTTCCATGTTGATCCGGGTTCAGATTCGACCTTTCAGTGAAAGCAGGGCTTTTCATGACATTTCTGTTAAAAGTAGGGCTTTTTTAGGGGATACCTCGTACGAGGAAGGGATGCCACGTACGAGCCATCTCTGTTTTTTTTTACGTCGATCAGAGCCATATCAGGCTCTGAATGTGATTTCAAAATCACTTTTCTTATTTCTTTTCGAGAGTTCTCTGACGTGAGGTGATTTTCTTCCCAAAAATCTCCATTTTTAGCAGATTCCTAACCCTTTCTAATGGCCAGTGCACATCGTTCTCATAAGGAACACCTTTTTGGCAGGCTTATGAAGGGTAAAGTGTGGGAGACAGATGAGCTGTGCCCGTTTCCCGAGGATCATATTTCTCATGCCGTTCGAACTAGAAGGGTAAGGATCTCATCCTTTTACTGAGTTTCCATGTCAATTTCGTTGTTGTATATCTCAATTCCGTGCTTTTGCAGCCAATTTTGTTGACTTTTGTCAATTTTTTGCCTAGAATTCTCGCTACTAGGGTTTATCGTGCATGGCTGATCTTTTGATGGGATTTCACCCTTGTTGATGTTGAAAATCATTGTAGTATCACAGTACATGATTTTGACTATCGTTCTAGGCAATTTTGCGATTTTTCAGGTAAAATGCTTAAATGAGGATTTTACCAATTTTCTGACATTCGTCTCTTTTGCCTTTGTCTTTGCAGCCATTCAGAGTTATCAACAACTGTAGGTGCAGCATGCGAGCGGTTTCTGAGAAGTGGGCAACTCTTGACAGTGAGTTGAAGGAGGAGATCGAGAATATAGGGCTTAAGCCTTTCATTGATGGCTTGGTGGGTGAGAGGAGGAACACCCATGTACTCCAGGTTATTAGGGAGCGTTGGTAGGATAGTACCCACACGATGACTATGCGGTGGGCGGAGGTTACCATGACTCCGACTGACTTTCACGCCATTACTGGGCTCCGTATTGCTGGTGATCCGATCGAGGTAGATACAGACTTTTCTCCTAGCAGTGATGATATGAGGCAGCTGTTGGGCTTCACAGTGCGTACCCTGGGAAAGGGTGTCCCTCTCAAGGCCTTGAGGTATAAGGTGGATGCTTATGTCACTGCCAATGCGGGTCAGATGCGATTGTTAACACTCGTATCATAGCTGTCCGCGGCTTTTTATGGTGGGCATTTTCTAAGACGCTATTTTCTAACCATGCATCGACTGCCTTATTTACTCTGCTGAGCTGCTTGAGGGATATGCAGTATGTCACTGATGCCAGTTGGGGTCTAGCTGGCTTGGCTCATTGTTACGTGGCCATGGATGAGAATTCGTGGGATCGGGCGAACGCTGGCTTAGGCGGTTATAGACATGCTTGGGAGGTATAATACTCATTCTCTGCTGTATTCCTCTTTTTATTTCAGCCATAGTTTACTTTTATCTTGACAGCATGTTTATTTTAGTCATCTTATGTTAACATCTTTTATGTTTCTCCTATTTGCAGGCTTAGGGTTACGCCATGTTCGGCCTCTACAACTTTAATCTCCAGGATAATACCATCATGTTTCTGGATACTTTGAGGTGGCATAGGGGTAACAGAGATACCCATGATGAGAAGGCTGAGGGGGCGGACTTGCCTGTGGAGCAGATGGGGCGATAGCTTGATGAGTGGGTTGTCGTCCCTAAGGTTGCTACTGCTTTCTTCCCTTGGAGGAGTTTAGGGATTGATCAGGCCTATTGGCAGTCAGGCCTGAGGTTGCTGATGATCGGTCTCGGTGAGGGATGCTTTTACTTGGGAGAGAGAGTCTCTCGTCAGCAGGATGTTGGCAGGTTGGATCTTATTGTCCCATTGGACCCACCGGCTCACATGCTTAACTCCTATGCTATCGGGGATGAGGAGAGAGAGGACCTCATTATTGGTCAGATTATCAGGTTTTTTCTGATTTGCCTTATGCCTCGACTAATTATGGAAGGTGACCAGGCCCAGGCTCAGGGATTTGTTCATGTCCCTTTACCCCCGCAGCTCGGACCGGCTTCTTTTTCCTACAGCATGGCTGAGGGGGTGGAAAGCATCGAGGATCTTCTCGCCGAGTATGATATGCCTGAGGGACTCATACCTCCTGCTGATGTGACCATGGTATGATTTATGACTTTCTTTCTGTCATTTTCATCATTTTACCATTTCATGTCCCTGTTTATTATTTAACTGAGGATTTTTATATTTCTCCCTGTTTATCCTTGACAGGTGCCCATTGCCGAGTATATAGAGGTTGCAGGACGGCTTGCCCAGTTCATGGCTTATGAGAAGAGGGTGAAGAGCGACACTGTGGGGCTCTTGGGTCGACTAGCTCGCCAGACAGCGGAGTTGGTTTCCTGCAGGAACAGGCCTTAGACTGATAAGTGATCACGTGGCAGTGGTGACATACCTTTATTTGATGCCTGATTAGATAGGATCCACCATTCCATCTTTTGTATTTTGTCGATGTAATTATTGCCTCGGCGCAGGCGAAGAGAATTTTTCTTTTCTTTTGTCTTGGTACCTATGAAACAAATAAGTCCTAGTTCAGCACATAAATTTGTTAATTTTAGCTTTTATTTCTGACTGTCTTTTGGATTAGCCCGTGCCCGGTTGGTCAACCAAGGGAATTTTATGAGGTGGATTTGTGTTGGGTTATTTGTATGTGATGTATTAACTGTTTCGGGTGAGTTTTGGAGGCAATTGAGACATGTTTTGACTCGTCGGGCAGCCTGAATCTGAGCAGAGTCCCTGTTGTCTGAACTGGGGAGATACCTCGTATGAGACATCGATGTGTCATACGAGTCATCCCTTGAATCTACGATTGTTTCTCCTTCTTCCTTGAGGATTTAGTGTCCGAACTTGTATATAAACACCTATAGTCTGTCCTAGAATGCCATACAGCCTTAAATAAGTTCTGGGAACTTTTCTTTTGGAGTTAAATTCTCAACCTTTTGCTCCCAATAGGCCTAAGCAAGTCCGTCCGTTCATCAATAATTGTTGATGAATTCTCTCTAGACCCGGAGTTGTTGGAACGCTAAAAGGGTGACTTAGCAACGTTCTTTCGTTCGTTTAATAAGTCTCATCAAGAGATATTTGTTGAGATGTTTGGGTTCAAGATTCTCTTTACTTTAAAGAATCTAAAACCGGATTGGTACCTTTTAAAGGGGGTTGCACGCTTTTGGGATCCATCGACCCATCTCTTCAACTTTTTACTTAATGAGATGGTCCCTACTGTAGAGGATATGGCGACTATCTTGGATATGCCATTGACTAGGGTGATTGCGGTTCCTAAGTATGATAAGGTACCGGTGGAGTCTCTCAGGGACTTATTGAGCATAGGTCTTCCCAAGGCGCAGAGTTATATTCATAACCGCTATATTGATCTCCACGCTCTTCCTTTGAGGTTTAGGGGTCGTGTGACGTGTGGTCACGGTGTGGATTCCCAATGTTGCCTCTTGGCATTATGTTTATTCCGGAACGTTCTTTTCATGAGCAAGTGTGGTATGGAAGACACGAAGCTCATCAACGTTGTTTTGCAAGCTAGGGGATGGGCTTCCAACATCGTTCCTCTTATCTTGGGGGAGACCCTTTATGGTCTTGATGAGTTACACCGAACCACTTCTATGACTCGGGGAAGTCCGTTGTTGTTGACTATTTGGCTTAGGGAGCACTTCAGACTGTTGAGTTCTCCGACCGAGTATTCTCCTTACACTTTCCATAGGCGGAGATTGTTAGTGAAGGGTCTAAGCATTGAGGAGTGGGCCCATCTTTTTTCGAAAGCGAAGACCGGTGATATTGTTTGGTGACCACCCTTTTGGAAGGTGAAGAGGTTTTGGCTAATACCCTTGGATATGACAGGGTCGTTCTTCCGGGTTTGAGATATTCCTCTTTTTACTTTGCTCGAAGGGCGATGCGACAATTCGATCAGCAGCAGGAAACTTTTATACTAGGGGGATATGCTCAGGACACTTCTTTCATGGACTTAGAGTTTTCTACGAGCCTGGCTCGTGCTTGGGGGCAAGGCACCACTATGGACCGTTGGACCAATCTTCGTCATGATGGAGGGAGCATTTATTTATCGAATAAATATTTGGATTGGCTCCTCAAAAAACTCTGTCCCAACGTCGAGGGTATTGATGAGATTCGCCATTTAATTCGAGCCTAGCTTGACTTTGAGGAAGAAGGAAGCTAAGGAGGATCCTTCTAACGTCAGTGTAGATGATACTCAAGACTTTCTAGATAGTGACTTTTACGAGAAGAGGGCGAATGGACTTCCCGGTAAATTTCAAGCTCTTGACAGGCCTCATGTGTTCCCAAGATTGATTTCCTCAGTGTTTGATAGACTTGATGTTCCTTCCGGTTACGAGATACCTTTTTTCAAGAGGAAGAGAGAAGACAAGGCGGATCGTGATCAAGCCCCTACTAAGTCAAGGAAGAAATAGATCCTTAGGAGTATCGAGAGATTACTTAGATAGACCAATGTTTAGATTTTTAGCATTTTATTTATTTATTTTCTTTTGCAAGTTGGTATTCATGTTGGGAATTTTCCTATTGTTATCTTAAAATGCATTCAATTACTAAGAGAACAAGATTTTTTTTTTTTATTTATTGAATAGACTGGACCAAAAGGCTGCCTACGTTCTCCTTTTACATCAATTAAATAAGGAGCTCAGGTCATCGTAGTTCTTTTTCAAGAAAGAAAGAAAATGAGTTTGTTTCTGCTGTTTCTGCCGTCTGATTAATTGTTTCGTACGAGACATAGGTGTCTCGTACGAGACCCGCCCCAAGTATTTTTTTTAATGCGCACCTTGGATTTTGCCTAGACCGCCCTTTCAGGTTTTCAATCTAGCAGGCTTCTTTTCTCGTACTTTCCCCTTTTTTTGAACTAGGGGACGGAGCTATGAGTAGTACTTCTTCAGCTTGTCCATGTTGACAGATTTTGGCAGTTGAGCTCCATCTAGGTCTGTGAGTTGTACCGCTCCTCTGGAGAAGATCTTCTTGACTATGTAAGGGTAATTAGTAAGTTTTCTGGCATGAAGGAAGCTTTAGCACTTTCAACTGAAAAAATTTCCCAGCTTACGATGGAGAAACCTCTACTAAGATCTGAACTCACCCTCCTTAAGGAGTTGATCAAGAGCATGACTCCTCTTACTGATCGAAACTGTTTCTTAGAAGAACAAAATGCCATATTTAAAGTTAAAAACGAAGAATTGGTTGCTGAGATAAACGACCTTAAACGGATCACTAATAAGTGGACCAATTCTCGTGTCACTATGGAACAAATACTAAAATCCCAAAAGTCTAGTGTTGATAAGGAAGGCTTGGGATTCCAAACTAGTGACAACTTTAAATGTGCATCTTGTTGTGAAAGAGATGAGAAATTTACCCAGCAAAATTTGAAAGGGTCGAAGGCTAAACATCATGTTTCAAAGGGTAAGAACCAACGAAGAAACTAGTGTTCAACTATGTCTACCCTAAGAGACAAACTGGCAAGGCACAAAAGTTGAAAGGTATTGTCATGGATGAACCTGCTGATGCAGCAAGCACCAGGAAGGTACCTGAGCCTCCTTACCGCACTAACTTTCCGCGAGGTCAGGCGACCGCACCAAGGAAGCTGGCGACTGCATGGAAGCTGGCGATCGCAGGTGGTGGCAAGGCAACAAAGTTCAAGAGGATGAACTTTGTAAGGGAGACCTCATCCATACCAGTAAATGATGTTGTGCTGAAGACTACAACAAAGTTTGTTAACCCTCAGTTGGGTGGCTTCCACCATTGTTCTGTGTGTGATGATTATGGTCACAAGGCTGCTGAATGTCTTTTAAGATTCACACCCAATCCCAGAAGGCTTAAACCCCCTTTTGTGAGGTAAGTGTGGGTTGTTAAAAGCTGCTAATCTTTAGGACCCAAAATAATAAAGGGGACCTCGATCTTAAATATTTATTTTGTAGGTCCGCTGCCTCATCGCTGGTCACTCCAATGAAGCTACAAGTTTATGGTATCTAGACAGTGGATGCTCAAGGCATATGACTGGAGATATCAACCTATTAGAAAGTGTCCGTAATGAAAAAGGTCTTACAGTTACTTTTGGAGACAAGAGCAAAACAAAGACCATTGGATATGGAGTTATCAGAAAAGGAAAAATAACAATCCAAGATGTTTCTCTAGTTACTGGTCTAAAACACAATCTTCTCTCAATCTCACAATTTTGCAACAAGGGATTGCAATTCCACTTCACTTCAACTCATTGTCTTATTAAGGATGGCAACTCCGGCGTCACTTTGCTCAAAGGGATTCGTAAGAAAAAAGTTTACATTGTTGATTTCAATTCTTCTTGTATTTCTTCTAATCTCTGTTTTGTAGCAAAGAATGTTAGCAAAAATAGTTGGCTATGGCATAAACGACTAAGTCACTTAAACTTCATGTATCTATCCAAGATTGATAGAGAAAATCTGGTTCGTGGTCTACACAAGGTAGCTGATAACCACGATGAAAAGTGCTCAGCTTGTCAACTAGGAAAACAACCAAAAGCGTCTTTCTCTAGCAAGACGACTCCTTCAACTTCAAGATGTTTGCAGCTACTACATATGGATTTATTTGGACCTGTCACTACCACAAGTATTGGAGGCAATAGATATACATTAGTTGTGGTAGACGATTATTCAAGATATACGTGGGTCGAAATGATGATCTCTAAAGATGATTGTTATGACGTTTTGACTGCGCTCTTTAGACAGCTCCAAACCTAAAAAAAGATGACATCGTTAGTGTTAGATCCGATAACGGAACGTAATTCAAGAATAATGGCGTCGCTCAATACTATGACGACCATGTTATTGACCACAACTTTTCAGCTACTGGAGTTCCACAACAGAATGGTGTAGTGGAAAGGAAGAACAGAACATTGATAGAGGCAGGAAAAATGATGATTGATGAAGCTAAGCTACCTCAATATTTTTGGGCTGAAGCTATTAACACATCTTGCTTCACTCAAAATAGATCTCTTATCAACAAGACCTACAACAAAACTCCTTATGAACTTTGGAGAGGAAGAACCCCTAACATTGCCTACTTCAAGATTTTTGGATGTAAATGCTACATTCTCTACAATGGTAAAGAAAATCGAGGTAAATTTGCTCCTAAGGCCGATGAAGGTATATTGTTGGGTATGCTAAACACTCAAAACCTTTTCGTGTATTTAATAAAACAACTCTTAAGATAGTTGAATCTGTCCATGTAACTTTTGATGAACATTCTCTCCTTGAGCCACATTTGGCTCCTAATGTTGCTCATGATTTTGTTGAGCTTAATGAGACAGGTACAAGTTAACCACAAAATCAGTCAACTCAAGGAAATCCATCTACGTCAACAGCACCTCCTCCTACCTCAATTGAAGCTCCTGATGCTACCACAGCAGCAGCAAATCCAAATGGAGAATATACTGAAGCACCTATTAATATTCAAGAACCAATCCCTCAACTTACCTATGATTGGGATGGCACAAATGATGTACCGCTAGAAGACTTACAGCAACCATCAACTCAGCCAGACTTGCCATATGAAGTGCGCGAGGTCAGAGATCACCCAATTCAGAATATCATTGGTGACCTACATTCTGGTGTTAGAACAAGAAGATCAAATTATGATGCACTTACGGCATTCATATCTCAAATTGAACCCAAGAAAGTTGATGAAGCACTCCATGACTCAAGTTGGGTTGTTGCTATGCAAGAAGAGCTCAACCAATTTGAAAGATGTAAAGTTTGGACATTAGTTCCAAGACCAAAGGATCAAGGAGTGATTGGTACAAAGTGGGTATTCAGAAATAAGATGGATGAGAATGGAACCATCACAAGAAACAAAGCTAGGTTGGTTGCATAAGGATATAGACAAGAAGAAGGCATTGATTACGATGAAACTTTTTCCCCCGTTGCACGACTTGAAGCTATAAGGATATTTTTAGCATATGCCTCTTATAAAAGATTCAAGATTTATCAAATGGATGTGAAGAGTGCATTTCTCAACGGCGAACTTCAAGAAACTGTCTATGTTGCTCAACCACCCGGATTTGAAGATCTCAAATTTTTACATCATGTCTACAAAGTTCAAAAGGCTTTGTATGGACTCAAACAAGCTCCACGGGCATGGTATGATACTCTATCTAAATTCCTCCTACAGAAAGGTTTTAAGCGTGGTAAGATCGACACAACTTTATTCATTGCTAAATATCATGATCATACTTTACTTATTCAAATATATGTCAAATGATATTATTTTTGGTTCCACTGATGAATTGTTGTGTAAGCGATTTGAGAAGCTAATGAAAAGCAAATTTGAGATGAGAATGATGGGAGAATTAACATTCTTCCTTGGGCTACAAATTAAACAATGTGCTGAAGGCATCTTCCTCAACCCAGCAAAGTACACAAAAGATCTCATCAAGAAATTTGGACTTGACAATGCAAAGGCATAAGAACTCCTATGGCTGCTGGTAATAAGCTAGATAAAGACTTGAAAGGTAAGAAGGTTGATCAAACCTTGTACCGAGGTATGATTGGCTCTCTTCTTTACTTAACTGCTAGTAGGCCAGATATCATGTTTAGTGTTTGTGTTTGTGCTCATTATCAAGCTGACCATAGAGAAGCAAATCTTATTGCTGTAAAACGTATTATTCAATATTTATCAGGGACTATTAACCTTGGACTTTGGTATTCCAAAGATTCGAATTTTGATCTTATAGGTTACTCAGATTCAGACTATGTAGCATGTACCATTGATAGGAAAAGCACAAGTAGGACTTGTCATTTCCTTGGAAATCGACTTATTTCATGGGCAAGCAAGAAACAAGCTCAGTCTCCATATCTACCACTGTAGGTGAATATATAGCTGTTGGAAGCTGCTGCTGCCAAGTGCTTTGGATGAAACAACAACTGGTCGACTACGGAATCAAAGAAGAAAATTGTCCAATCTATTGTGACAATACATCTACCATTGTTGTGTCCAACAACCCTGTCATGCATTCAAAGACCAAACACATTGATATCAAATACCATTTTCTCAAGGATAATGTTGAAAAAGGTAAATTCATCTAGAGTATATGAGTACTGACAATCAAATTGCAGAAATTCTTACCAAGGCTTTAGATTCCAAGAGATTTAGGTTTCTCAGAGGAGAAATGGGTATGCTAGAACTCTAATAACTTGTCCTTATGATTTATTTACTAATGTATTGGTTTCTCCAAGTTTTATTTATAAGTAGGTGCAAGGTCAAAGTTTGCTTACCTCAAACATCAGGAAACCGCATTGTGTCGACCACCAGTGGTCGACAGCAAGAATTCATGCCTACCACATTATATATTGACCGCAAAGGAAAATGATGACATACGTTTACTTCTTTGAAGAAGCATTACGATTTTGCTGACCGCATTTTATAAGGTCACTTTCACTTTCCTCGACCGCGCACTTACGGTCACCACTCACGTTACCGTACTATTGGATTCCAGGTAAGTATTCTAACCTTAGAGCTATTTAGGAGTTATGATGATTTGACTTCAAGGGTATAAAGGTAACTTTCTATTTTCCCTCGCTTTTATTTAATTCAAATCATTATTATATTATTTCTCCGCCGTCATTGGTTCTCACTTAGAGACGAAAGGACTCTTTTCTGTCAAATCTGATCTGCAGAGGTAACCCCCCACTGTAGATACCCGGGAGAGCCCACTACTTGGCTAGAGCGATAGAAGGATCCTAGGATGTCTAATTGATTTTAAATTGTAGAGTCGCCACCTATGTTATTAAGGGAACATAAGAAAAACCTAAAGAAATAGCCTATTTTATATTACGAAACCAAAGATTCAGGAAGAGAAGGGTTCGGGGGTTAGGTGATGGAGTGGGAAGTACTTAAACACCCACTCCGCCCCGCTTACGTGGGTCTTGCTACTATTGGTGTTCTAATGTAAAAGTCCTTCAATTTATTAATAGTGCTAACAATTATAATGTAAAGAAAAGGAGAATTGCAAAGGGAAATAAGAGAGAAGTGTTTTATTGATTTATGCTAAAGATTACATTAAGAGAAGAAGAGTAAATTAAACTAGAGATCAAAATGTAGGGAGATAACCTTAACCAACATTAATGTAGTAAAGTGGTCATTTAGTCATGTCCCAATTGATGGGGATTGCATACCTTACTAAGACAAATAAAATAGAAGAAGAAGAAGAATAAAGTACCTTTAGAAAAAGAAGAACTTCAAACTTTAACTTGGAGATGGAGTTGTTGTAGAGAAATTGTTGTGTAGAAATTTGTGTAGAGTTTTGTTGCTAAAACTCTTGTTGGGAGAATTTGTGTATAGTAAAAGTGTAGAGAAAGTTGAAGTCCTTTTCTAAGGTAGAAATGAGAGGTTTAAATAGGTAGAGAAAGGAGGGAAAGAAGCTTTTCTAACCAATATGAAAATAAAGAAAATTAAATAATAAAGAGAAAATCAAATAATAAATAAAAGAAATATTTTATTTGGATGAAAGGCTAAGAATATGGGATTGGGAGTTATGAATAAGGGGGGATGAACTTGAATGTAAAAAATAGGTTTTTGTGATCAAGAAAAAGGAGGGAAAAGACTGCAATCCGTAACTGCCATAATGGGAGGCACGCGCTTCCTGCTTTAAGGGCGAGATGCGCGCGCAGTCCACAGGCAGTGCCGAAGGCGCCTGCGGGTGAAAAGGACAGAATGACCCTAAAAGTTAACCTTGTTATTCATTTTAGTCCAAAACTAACAGAATCAGTTAGGAACTTAATCGAAGTAACAAAAATTAACAAAAATATGTTAACTAAAAATGCTATGTATGCAATCGGGGTGAGAGGTCCAAGGCGGGGTGTCTACAGAGCCCCTCAGCAACGTGGATTGCAAAGCAAAACGAGTCGACGAAAGAAAGAAAACCGCCGAGGACATCGACAAGAGAAAGTAAAGACTCGATAAAAAGAAAAGACTCAATAAAGCAGACTTAAATAAGGAGAAAACGCCCCCTGTGTAGGCGATTTTTTATGTAGTTGCGGTGGTCCACCATGGGTGAGCCCATGCAAAGAGGTGGTCCCTAGACCGATGAAGATGTAGTTGTGGTGGTCCGCCATGGGTAAGCCCATGTAAGGAGGTGGTCCATAGACCGATGTAGATGTAGTTGCGGTGATCCGCCATGGGTGAGACCATGCAAGGAGGTGGTCCGTAGACTGATGTAGTTGCGGTGATCTTCCATGGGTGAGCCCATGCAAGGAGGTGGTCCGTAGACCGATGTTGATGTAGTTGTGATGATCCACCATGGGTGAGCCCATGTAAGGAGGTGGTCTGTAGACCGATGCTGATGTAGTTGCAGTGATCCGCCATGGGTGAGCCCATGCAAGGAGGTGGTCCGTAGACCGATGTTGTTGTAGTTGTGGTGATCCGCCATGGGTGAGCCCATGCAAGGAGTTGTCCGTAGACCGATTCTGTTGTAGTTGCGGTGATCCACCATGGGTGAGCCCATGCAAGCAGGTGGTCCGTAGAACGATGCTATTGTAGTTGCGGTGATCCGCCATGGGTGAGCCCATGTAAGGAGGTGGTCCGTAGATCGATACTGATGTGGTGGTGATTTTAGCGGTTCACCGTGGAGCTATGTGCTTGTACCTGTTATGCGTATGCTTTTCAGATATATGTGCTTGTGTGAGATGTGAAATAGAAATTGCGAGAGAAAATTGTGTTTTTAGTGTGATGTGATTTGTAGAAAGCGTGAATGATGTTCATACCTTCACTTACCATGGCCGCTTGATTCAGGATGGATTTATGATGCCGTGGCTTTGATGAAGGATGTAGACACTTTTGATGAAGATGAGTTGAATGTACTTTGATGGAGTGTCGGTGAGATGACATTCTGGATGATGGGTTGGTCGTGCCCAAGGGCTGCCTACATATCCCTTGAAGAGAATCAGACCAGCGTAGTTCAAGGATGATGGAGAACACTGGGGAAGAAGCTTAGAGCAAATACTTTTACGCAAGTAAGGAGACAAGAAAAAAGGAAAAAAAAAATATTTTTGTCGATATTTTTTTTTAGTTCGTGGGTGAACCATTTTAACCATTGTGTGTTTGTAAAGCTAACCCAAGATAAAATCATGTTTGGTCGAAGTCCGGATTGCCTCGCTTGAATTCTGTTGTCGCTGTTGTGCCCAACAAAGATTGATGTCTAGCCCCAAGAGATTTGTCGATTATGGGGCTCCAAAAGACTTTTAATGCCGCGATACTAGGGGTTGTTGATTGTAAAGCCCTTAGAACGCCTTCGATGCCAAACTTTGACTACGTAAAGCCCCAAGATAATTCAGCTCTTGGCCCATTCAAATAAATCGCCTTTTATTGTTGACGTGAGTAAGCCCCAAGAGGAGATTATTGATACCAAGCTTCGAGATATTGGCAAGCCCCAAATTATATTATAATCGGCTCGGCATTGAGAGCGGATGCACCGTCGGGTAGGATTCTTGATAGAGATCTCCTTCTTACTCTTACTGGGGAGATGAATAGCCTCATTATGGTCGGTACCCAAATGGCGGAAAGCTTATGTCAAAAGATGCAGTAGTGTCTTGTGGTGTCGTCGAGGTCGCGAATGATATGGTCTTGGTGTGATAAGGTCCCTAAATGGGTATGCGTGCTTGAGTCTTCTTGAGTTGAACAAAAGACGAATCTTCGGATGCAACTAGTGCTTGAGGTGCAAGAGCCACACTTTTTGCTTTTGATCTTGGAGAAGGGGTGCTGAATTGCAGACTCATTGGGATTGGCCAAGGCATTTCCCGCTATAACCCTAGAGTTTAGCATAGTGAATCTTTTCCTTTTCTCTAAGACTTCCTTCATAATCTCGTTGTAAGTTCTAACAAGAATCATCAAATTCATTCATAACATCGGAGCCCTCCTTTCAAATCAGAAGTCCTTTGACGTGAAGTACCAAGAGACCCTTGAAGATTGCTTGGTTCCATGAGGACTATTCCCCACAATAAATTGCTCGGGTATCATCCCCCAAAAAGATTGTCAATTGTGAAGCCCCAATATTTCCCTTTGCTTGGATTACTGTAACGCCGTAGCCCAAAAGATTGTAGATTGTGAAGCCCCTTGAGACCTTCGGTGCCAAACTAATTAAGTAAGCTGCCAATGTTTCATATGACTTTGCTAGGGCCACCGTTGGGTGAGGTGAAGTGAATTGCATTTTTGCTGAGGGAGCATTTCAAACTTGACTGTAGCCCCTAGTGTTCCACCATTGATTGCAAGTAGAATGAGAAAGGTCTATCATTGATTGGAGGAACAAGTACGAGCACACATGACAAGGAGGCTTTTAGACATTCCCTTTGAGAGACTTTGAGGATAGTCTCACACATCTTTCTTGAGCGTAGCCCCTAGGGATCAATAACTGTCAAATAAACCAAAAGAAGCTATCGTTCTAGAGTCACCTAACCCCTAGGGCGTCATCATTTGTTGAGAAAAGTAACAGACTCGTGCTCGTGTGAGGGAACAAACATAAGAGGACATGGCAAGAGCTACTCCATTCTCGGGAGTCTTTCGGCATACTTTAGGGGCACATGCTTGGAGAAGCTTGAAAACTGAGTCACACGTTGTTGCCATTTGCTGCCCAAACCAATTGACTCACTTGGGACCATTTATGTAACCTCGTACCCCTCAATGATGGGCTTGTTCTCGGATGGGTCTTGGTTACCACGGGCCTTCTTTCTCATGAACCCAATAATGCACATTGCAAGAACAATCTTTCTTATGCCAATAACCCAAGACAACCTTTGATTGTGCCGTATCTTGTCGAGCCTTTTGCAATTCCGAAGTTGACTCGGTGGGGAATTGACTTGCTCGGGAGATTCAATGTAGAACTTGTGCAGTTGTCTTCTTTAGAGTCCGGGGATCTCCATTTCTCTTTCCCTTCTCTCTCTCACTCTCTCATTTTTTTTATGACGCACCCTATTTTTTGCTTAGACCGCCCTTTCGGGTTTTCAATCTAGCGGGCATCTCTTTTGCGTCTTCATTTTTTTTTTTACTCAATTAATGAGGAAGTGTGCATTGACTCTAGCTGAGGAAGAGACACATGTGATTTTGCGTTGGAGACCTTTTGTCACTAATGATGAGTGACATTGACTCGACTAGGGAAGTATCCCCTAGTATTGACTTCATGTATTTGTACATTTTTTGAATGACTCGTGAAGGCAAGTAATTCATTAAGAGAGAAGAGAAGGAAAGTAAAGGAGTTGATGCCAACGCCCTCTATGTTTATCCACACGCGAACGAATTTCAAGAACGATTCTTGAACCGGATTGCTAGACCCAATGGAAACTCTTTCTACTTTTAAGGCTATATGGAAAATCAATGTTCTTGTTCTTGAGGAAGAAGAAGAACTTGCTTTTCTCTCTCTCGGAGGCTCTCTAATTGATATGGAATCAATATCTACTGATTAGGTCGTTGTTAGGAGTTTATATACTTATTAGTCCTAAACCTTTTAGGAGAAATAGGTTAAAACCCGTCACAACACGAAATCAGTTATTGGGCCCGAACAGGGCCTGCTCGACCGAGTCCTTTGAGGTGCTCGGCCGAGCACCTTGCTCCAAAATAATCTGACGTTCTGATGGACATGCTCGGCCGAGTCTTATGAAGTGCTCGGCCGAGCACCACCAGAATCCTGATTTTAGCCTTTTAAATAATTCGTTCTCTTGTGTGTGACCCCATAGGATTATATTAAGTTGGCAATGAGCCCAAACACATTTGTGCTCATAAATCATGAGCGGACTCTAGCAAGCCATCATGACTACGCAATTAATATAACTTGTATAAGTTCGTGAATCCTTTATAGAACATATTACAATCTCTTTGTTTCACGATGTTTATTGAACGTAAGCCATGGTCAATGGTCAACTTACAATGTTCAATGCTTTCTCGATCCAGAATGTATTGATAGTACAAATCTTATTTGAGCACGGCCATGCATTTCATCAACACCATTCTTCGAGTGGCCAAAGCTTGACATCTCTCTCTTACGAGGAACAAATCCCTTCTTGATTTATTACCTTTCCCTACATGAATCCGATTACGCCAATCACATTCTTTATAGCTACCCGATTAGGGGTAACGTTTGAATATGTCAAACGTAATGTTTATCAAGTGGAAGACTGTGATAATCTCAGGTCTAAAGATTCCAGTAATATAACTATATGAGACTTAATTATGACATTGTGACCATGACATAAATCTCATATGGGTCAGTCCAGTATTTGGTCTCCAACAAATACCCATAAGTTTAATTGTATCACATACACCATAATCATCATATGATTATCCATTAAACTTATACTAATAATTAATCATAATTATCAGGGATGGGGATTATTATACTAAACATGCAAAGGATATAATAATCAAACATTTAATATCTTTAATATAAACAACATTAATCGTTTTACAAAACGTGCCTAGAGCATACAACACCAACAATCTCCCACTTGCACTAGGCCTTATTAATGTATCGAATACCCATAGACCTAACATGACCATCATGCTTCGTTTGAGGAAGACCCTTTGTTAATGGGTCGGCAATGTTATCATCAGTTGGTACTCTGCATATATTCACGTCACCTCTGTTAATGATTTCTCGAATGACATGGTAACGCCTAAGTATGTGTTTGGACTTCTGATGGTTTCTTGGTTCCCTTGCTTGAGCAATAGCACCATTATTATCACAATAAAGGTCTATTGGATCAGCAATTCTAGGAACTACCTCTAGTTCAGTTATGAACTTCTTGATCCAAACAGCTTCTTTAGCAGCATCGGATGCAGCAATATACTCAGCTTCCGTTGTAGAATCAGCGACAGTACTTTGCTTAGAACTCTTCCAGCTAACATCACCTCCATTAAGCACAAATACAAATCCAGATTGCGATCTAAAATCATCCTTGTCGGTTTGGAAGCTTGCATCTGTGTAACCACTTACAACAAGATCACCTTCCACACCTCCATACACCAAGAACGAATCTTTAGTCCTTCGCAAGTACTTAAGAATCGTCTTGACTGCAATCCAATGATTTTCACCAGGATTTGATTGGTATCTACTCGTCATGCTCAAAGCATACGAGACATCGGGTCTAGTACATATCATGGCATATATGATTGATCCAATTGCGGAAGCATATGGAATCCCAATCATTCTCTTATGCTCATCAGTTGTCTTAGGACACTGATTCTTGCTTAGAGTTATGCCATGTCCTACTGGCAAATTTCCTCTCTTAGAGTTTTCCATGCAGAATCTCTTAAGAACTTTGTCAATATATGTATCTTGACTTAAACCAATCAATTTCTTGGATCTATCACGATAGATCCTAATGCCAAGGATATAAGCGGCTTCTCCCATATCTTTCATAGAGAAACACTTTCCTAACCAAGTCTTTACAGACTGCAGTGCGGGAATGTCGTTTCCTATGATCAATATGTCATCAACATATAGTACCAGAAATAATACTACGCTCCCACTAATCTTCTTGTAAACGCAAGGTTCATCTTCGTTCTTGATGAAGCCAAACTCTTTGACCGATTCATCAAATCAAAGATTCCAACTCCTAGAGGCTTGTTTCAATCCATAAATGGATCGTTGTAATTTGCATACTTTGTTAGAATTTTCTGGAATTACAAAACCTTCAGGTTGTGTCATGTAAACATCCTCAAGTAAGTTCCCGTTAAGGAACGCTGTTTTGACATCCATTTTCCATATCTCATAGTCCAAATATGCGGCTATGGCAAGTAAAATTCTTATAGACTTGATCATTGCTACGGGCAAAAAGGTTTCATCATATTCGATTCCATGAATCTTCCTATAGCCTTTCGCTACAAGTCTAGCTTTATAAGTATGCACCTTTCCATCCATGTTAGTTTTCTTTTTGAAAACCCATTTGCATCCTATGGTTTTTACACCTTCGGGCGCATCAATCAAGTTCCAAACTTGATTATCATACATGGATTTAATTTCTGATTCCATGGCTCCAAGCCATTTATCTGAATCAGGAGCGGACATCGCTTCTTGGTAGGAAGTAGGTTCGTCATCAACTATGACTTCTACTTCATTGCTATCCATTATGAGAAATCCATATCTCTCAGGTTCAGATCGCACCCTACCAGTTCTGCGAGGAACTTGAGTATTCTGAATAGGTTCCACAACTCTTTGTGAAACTTGTTCAGATCCAACATTTTGTTCCATGTAATTTTTGGGTTCTCGAATTTCTTCGAGATTAATTTTACTCCCACTAATTCCTTTGGAGAGAAACTCTTTCTCTAGAAAGGTACCATGACGGGCAACAAACACTTTGTTTTCCGCGCGGTTGTAAAAGTAATAACCCTTAGTTTCCTTAGGGTAACCAACGAAAATACATTTATCAGATTTAGGTGTGAGTTTGTCAGATATGAGCTTCTTAACAAATGCTTCACAACCCCAAATCTTCATGAAAGACAAACTAGGTTTTCTTCCGGTCCACATCTCATGTGGAGTCTTTGGAACAGATTTTGTTGGAACATTATTTAGTGTTAGTGCAGCAGTTTCTAGTGCATGTCCCCAAAAGGTTAAAGGAAGATCAACTTGACTCATCATGGAGCGGACCATATCCAATAAAGTCCTATTTCTCCGTTCGGACACACCATTCCATTGTGGTGTCCCAGGTGGAGTTAATTGTGAAACAATTCCACAATCTTTCTGATGATTGTCAAATTCTTGGCTTAAATATTCTCCACCACGATCTGATCGAAGTGCTTTAATAGTTTTGCCAAGTTGATTTTGTACTTCATTTTGAAATATTCTAAATATCTCAAAAGATTCACTTTTATGTTTCATTAAGTAGACATAGCCATATCTACTAAAATCATCAGTAAAAGTTATGAAGTATTGATATCCTCCCCTAGCATTGCAACTCATTGGTCCACACACATCAGTATGTATGAGGGCCAATAAGTCATTAGCCCTTTCACTACTCTTAGTAAAAGGTGCCTTAGTCATCTTTCCAAGTAAACATGACTCACAAGTTTCATATGATTCAAAATCATGTGAATCTAGAAGTCCGTCCCCATGGAGTTTTGAGATAAGCTTCTCATTAATATGACCAAGACGGCAATGCCACAAATAAGTATGATTTACATCATTAGGTTTGGATTTCTTATTTACATTATAAACATTCTCATTATTCCCACTTTCAACATCAAGAACATAAAGGCCATTAAATGAACATGCAGTACAATAAAGCATATCATTTAAATAAATAGAAAACTTCTTATTTTCAATAAGAAACTTAAAACCTTCATTATCCAAACAAGAAATTGAAATAATATTTCTACTTAAATCCGGAACGTAATAACAATTGTTCAAAACAAGAATTAATCCGCTAGGTAAAATGACATCATATGTTCCTACGGCTAATGCAGCAACTCTTGCTCCATTCCCCACGCGTAGGTCCACTTCGCCATCTTTAAGTAGCCTTCTATTCCTTAGTCCCTGCACATTTAAACAAATGTGAGATCCACATCCAGTATCTAATACCCAGGAGCTAGAAGTAGAAAGTAGAATATCTATAACATAGATACCTGAAGTAGATGCAGTCCCACTGCTCTTCTTATTCTTTATCTCTTCCTTGTAAACCTTGCAATTGCGTTTCCAATGTCCAATCTCATTGCAGTGGAAACAAATTGCATCCTTTTGGGAAGCAGGTTTAGCCACATTAGCTTTGGCAACAATTGCCTTGCTAATCTTGGGTTTGACAACTTTTGCCTTACCCTTTCCTTTGCCTTTTGGGCCCTTTCCTTCCTTAGACACAATGAGTACAGGAGCGGTCTCTTTACCGATTTTCTTTTCTGCCTGCTTAAGCATCCCATGCAATTCAGACATAGTCTTATCCATCCCTTGCATATTAAAGTTCATGACGAACTGATTATAGCTTTTGGGCAATGAATTAAGAATACAATCGGTAGCCAACTCAATCTCAATTGGATGGCCAAGCCTCTCTAGTTTCTCAAAGTAAGCCTTCATTTTCAAAACATGAGGGCTCACAGACTGTCCTTCGCTCATCTTGCATGAGACTAGGGCAGCTATGGTGTCGAACCTCTCTTGCCTTGCTTGTTCTTGGAACATATCTTTCAATGTAGCAGCAAGGTCAAATGCTTCCAAGTGTTCAAGAATCTTCTGAAGTTCTGAACACATGGCCGCAAGCATAAGACAACCCACCTCACGAGAATCATTCACATGTTTCTTGTAGGCGTTTCTCTCATCCTTGGGTGCATTAGAAGCAGGTTCTTCTTCAGGAACGGGCTCATCAAGAATATAGAGCTTATCCTCATGCTTTAGAACAATTCTAAGGCTACGGATCCAATCCGTATAGTTAGCTCCATCTTCTTGAAGTTTCTCCTTCTCAAGGATAGATCGCAGTGATAAATTTGTATTCTGAGCCATTATCTACAATTATGCAAACATATAATTAAATATAAGTACCAACTTAATTAAAGATATTAAATTAATAGTATTTTACAAATACTCCCACTAAATTATATAACCTTCATATACATCCAATGTATAATATAATTTGAATGGGCTAAGATCCATATTTCACTTAACTTTGAGTCGGCTAGGGCACGACTGCTCAAAATAAATTATTTAGGTAGGCAACTCCTTGTCAATCATATTGTATATGACTCTTAGATCTTTTATGAGATTTTAGATATGGTATATCTATCATGTTTTAATCTCATCTGTGCCTTAGGCCCAAAACTGTTTTGATAGCCTAATTAAGTTAAACCATTTTAAACGTATAGGAATCACTGTTTCCTCATCATGCTCATAAATGGATAGAATCAATGCACCTACACTAGGGCGTAACTGTCACGACCCGAAATCTAGGCTCTATTTTATTGGTAATAAATAATTATTATTTATTTATTTGCTTATTTATTTATTTAAATTATTATTTATTTAAATATTTATGTGTGCATTTTATGTTTCATAATAATTATGCCTAGCATTTTATTTGGGTCTTTTGTGCTAGTGTAGAAGTGTTGGGTCTTAATAGTTAGTAGGGAGTGTAAGTATTTGTGTGTAGTGTAGAGGAGGGGCTTGAGTGTAAGGTTATTGGAAATAATTCCCCCTTCTCCCTCTCTTCTCCCTCACCTCTCCCTCATTCCCAGCACATCCCTCTCTCTCTCTCCTTCCATGACATGGGTAAGTTTCTCTCTCACTTCTCTCTACATTTCCATCATCTTCCTCTCCTTATTTCTCATTTCTTAAAACATGAATCATGTTTAGATCGTCGATAGGTTCGTAGGAAGCCAAGAAATTTCGAGTTCCGTCACCTTTGAGAAAATCCAGGTAAGTTGCTTTTCCCCCATTTTTATGCTAAAGTGTTCATATCATGTTTATATTATGCTTGATGTGTTATATTTGAAGTTTAGTTGAATTTGGAATTTATTTTGAGTTTTGGTCAAAAATGGTGATTTTAGGAATGTTGGGTTTGAATCTTGATCTTGGTTGATGAATGGTATAATTTGAGTCTCCATTCTAGTTATAAGTTGTTTTGGGTTCATCTTTATGCTTGGTGGAAGGTTGATTATGTTTGATTTAGGTTGTAATATGAAATGGGTAAGAAAATTGGTAGAAACCCAGATTTTGGCCGGATTTCGTCCCTCCGGGCAAGGAGGCGCGCGCACCATGTTTTGGGAGGCGCGCGCACCCTTTTCTGCTTCGAAATCGCAGCCTTCTGACCTTAGGAGGCGCGCGCATCACTTTTGATGGAGGCGCGCGCATCCCTCCTTTTTCCAGTTTGTCCGTTTTTCGTTCGATCTTCCGGAGGCCATAACTTTCTCATCCGGACTCCGTTTTAGGCGTGTAAACTATCGTTTTGAAGATCTCTTCGAGTACTACAAGATGGTATTGGTTGTTCAGTTAAGTTATAAGTTTTATACTTCGGGATTTTATTGGGTGTTTGGGCATCTTATGATGTGTTCGTGGTTGTTCCAATCGAATTGATTTTCGAGTAAGACTTGGTCTAGGTTTTAGGCGATGACCCATAGTACCTAGAGGGTTGTTGTTGAACACCAAAGTGTAGGGTTTAGTCCGGTCGTGATCATGTTCTAAAGATTAACCTTTTTGATTCGTTTGGGGGTTTGGGATTGGTTCGTTAAGGACGAAGGTAAAGCGTATATTGGCAATTGGGTACTTACGGTTTGATTAACCTTAAAGTGTATTCATTCTGATTTCTACTTTGGAATTTCAGGTGTGATGAGATGGTTGAGTTCATAGTCCTAGTACATCTTTATGAGTAAACGTTTAGGATAATTTTGGGTTGTAGTCGTTGTACTATTTGTGAGCGACCGTTTGGGTTGTGTTCCTTATGAGTAACTTATGGGTATCATCTTTGAAATGTATCTGGTATGGTTCCTCTTTATGGAATTATCGTATTCTAATAATCATTGTTGTTGCGCTCCTTATGAGCAATACCGTTTATTGTTGTTGTGCTCTTTATGAGAAATTCCGTTTATCGTTGTTGTGCTCTTTTATGAGAAACTTCTTGTGTTCGTTGTTGTTGAACTCTTCATGAGTAATCGTTTGCATCTTTATGGTAATTAATTGGTGTAGTTCCCTACTTTGGAACCTTAAGTTGTTGTTCATGCTAAATTATTATTACTTAGCATTTATTTGAAAGTCCAGCTGGTATTTTGTGTGTGTTTGGGCGATGGGAAAGATTATAATGGCAAAGCCAAGTCCATTATAATGTTGACCATTGTTTTGCCCCCTTCTTTACCCCTTCTCCAGATTGGCCTTGGAAAGGATAAGTCAGCGTTCCTTTGTGAATGTATCTGGCTAGCGGGCATGACTTTGTGTCATGGTCCTTGTCCTTTGTGACACTTTTATTGTTATTGGTTCCGGTACCGGGGTTTTCTCTTCGAGCTTTCATGCTGCTATGAAGATGTTGATTGTTGATTATTGAAGCTACGCAGCGATCCTTTATTTGGATGTTCCGGTTTGGAAAACCTTGGCTATGTATCCACTTATGAGTGTTTATTTCATCTTTATGTGTTGCATGATTAGCTGGTCGTTATTTCCAACCGGTATGGGACGGTTGGCGATAGGGAGCCTCTCATTTGTTGTTATATGTTTATTTATATGATTGATTATTGGATGTTACTGTTTGACAGCATGTCACTTATTATTCCGCTGCTATCTGTCTTATGTTAATTGCTATTGGTCATTGCATATTAGCATGTCATGTAGTTGCATTAGTAACTTACTGAGATTTTATCTCACCCCGTTTATTTCCATATTTGTTTTTCTTTAACCCCCCCCAGGAGGAAAAGGATTAGGATTTGCGGATCGAGGAGGACGTCGAGAGGTTTGAGATTTTGGGGCAGGTTGTTATGGATCGGTTTACATTATTTAAATGTATAACCTTTTGGGGATAGTTTTACCATCATTGACGTCATTAAGAATTGTATATTTTATTCTTTTGGGTATAAGCTGTGGAGCTTATGTTAGATGTACTTTGTTGATTTAAACTTGGATTTGTAAAACCTTGTGTTATCATCTTTTGGTTCAAAATGGAATTTTTAACTTCTATATTTTAGAGTTTTGGTTCTAAGTCGACGTCCAGCTCGCGATCTCGGGCCGCGGGGTTCGGGGTCGCGACAGTTGGTATCAGAGCCATGGTTTGGCTCTAAGTATAAGTCTAGGTGGATTAGTATGACCTAGGTGGGTAGTTGTGTTCGGAGTGCGTAACGATGAGTATTTTATGCAGGTATTTGTTTGTGATGGCTAGAAGAAGAATTGGTGAAGCTTCTAGTGGGACTCAGAATCTTAATGGTCTAAGGGAAAAAAACCGTGCAGTGTTTCAGGACAGGTTTGGAGTGGCCGTGAAAGCAATTTGTGACCAAGGGCCGAGAGAGGAACATGTAGCACCTCCGCGATATGGGTTGGAGCAGTTCTTGAAGTTGAAACCAAGTGAGTACGATGGTGAGCCTGATGTGAAGAAGGCCGAGCTATGGATAGAATCGATGGAGAAAATCTACGAGGTCTTTGGTTGCACTGATGAGGATAGGGTTCTGTTTTCAGCTTATAAGCTCGTGGGAGCTGCGGAACATTGGTGGAAGGCACTGAAGACCAGTTGGGATGCGACTCTTGTACCATATCCTTGGGAGTGGTTCGTGAAGAAATTCAAGGATCATTTTATCTTTTTAGTGAATTAAAACCGGAAAGAGATCGAGTTCCTTAGCTTGGAGCAAGGCATGATGTCAGTAGCACAGTACTCAGCTAAGTTCACAGAATTAGCCAGGTGTTGTACCTTCTGCGGACCGAGGAGCAGAAAGCGATAAGATTGATCAGGAGTTTGAAGACATCCATCCGGACTCAGCTTATAGCACAGCGGATTCAGACTTATCAGGATGCGGTGGATCGAGCCTACTTAATTGAGCAGGATATTGGGGAACACAGAAGGAAGACTGAGATGGTTAACCCGGGTAAGCCAAGAGGGCAGAGTAAGAACAACAGCAACATTCGGATAACAGAGGTAATTTTGGAGTGCAAACTCGATTCAGAAGGCAACTTCAAGGGCAACCAACAGTAGGAAATCAAGGTTCTAATAAGGGTACACGAAATGGGAAAGTCTGCAGTTACTGTCAGAGGAAAGGACACTCAGAAGACAAGTGTTGGAAGAAGCAAGGAAAATGTGTGAAGTGTGGTCAGTTGGGACACTTTGTTAAAGATTGTCCGAGGTTTAGAGTTCAGTCATCGGGGACAGGAACTGGAATATCACAGGGTCAGAAGAAGGATGCTTCGGGAAGCCCAAGATTTCGGGTAGAGTATTTGCAATCAATCATCACTCAGCAAGTGACCCATCAGTTTCAGAAGGTATTATTTTGCGTCGAGAGAGCGAGCGCGTGCATTTTAGGATCATTGCATTCATATTTTTATGTACATTTAGTTGCATTTATTTCTTTTGAGTCTTTGACTTATGTGTTGTCAGTGTCTACTCCTATGGAGGAGTGTAGGATGTCTGATGGAGTCTTATGTGCTCATGTTGTGCTTAAAGGTAGATATAACTTACCTGCTAAATTGGTCATATTGCTATTATAAGGTTTTTTATGTCATTTTGAGAAGGGAAATGTCGTGCTTTAGTCGATGGTTGTAGGGAAATTGTTACATCCTCTCTCCCCTTTTGCCTAAAATTGTTTTGAGACCGTTCCTTTGTGTAGAGTTAAGCAAATCTTTTTCTTGTTTGGAATCTGACTATCTTGCTTCGATGGGTGACAATGGATATCTATACCAATTGTTGGGTGTATTTATCGTTTGTAAAAATTTCTATTTTTATTTCTGAGTAGTACCTAGTAATTGGGGAGAACCTTGGGTTAAATTGAGTTGTTATAGTAAAAGGTTGTAGTGCTAATATTTAGATCAATGTCCTTATGGCATCGGTTGGGTTATAGGAGTTGAGGATTCAATGAGGATCTCTTAAGGAAAATTTTGGTCACTTTTAGTACATCTCCGTGAATGCATCGGAATGGATTAGTATGGAAAGGTGTACGATTTGTTACGGATGGTGAGTTTGTTGTAGGAGTTATGATCATTAATGGTGGTAAGCGTATTAAGTTAGAAAGGACTAAGTACATTTTGGGAGAGTAATAATTTCTCGATTTATGTTAAAGGCATTTTGAAATTTTGGTTAAATAGTGTTCTATGGTCCTAAATCTTGTCTTGGTGGCATTTCTTATATTGGATTACAAATAAGTGAAGAAAGTTGAGTATAAATACTCGGGCATATTAAAGGATACTATGATTTGGTATTGGGTCAGTTGGAAGGTGACTAGCTAATTGGTTTATTATGAGGGTAGTACCATTGAGCTTAAATATCATTAAGTCAATAAATGTATGCGTGAGAGCCTAACTAGGGTTAGCTATTGAATTTAGAGTTCGTTGATTTCCTTTGGGTATATGAGCACGGATTATGACTTAAATGGGAGTTAGAGAAAATCTTTTGAAGATGAAATTTGGGTCTTTTTGCGGGCTATTGAGTATATTAAATGGTTTAGGCTTCAAGACCAGATTAATGAAAGGATGAGAGTATAACATAGATTTAAGTGGACACTTGGTACGAGAAATTTTGGGGTTTGTATGGTACTATTTATTTAAGGTGTTAACTCAAAGTGAAGACACTATAATGGTAACCCATAGAGATATAGCCATTTCGATGAATATTGTGGAAATAAAAATTTCTTTAGCCTTTTTATATTTTAAAAGCTAATTAAGCTCGGGATGGTGATGTTTTGAAATTCTGGGGAATACTACTAAGTATGCGATTTACAAAAGGAAACACCTTTGCAGTGTAATTAAGGTTGGGAATAAGGTGAGCTTGGGATATCTCGAGAGTTATGTTTGGGAGCAATTGGGATTCTCCAATTTTGATTTTGGATTCTAATTAGTAGTGAAGGTTATGATTGAAGGAAGTTATGTGCGAGAGGTCATGGTATTGTGAACATTATTTAGGGTTACTACGTGGTGGTTTAGAATGGACAATTGAGGAATTTGAGAAATGGCGGAACTATCGTATCCGTAGCTATTGGGTCTTTCGGGTAAGTCTCGTTAAAATTCGGGTCGAATTTTCTTTAAGGGGGAGTGAATGTCACGACCCAAAATCTAGGCTCTATTTTATTGGTAATAAATAATTATTATTTATTTATTTGCTTATTTATTTATTTAAATTATTATTTATTTAAATATTTATGTGTGCATTTTATGTTTCATAATAATTATGCCTAGCATTTTATTTGGGTCTTTTGTGCTAGTGTAGAAGTGTTGGGTCTTAATAGTTAGTAGGGAGTGTAAGTATTTGTGTGTAGTGTAGAGGAGGGGCTTGAGTGTAAAGTTATTGGAAATAATTCCCCCTTCTCCCTCTCTTCTCCCTCACCTCTCCCTCATTCCCAGCACATCCCTCTCTCTCTCTCCTTCCATGACATGGGTAAGTTTCTCTCTCACTTCTCTCTACATTTCCATCATCTTCCTCTCCTTATTTCTCGTTTCTTAAAACATGAATCATGTTTAGATCGTCGATAGGTTCGTAGGAAGCCAAGAAATTTCGAGTTCCGTCACCTTTGAGAAAATCCGGGTAAGTTGCTTTTCCCCCATTTTTATGCTAAAGTGTTCATATCATGTTTATATTATGCTTGATGTGTTATATTTGAAGTTTAGTTGAATTTGGAATTTATTTTGAGTTTTGGTCAAAAATGGTGATTTTAGGAATGTTGGGTTTGAATCTTGATCTTGGTTGATGAATGGTATTATTTGAGTCTCCATTCTAGTTATAAGTTGTTTTGGGTTCATCTTTATGCTTGGTGGAAGGTTGATTATGTTTGATTTAGGTTGTAATATGAAATGGGTAAGAAAATTGGTAGAAACCCAGATTTTGGCCGGATTTCGTCCCTCCGGGCAAGGAGACGCGCGCACCATGTTTTGGGAGGCGCGCAAACCCTTTTATGCTTCGAAATCGCAGCCTTCTGACCTTAGGAGGCGCGCGCATCACTTTTGATGGAGGCGCGCGCATCCCTCCTTTTTCCAGTTTGTCCGTTTTTCGTTCGATCTTCCGGAGGCCATAACTTTCTCATTCGGACTCCGTTTTAGGCGTGTAAACTATCGTTTCGAAGCTCTCTTCGAGTAATACAAGATGGTATTGGTTGTTAAGTTAAGTTATAAGTTTTATACTTCGGGATTTTATTGGGTGTTTGGGCATCTTATGATGTGTTCGTGGTTGTTCCAATCGAATTGATTTTCGAGTAAGACTTGGTCTAGGTTTTAGGTGATGTCCCATAGTACCTAGAGGGTTGTTGTTGAACACAAAAGTGTAGGGTTTAGTCCGGTCGTGATCATGTTCTAAAGATTAACCTTTTTGATTCGTTTGGGGGTTTGGGATTGGTTCGTTAAGGACGAAGGTAAAGCGTATATTGGCAATTGGGTACTTACGGTTTGATTAACCTTAAAGTGTATTCATTCTGATTTCTACTTTGGAATTTCAGGTGTGATGAGATGGTTGAGTTCATAGTCCTAGTACATCTTTATGAGTAAACGTTTAGGATAATTTTGGGTTGTAGTCGTTGTACTATTTGTGAGCGACCGTTTGGGTTGTGTTCCTTATGAGTAACTTATGGGTATCATCTTTGAAATGTATCTGGTATGGTTCCTCTTTATGGAATTATCGTATTCTAATAATCATTGTTGTTGCGCTCCTTATGAGCAATACCGTTTATTGTTGTTGTGCTCTTTATGAGAAATTCCGTTTATCGTTGTTGTGCTCTTTTATGAGAAACTTCTTGTGTTCGTTGTTGTTGAACTCTTCATGAGTAATCGTTTGCATCTTTATGGTAATTAATTGGTGTGGTTCCCTACTTTGGAACCTTAAGTTGTTGTTCATGCTAAATTATTATTACTTAGCATTTATTTGAAAGTCCAGCTGGTATTTTGTGTGTGTTTGGGCGATAGGAAAGATTATAATGGCAAAGCCAAGTCCATTATAATGTTGACCATTGTTTTGCCCCTTCTTTACCCCTTCTCCAGATTGGCCTTGGAAAGGATAAGTCAGCGTTCCTTTGTGAATGTATCTGGCTAGCGGGCATGACTTTGTGTCATGGTCCTTGTCCTTTGTGACACTTTTATGGTTATTGGTTCCGGTACCGGGGTTTTCTCTTCGAGCTTTCATGCTGCTATGAAGATGTTGATTGTTGATTATTGAAGCTGCGCAGCGATCCTTTATTTGGATGTTCCGGTTTGGAAAACCTTGGCTATGTATCCACTTATGAGTGTTTATTTCAGCTTTATGTGTTGCATGATGAGCTGGTCGTTATTTCCAACCGGTATGGGACGGTTGGCGATAGGGAGCCTCTCATTTGTTGTTATATGTTTATTTATATGATTGATTATTGGATGTTACTGTTTGACAGCATGTCACTTATTATTCCGCTGCTATCTGTCTTATGTTAATTGCTATTGGTCATTGTATATTAGCATGTCATGTAGTTGCATTAGTAACTTACTGAGATTTTATCTCACCCCGTTTATTTCCATCTTTGTTTTTCTTTAACCCCCCCCAAGGAGGAAAAGGATTAGGATTTGCGGATCGAGGAGGACGTCGAGAGGTTTGAGATTTTGGGGCAGGTTGTTATGGATCGGTTTACATTATTTAAATGTATAACCTTTTGGGGATAGTTTTACCATCATTGACGTCATTAAGAATTGTATATTTTATTCTTTTGGGTATAAGCTGTGGAGCTTATGTTAGATGTACTTTGTTGATTTAAACTTGGATTTGTAAAACCTTGTGTTATCATCTTTTGGTTCAAAATGGAATTTTTAACTTCTATATTTTAGAGTTTTGGTTCTAAGTCGACGTCCAGCTCGCGATCTCGGGCCGCGGGGTTCGGGGTCGCGACAGTAACCCACACAAAACTACCCACGTACTCACAAGTGTTTTAATCATGGATTGGCATGGAACTTAATTTTAAAGAAGGTTCATGACATATAGCATGGTCAATGTTTATAGTCACATAATATAAACACATAAAGCAATGGTTAATAATTTAACTAATCTCATTAATTAAATTAAGATTTCATGTGATTGATTTATGGGGATAAATTCTTTAACACATTATTGAGAGCACGATTGTACGGTCGAAACTAAGCCAGAAGGCATCCACAATCCCGTACCAAATTTAGAAACTAGAAGAAACAATTATGTAAGGTCGAAACTAAGCCAATAGGCATCCACAATCCCTTACATAAAGTAACTCGATTCTAAATTCTTTTGTCCCATCAATTCATTACTTTGACCTTGATATTTGTTTTCAGGAAACACGGTTTCTCAAACCATCCATCTGACAAACAAATTCAATCCAAAGTGATTTTAAACAAGCCATTTAATTTTAGGAAACACGGTTTCTAAAACCAGCCATCTGAAAAACAAATTCTGTCCAAAATCAACCTGCTCGGCCGAGTCCTTTAAGGTGCTCGGCCGAGCGCCTCTGTGTTCCAGAAAACCCTTTGCTTCTGACGACTCTGCTCGGCCGAGTCTTATAGACTGCTCGGCCGAGCACCACGAACAGAACAGATTTTCTTGTCGTATTTTAATTCTAAGATTGCCTTCCCGATTCATTTAGGATTTGGTGTTCATAATGATCATATCATCATGTTCATCAAAACCTTGAATAAACGATTTAATCATGAATCAAAGATCATCAACAAATCAATCCAATTAATTTTTGATAATCTAAAGGAACATAATAATCAAATTATTATTGCAATCGTAGATCCCACATAACGTATTTAAACGGTGCGATTTTATGATTTCAATATATCTCATATACAAACATAAAACTCAGATCACATAAACATCTTGAATCCAAATTCTCATAGCATGCCAAAACATATAATCCAATTATATCATTAACATGTAATTATTAAAATAATCATGATGAACGGGGCTCTGATACCACTGTTGGGATTTGAGCAAACATGCGCAGCGGAATAAAACCCAAAAGCCTAGATCCGATCACGATGATTAAATTAATATGGAGATGAATTTAGAACACTAACCGTGACAGAGCTTTAAAATTCTGAGATCTTCAATCTTTGTTCTTCGCGCTTCTTCGAATCACGAACGTAGGAACGACCGCAAAACTTGGATCACGAACTTTGAAGGAGTTGATGCCAACGCCCTCTATGTTTATCCACACGCGAACGAATTTCAAGAACGATTCTTGAACCGGATTGCTAGACCCAATAGAAACTCTTTCTACTTTTAAGGCTATATGGAAAATATAATGTTATTGTTCTTGAGGAAGAAGAAGAACTTGTTTTTCTCTCTCTCGGAGGCTCTCTAATTGATATGGAATCAATCTCTACTGATTAGGTCGTTGTTAGGAGTTTATATACTTATTAGTCCTAAACCTTTTAGGAGAAATAGGTTAAAACCCGTCACAACACGAAATCAGTTATTGGGCCCGAACAGGGCCTGCTCGGCCGAGTCCTTTGAGGTGCTCGGCCGAGCACCTTGCTCCAAAATAATCTGACCTTCTGATGGACATGCTCGGCCGAGTCTTATGAAGTGCTCGGCCGAGCACCACCAGAATCCTGATTTTAGCCTTTTAAATAATTCGTTCTCTTGTGTGTGACCCCATAGGATTATATTAAGTTGGCAATGAGCCTAAACACATTTGTGCTCATAAATCATGAGCGGACTCTAGCAAGCCATCATGACTACCCAATTAATATAACTTGTATAAGTTCGTGAATCCTTTATAGAACATATTACAATCTCTTTGTTTCACGATGTCTATTGAACGTAAGCCATGGTCAATGGTCAACTTACAATGTTCAATGCTTTCTCGATCCATAATGTATTGATAGTACAAATCTTATTTGAGCACGGTCATGCATTTCATCAACACCATTCTTCGAGTGGCCAAAGCTTGACATCTCTCTCTTACGAGGAACAAATCCCTTCTTGATTTATTACCTTTCCCTACATGAATCCGATTACGCCAATCACATTCTTTATAGCTACCCGATTAGGGGTAACGTTTGAATATGTCAAACGTAATGTTCATCAAGTGGAAGACTGTGATAATCTCAGGTCTAAAGATTCCAGTAATATAACTATATGAGACTTAATTATGACATTGTGACCATGACATAAATCTCATATGGGTCAGTCCAGTATTTGGTCTCCAACAAATACCCATAAGTTTAATTGTATCCCATACACCATAATCATCATATGATTATCCATTAAACTTATACTAATAATTAATCATAATTATCAGGGACGGGGATTATTATACTAAACATGCAAAGAATATAATAATCAAACATTCAATATCTTTAATATAAATAACATTAATCGTTTTACAAAACGTGCCTAGAGCATACAACACCAACAGAAAGCCCCAATTTGATTGCGAGAAAATGGGAGTGCTGCAGAAAGAAAAGAAGCCCCTAGACTCGATAAGGAATGTGAAATGATTTCAAATCTATGAAAGTTGTTCAATCTTGAGGTGATTAATTCATTGGCAAATGACTCGTACAAAGAAGTCTTGACAAGTTCGGGATGAAGGGCAATCACCATAACGCATTAGGGCTAAACATATCTTCTTTCTTGCATGAGACCGGACCCGCAGGTTGCCTACGTTCCTCCAGTGTAGAGGCTCAGGTCACCGTAGTTCTTGTGGATGCTCCTTTGTTGTGAGGAATTGTTGCTTCATCGTGATTTTTGTTGATGTCGCTTCGTCCTTGGAAAATGATATTGATCTTGTGCACTTTTTGATTGAGGGGGATTTTTTTTTTTTTTTTTTTCTTTGTGCTCTAACTTTTTCCTAGGTTGTTTGAAGATTCAACCCAGCGAGCTATTTTTTTATTTTTATTTTTAATCTCCCTTTGAAACATTGCTTGATTTTCTCTATGGTTATAGTTCCACCTTGCTTTGGCGCTTGATGCCTTGGTTTCGTCTTCTTGAAGTTTATCCCCTAAGCGTTCAAGTGATGGCCTTCATTCCAAAACTCGTTTAAACATCTTTTCATCATTTTGCCAAGAATTAAATTGAACAACTTGGAATTTTGTATGAGGACAAGAACGACTTTTATTTATTGAAGACCGACTCAAAATTTGACATTAATGAGAAGGAAGAAAACTTAATGCACACATTAGAGGACTTTGACTCTTTTTTTTTATTATTATTCCTATTACTAGGTAGAGAAAGAGAAACGGAGATTGTTGTTGTCATCCTTGTCGTTGTAGTTCTCCTTGTGGCATGATCTCTTGTTGAAGCCCCATTTCAAAATCAAGCCTCTTCTTTGATGAGTTCTTGCATGTTGTCACTCTCTAAAGGTTGCTCTTTACCCATAGTAGATTCACCATTGTCGATCAAATCTTGGATGATGTTTCGGAGAGTGAAGCATCCCTCGGTAGTGTGGCCGCTATGCTTGTGGTAGTCGCACCATTCACTATGTGCATGATTCTTTGGTATCATCTTGGGCTTGTATCCTTCTAAAGGCTTGATCTTTCCACTTTCAACCAAAGTTTCAAATGCTTCGGCTTGGGTTACTCCTAGGAGAGGAGTAAAAACTCAGTTGTTGGCGGCACCTTTTTAACTTTTGGGGGGCAGGGCACTTGAGCTTGCTTTACCGTTGACCTTTGCCTTGTTGGCGATGAACTTTTGCAAATGGGCCTAAAGTTCGGAAACCTCATCCTCGAGATCAAAATGGGCTTGCCACAAATCGTCTTTTCGGCGGGCATCCTCGACAAGTCTATTCATTTGTTCCCCCATGGCTTTTATTATGTTGAAAAGTCTTTCGTTGGACACAAAAATGTTCTCACCCTTGTTGTTTTTGCCGTTTGAAGCCATTGGACCTATTGGAAGGACACGGTTGATCTTAGGTTGGCCCCACAAACACCTTTTAAGTAAAATAATTTCACCCATAAACAGGAAAAGACTCAACCACATAAGAAAAATGACTTTTTTATTATTTACAAAATTCGGAAGGACAGTCCTTTTTAGGGTTTCTATAGAAATAGTGGAATTATCACACTAGTATATAGACCTTCTCGCGGTCCCATATACTCATCGGATTCCACCACGCTTATGAATCCTACATGTGTCGGGATTAAACTAAATTAATGTAGTAAAGCATACATGCGGTGACAGATTTTTATTTTCGTCCATAATAACCACTTGGGGATGGATTTTTATTTTGTGCATGATAACCACTTGTTTCTCTTGGAAATGGCATGTATGATTTGAAAACATTAGTTTGGAGAAATCTCGACACATGAAAAACCGACTTGGTCACGGAGTGTTAGACCCTAACTAGAAGTGTGTTGGCTTGTGCTCGGTTAAAGAGAGGCTTAAGGTCACCCCCGGCATGTAGTCGTGAACTACGCCACGGGTTGAGGTTTACCGCTTCGAGAGAGTCAAGGTTGGGTGGAGCTTGAAACTCTCTAGGACGGACCTCGACGGGTTTGGGGTTGGACTTGTGTGACTCGATTGTGAGCAATTCATAGGAATATGTGAATGTAGTGTGAGGTCAAGCCAAGTGACAATTTTTTTCCCAAAAAAAAACAAAAGCATATAAACACATAATTACAAATTTCGAATCACCCGTGTGACCGATAAAATAAACAGAAAGTAAAAACTGTTTTGTGCCGGCCCGGTGCCCACACATTGTAACTATGTCCATTCTGTTCACTGTTTCTGTGACGACCCGTCCCAATTTCATATAAATTTTCTGCAGAATATTATCTTATAATTTAGTTTGTGTTAGTTTTCTTATTTTAAATGGCTTACTTGACCCATTTCAAATATTTAAATAAAATTATTTGAGTTGCAAAAGGGATTAATTAGCATGAGTAGAAATTAAAATAGTTGAGTTAGTATTTTAAAATAATTATAAGGGGGTTAAATGTTAATGTTGAAACCATAGGGGTTAAAAGTAATTGATTAACTGGGAGAGGCCTAAGTGGAAATGACCAAAAGCATAACATGATTAGTTTCTTATTATTCTATCTCTATGCGTATACACACACACACACACACACAGCACTTTCCCAATTTCTCTCTCTCTGTTGGTGAAGAAGGTAAGGTTTCTTTCTTAAATTTGATTTTCTTACTTTCAATTATTCTTCCGTTCTAAAATCCGACTTCACCAAAATGTTCAAGGCGTATAGATCGTTTCTAACCGAATAGAATATATTTTCATCAATACTTTCCCCGTAGTAGGTAAGTTACTACTCCCCTTTTTGTATAAATAATGCTCATACATTTTATATGTGATATTTCTTTTGGTAATTTTTGCTTTATGGGTAGTATTATAGCTACTTGCTAATTTGGCTACTTTGTGGGTGTTCTTAATGTTGAAATCATTTCGTTGGTTTATATACATAAGATAGGAAGTTGTGATAGTACTTTTGAGACAGTGAATTAGTATTAGAGGTAAAGAATGGAATTCGTTAGCTTCATGGGGTTTGGACGGGCGCCCAAATGGGGCAGGCGACCGCCCATTCTATCAGAAAGGTTTTAGGGCCTGGGAGAGTTGGGGTGGGCGACCGCACAGTTTGGTGTGGGCGGCCGCACAGTCTGGCTGGAAGAACTGAATTGTTCCAATTCAATTGGTTTAGGGTTCAATCTTTGTCTAGGCTTTGGGTCCTACTCTAGGGTACCTAGCTAGGCGTTATGAAGCTCAAAAGTATTAAGGAATGTTTTAGATGTTCAACGTTGTTGTGCTTGTCACGACCCGAAATCTAGGCTCTATTTTATTGGTAATAAATAATTATTATTTAGCTATTTGCCTATTTATTTATTTAAATTATTATTTATTTAAATATTATGTATGCATTTTATGTTTCATAATAATTGCCTAGCATTTTATTTGGGTCATTTGGGTTAGTGTAGTATTGTTGGGTCTTAATTGTTAGTCGGGAGTGTAAGTAATTGTGCTAGTTAGTGGGGGAAGGGGGCTAGGTGTAACATTTCAAATCTTCATCTTCTCCCTACTCACCTCCCTTACCCTACTCTTTCACCCTCACACTCCACCTCCATTTCTCTCCCAGCTCATCTCTCTCTCTCTCCTCCATTTGGGTAAGTTTTCTTCCTCTTCCTTCTCTCTTCATTTTCTCCATCTTCCTCTCATCTTCTCTCATTTCTTAAATCACGAAATGTGTTTAGATCGTCGATATGATCGCGTAGAACCAAAAATAAGTGAATTCCGTCATCTTTGAGAAAATCCAAGTAAGTTACTTTTCCCCCATTTTTATGCTAAAATGTTCATATCATGTTTATATAATGCTTGATGTGTTATATTAGAAGTTTGGTTGAGTTTAGAATTTATTTGGGATTTATTTGAGTTTTGGTCAAAAATGGTGATTTTTCGAATGTTGGGTTTGATTCTTGGTTTTGGTTGACAAATGGTGTTAGTTGGATCCCCATCCTAGTTATAAATTGTTTTGGTACATTTTGGAACTTGTTGGTTGTGTTGATTTTGAGTTTTGGGTGAAATGGGTAAGAAATTGTAAGAACCCAGCTCTGTTTTCCCGGCCTTGAAACCAGACCAGGCGCCCGCCCGCCTTGACCCAGGCGCCCGCCCGCACCCCTTTTTCCAACGGCCTGACCTTCTGGCCAAACAAGCGCGCGCCTGCCCCTGCCCGAGCGCCCGCCCGCCCGCCTGCTGGGATTTTTGCCCTTTTGCTTGGTTTAAGACTTAAGGCTTAACTAGTTTAGGTTTCCTTCTTCTAATTAACTTAAGGTAACATCGTGGAACACGTTATTAATTGGATTTGATTCTTTTGTGAATAAATATATTACGGAATTGGATTAAGTATTATTTTGGGAATGTGGTTCATCCTTAATGTGTTGTTTGGATTGGTTTACCTTTGTGGTAATTTATTTGGATTGGTTCCCTACTTTGGAACCTTAAGTTGTTTAATTAAGCTAGTATTTATTACTTAGCATTTATTTGGAAGCCCAGCTGGCATATTTGTTGCATCGGGCGATGGGAAAGATTATAATGGCAAAGCCAAGTCCATTATAATGTTGACCATTGTTTGCCCCCTTTTTTACCCCTCTTTCCAGATTGGCCTTGGAAGAGATGAGTTAACTTCCTTTGTGAATGTATCTAGCTATCGAGCATGACTTTGTGGCATGGCTCTTGTCCTTTGTGACACTTTTATGGTTATTGGTTCCGGTACCGGGGATTTCTCTTCAGCTTTCATGCTATTATGAAGATGTTGATGGTTGATTATTGAAGCTGCGCAGCGATCCTTTATTTGGATGTACGGTTTGGAAAACCTTGGCTATATCCTTTGTTATGTGTTTATTTCCGCTGCTATCTGTTATGTGATAACTGCTACGTGCTATCTATGATTTATTATTGTATATTGCATCATAGCATGTCATGTAGTTGCATTAGTAACTTATTGAGATTTATCTCACCCCCCTTTCTTTTATCTTTGTTTTTCCTTAACCCCCCCTAGGTGCTAAGGAATAGTCTCGCTGATCACGAGAAAGAGGACGTCGAGTGTGGATACATTCTTTTGGGGAAGGTTGTTATAGGTTGGTTACATTATATAAATGTGTAACCTTTTTGGGATAGTTGTACCAAACAATGACGTCATTAAGAATTGTACATTATCTTTTGTTGGGCATAAACTTGTGGAAGTTTATGATAGTTGTATTGGTTGTTATCAAACTTGGATTTGTAAACTTTAGATCATCACCTTTTGGTATCAAATGAAATTTTAACTTCGGTATTTTAGAGTTTATTGTTTAAGTCGACGTCCAGATCGCGGTCTCGGGCCCGCGGGGTTCGGGGTCGCGACAGTTGGTATCAGAGCTGTGGTTTGGCTCTAAGTTTAAGTCTAGGTGGACTAGTATGACCTAGGAGGGTAGTAGTGTGCGGAGTGATTAACGGTTGATGTTTTATGCAGGTACTTGTTTACAATGGTTCGTAGAAGGAGTGGTGAAGGTAGTACCGGTAATGCAAATCAGAATGATACAAGGAAGAAGCACGTGCTATGTTTCAAGGCATGTCGAGGCGGCCATGAAGGCCATACATGATCAAGGTCCGAGGGTAGAACAAGCACCACCCCGTTACGGATTGGAGCAATTTCTCAAACTGAAACCGGTTGAATTCAATGGGGAACCCGATGTTCGGAAAGATGAGTTGTGGATTGAGTCGATGGAGAAGATTTATGAGGTATTTGGTTGCACGGATGAGGATAAGGTCCGGTTCGCGGCTTACAAGCTTGTGGGAGCCGCCGAGCATTGGTGGAAGGGTGTCAAAGCTAGTTGGGATGACAACTCACACGGTTATGCGTGGGAGTTGTTCGTGCGCAAATTCAAGGAGCATTTCATTCTGGTGTTGATCAAAACCGAAAGGAGATCGAGCTACTCAACTGGAGCAAGGTTTGTTGTCTATAGCTCAATACTCGGCTAAGTTCATAGAATTAGCCCGGTATTGTGACTATTTGGTGAGGACCGGGAACAAAAAGCTATGAGATTCATTCGGGGATTAAAGACCTCCATCCGTACTCAACTTATTGCCCAACGGATTGTGACCTTCCAAGATGCGGTAGACCGAGCCTACTTGATAGAGCAAGATATTGGGGAGCACAAAAGGAAAACCGAGTTGTGGGTACGGGTAACCGGGAAGCATGCTAAGTCTCAACCTCAACACCGTTTCGACAACGAGGTAACCCGGGAGCATCATTTCAGTTTAGAGGCAAACCTCACCGAGGTATCCGGGTACTACTCCGGGGATTCAAAATAGAAAGCCTTGTACCTTTTGTCAGAAGGTAGGCCATGCGGAGGATAGGTGTTGGAAAAGCAAGGCAAGTGTACCAATTGTGGTGAAATGGGGCACTTTGCGAGAGATTGCACGAAGTACCGAGGTCAGTCATCGGGTCAGGGGTTGGTACTAATCAGGGTCAGAAAAGGGATGCCGCTGGAAGCCCAAGGTCCAAGGGAAAGGTTTGCAATGAATCAACAACAAGCCACGATGATCCATCCGTTATGGAGGTATTGTTTCTGTGTCTAATGTGAGCGCACGAGCGTTAGTAGATCCAGGATCATCTCATTCATACATTTCTGTGCAATTTGCTTCCATATTAAATGCTGCATTCGATTCTTTACCGTACGTGCTAGAGGTGTCGACCCCTATAGGAGAATGCTTGAATCTGATCGAGTCTTACGTGCTTGTGATGTGGTTATTTGTGGTCGTGTCCTTTGTGCGGATTTGGTAGTTCTTCCTATCTAAGACTTTGATGTCATTTTGGGTATGGATTGGTTGAGCAAGTTTCATGCTTCTGTTGATTGCTGTAAGAAAACTGTTACTTTTTCTATTCCCAATGTGCCTAAATTTGTGTTTGAGGCTAGTCCTCTGAGTAGAAAGGTTCGCTTAATTTCTTATATGAAAGCGAGAAAATTATTGCATAGTGGTTGTGAGGGGTATCTGGCTAGTGTTCTTGATACTAGGAAAGAATCCCCTAGTTTGGATAGTGTTCGGGTAGTTCGGGAATTTCCCGATGTTTTCTCTACCGAGCATGATATGCCGCCCGATCGTGAGATTGAGTTTTGTATAGACCTTTTGCCGGGTACGGCTCCAATTTTGAAAGCACCTTATAGGTTGGCTCCCGCAGAGTTGAAGGAATTAAAGGTTCAGTTGCAAGAGTTGTTGGATCGAGGGTTATCCGCCCTAGTGTTTCCCCATGGGGAGCACCGGTTTTATTTGTGCGGAGAAAGACGGTTCCTTGAGATTGTGCATCGATTACAGAAAGTTAAATCAGGTTACGGTGAAGAATAAGTATCCTCTACCTCATATTGACGATTTATTTGATCAGCTTCAAGGGTCCGTGGTTTTCTCCAAGCTTGATTTGAGGACTGGGTACCATCAGTTGAAGATTCGATCGGAGGATGTTTCGAAGACTGCTTTTCGCACTCGGTATGGTCATTATGAATTCTTGGTTATGCCGTTTGGGTTGACTAACGCGCCGGCCGTGTTTATGGATTTGATGAACCGAGTTTTCCATCCTTATCTTGATTCGTTCGTGGTGGTCTTTATTGATGATATACTCGTCTACTCTAAATCTAGAGATGGCACGAGCAGCACTTGAGGACGGTTTTATCCGTTCTTGCGAGGGAAAATTATTTGCGAAGTTCAGTAAATGCGAATTTTGGCTCGAGAAGGTGTCATTTCTGGGTCATGTTATTTCAAAAGATGGGATTTCTGTGGATCCTTCAAAGATAGAGGCAATAGTGGATTGGAAGAGACCCGAATCAGTGACAGAGATTAGGAGCTTTCTGGGTTTAGCCGGTTATTACAGAAGATTTATTGAGGGGTTTTCGAGGATCGCTACTCCGATGACTCAGCTGACCGGAAGAATGTCCCATTTGTGTGGACCGAGAAATGTGACAAGAGTTTCGAGGAATTGAAGAAGAGGTTGACTACCGCACCGATCTTGACTTTGCCTAACGGGAGCGATGGCCTAGTGATTTACATTGATGCTTCGAAAGAGGGTTTAGGTTGTGTGTTGATGCAGAATGGGAAAGTAATTGCTTACGCTTCGAGAAAGTTGACCCCTAGTGAGCAGAATTACCCGACTCATGATATGGAGTTGGCGGCGATAGTCTTTGCGTTGCACAAAATGAAGCACTACCTCTATGGAGCGAAGTTTGAGATTTTTACGGATCACAAGAGTTTGAAGTACCTTTTCTCCCAGAAAGAGTTGAATAATAGGCAACGCCGATGGATGGAATTATTGAAGGATTATGATTGTACGATTTCCTATCACCGGGAAAGGCGAATGTGGTAGCCGATGCGATTAGTAGGAAATCTTATGTGGCTTCGATGATGGTTCGGGAATGGAAAATGCTTGAGGATGTTCGAGATTGGTCTCCTCGTGAATCGAGACATGGGGCTATTTTTGCGAATATTAGGGTATCTCCGACCCTAATTCAGAGGATAAAGGAAGCTCAGAAAGAAGATCCCGAGTTGGTGAAGATAATGGGTAAACTGAAAGAAGAAGAACTTCGAGGATTTTTCTATTAGCCCCGGTGGGAGTGTTGACTTTCCGTGTCGTTTGCGTGTTCCGGATGTTGATGGAATTAAACAGAGAGTTCTTGATGAGGGTCATAAATCGAGTATACTATTCATCCGGGTAGTACGAAGATGTATCAGGATTTGAAGCAACAATTTTGGTGGATTAATATGAAAAAGGGAAATAGCCGAGTATGTTTCGAAGTGTCTAACTTGTCAGCAGGTCAAAGTCGAGCATCAGAGACCCGCAGGGCTACTTCAGCCGTTAGAGATTCCGGAATGGAAATGGGAGCATGTGACTATGGATTTCGGTTACGGGACTACCTCGTACCCGTAGGAAGTATGACAGTGTTTGGGTAATAGTGGATAGATTGACCAAGAGTGCCCATTTCTTGCCCATTGACATCAGATATTTGATAGAGAAGCTTGCGACCCTTTATATCGATGAGATTGTTAGATTGCATGGGGTTCCGGTTAGCATTGTGTCAGATCGAGACCCGAGGTTTACTTCTAGATTCTGGAAGGCGTTTCAGGAAGCTTTTGGGTACAGATTTGCGATTCAGTACGGCTTTTCATCCTCAGACCGATGGTCAATCCGAGAGGACTATTCAGATTTGGAGGATATGTTGCGAGCGTGTTCGATAGACTTTTCTGATTCTTGGATTCGCATTTACCGTTAGTGGAATTCTCTTACAACAACAGTTATCAGGCTAGTATCGAGATGGCACCGGTTGAGGCTTTGTATGGGAGAAATGTAGATCGCCTATTTGTTGGGATGAGGTTGGTGAAGCGAAGATTGTGGGTATTGATTTGCTTCAGGATTCAGTTGAAAAGGTAGAGTTATCCGGGATAGATTGAAAACAGCCCAGAGTCGACATAAGACCTATGCAGACAACCGAAGACGTGATCTTAGTTTTCAGACCGGTGATTTTGTGTTCTTGAAAGTATCTCCGAAGGTGGGTATCCGAAGGTTCGGGAATAAAGGTAAGTTGGCTCCGAGGTTTATTGGCCCGTTTGAGATTTTGGGAAAGGTTGGACTTCTAGCGTATCGTCTTGCGTTACCGCCATCTTTGGATCGGTTACACAACGTCTTTCACGTTTCTATGCTTCGGAAGTATGTTCATGATCCATCTCACGTGTTACCGAGGGTACCGGAGAATATAGAGCCCGATATGACTTATGAGGAACGACCGGTTCGGATTTTAGATGCCAAAGTCCAAGAATTGAGAAGCAAAAATTTCATTGGTTAGAGTTCTTTGGAGGAATCATAACATCGAGGAGTCGACGTGGGAGCTCCGAGATGAGATCGAGAGGAAATTTCCGTGGCTTTTTGTTTAAGGTGAGTCTCGTTAAAATTCGGGTCGAATTTTCTTTAAGGGGGAGTGAATGTCACGACCCGAAATCTAGGCTCTATTTTATTGGTAATAAATAATATTATTTAGTTATTGCTATTTATTTATTTAAATTATTATTTATTTAAATATTATGTGTGCATTTTATGTTTCATAATAATTGCCTAGCATTTTATTTGGGTCATTTGGGTTAGTGTAGTATTGTTGGGTCTTAATTGTTAGTCGGGAGTGTAAGTAATTGTGCTAGTTAGTGGGGGAAGGGGGCTAGGTGTAACATTTCAAATCTTCATCTTCTCCCTACTCACCTCCCTCACCCTACTCTTTCACCCTCACACTCCACCTCCATTTTCTTCCCAGCTCATCTCTCTTTCTCTCTCCTCCATTTGGGTAAGTTTTCCCTCTTCCTTCTCTCTTCATTTTCTCCATCTTCCTCTCATCTTCTCTCATTTCTTAAATCACGAAATGTGTTTATATCGTCGATAGGATCGCGTAGAACCAAAAAGAAGTGAATTCCGTCATCTTTGAGAAAATCCAAGTAAGTTACTTTTCCCCCATTTTTATGCTAAAAGTTCATATCATGTTTATATAATGCTTGATGTGTTATATTTGAAGTTTGGTTGAGTTTAAATTTATTTGGGATTTATTTGAGTTTTGGTCAAAAATGGTGATTTTTCGAATGTTGGGTTTGATTCTGGTTTTGGTTGACAAATGGTGTTAGTTGGATCCCCATCCTAGTTATAATTGTTTTGGTACCTTTTGGAACTTGTTGGTTGTGTTGATTTTGAGTTTTTGGTGAAATGGGTAAGAAATTGTAGAACCCAGCTCTGTTTTCCCGGCCTTGAAACCAGACCAGGCGCCCGCCCGCCTTGACCCAGGCGCCCGCCGCACCCTTTTTTCCAGCGGCCTGACCTTCTGGCCAAACAAGCGCGCGCCTGCCCCTGCCCGAGCGCCCGCCTGCTGGGATTTTTGCCCTTTTGCTTGGTTAAGACTTAAGGCTTAACTAGTTAGGTTTCCTCTTCTAATTAACTTAAGGTAACATCGTGGAACACGTTATTAATTGGATTTGATTCTTTTGTGAATAAATATGTTACGGAATTGGATTAAGTATTATTTTGGGAATGTGGTTCATCCTTAATGTGTTGTTTGGATTGGTTTACCTTTGTGGTAATTTATTTGGATTGGTTCCCTACTTTGGAACCTTAAGTTGTTTAATTAAGCTAGTATTTATTACTAGCATTTATTTGGAAGCCTAGCTGGCATATTTGTTGTATCGGGCGATGAGAAAGATTATAATGGCAAAGCCAAGTCCATTATAATGTTGACCATTGTTTTGCCCCCTTCTTTACCCCTCTTTCCAGATTGGCCTTGGAAGAGATGAGTTAGCTTCCTTTGTGAATGTATCTAGCTATCGAGCATGACTTTGTGGCATGGCTCTTGTCCTTTGTGACACTTTTATGGTTATTGGTTCCGGTACCGGGGATTTCTCTTCAGCTTTCATGCTATTATGAAGATGTTGATGGTTGATTATTGAAGCTGCGCAGCGATCCTTTATTTGGATGTACCTGTTTGGAAAACCTTGGCTATATCCTTTGTTATGTGTTTATTTCCGCTGCTATCTGTTATGTGATAACTGCTAGGTGCTATCTATGATTTATTATTGTATATTGCATCATAGCATGTCATGTAGTTGCATTAGTAACTTATTGAGATTTATCTCACCCCCCTTTCTTTTATCTTTGTTTTTCCTTAACCCCCCCCCAGGTGCTAAGGAATAGTCTCGCTGATCACGAGAAAGAGGACGTCGAGTGTGGATACATTCTTTTGGGGAAGGTTGTTATAGGTTGGTTTACATTATATAAATGTGTAGCCTTTTTGGGATAGTTGTACCAAACAATGACGTCATTAAGAATTGTACATTTATCTTTTGTTGGGCATAAACTTGTGGAAGTTTATGATAGTTGTATTTGGTTGTTATCAAACTTGGATTTGTAAAACTTTGGATCATCACCTTTTGGTATCAAATGAAATTTTTAACTTCGGTATTTTAGAGTTTATTGTTTAAGTCGACGTCCAGATCGCGGTCTCGGGCCCGCGGGGTTCGGGGTCGCGACAGTGCTCTTTATGAGTAACTCATGTTTATCATCTATTATGATGTGTTTGGTATGGTTCCCTACATTGGAACCATATACTGGTTATTTAAGCAAGTATTTATTACTGTACGTTCTTTTAAAGGTCCAGCTGGTACTAAATGGTTATGTCGGGCAGTGGTAGGAGATTATTATGACTTTATGTCATTTTCCCTCTGTTGTTACTATTGTTGTTTGGTTCCGGAACCCATGCTTCAGCTGTTAATGCTGCCCTGTTGATCCTGCTCTATTGATGATGTTTAGATTATTATATCCTTTTGGAAGAACCTTGGCTCAGTATCCTTTGTAATGTGTTTATTTCAGCCTTATGTGCTATGTTATGAGTTGGTTTAACCGCTCTTGTTATATGTTATATGATTGTGTTGAAAATTCTCATTTGATATTATTATGTACATGATAGCATGGATGTAGGTGCATTAGTAACTTACTGAGATTTATCTCACCCCATTCCTTTCATTGTTGTTTTCCTTAGTTCATAGGAAAGCTAGAGGTAGTAAGCTGTGAGATCGGATGTTGTGGGACTTTTGTGAGCAGGTTATACTCTTTTGGGGTAGCTGCTCTACGGAGCTTTTGTGTATTCTTGTTGTGAGGTCGTGGTTGTACAGTGTTATGTAAATACTGTTGTCTTTTGGGTATATATGTTATTAGTCGTTCTTTCTTTCGTACTTGTAAATAGTCTCCGAGTTATAATCTCATTGAGGTGTAGTATCAATAGTCGTGACTTAGTATGTTTCCAGTTTTTGCATAGCTGATGTGGCTTTGTCATTGACATGTTTATGGTATTATGTTGGTTTTATAGCAGGGTTCATGTACTTGGTTCGAGGTACCAAATAGGGTCTCGGGACACGGGTCGTGACTGTTGGTATTAGAGCTAGGTTAACTATCAGTTTAGATAGGGTCTATGTCTTTAGTTGGTTGGGTTATGGGTATGATATTGACGTCGAGTATTCCTTCTCTTGTGGTATATCAGGCATAGGACTGGTGTTAATAGTGTTGGTTCCATTGGGGTTAGTGGGTTTGAGAATCGAGAGTGCGAGTCTTTGAAGACATAAGCGTATCTATTTCGTAAAGTGGACAATGTTTCGTGCTATATATGCATGTTTGTCCTCATTCCTAGATTTATGTGGAGGTGTATTCTCGAAAACGAGACTACGGGATTGCGACCGGTGTATATAAGAAACCCGATAGAATTATGGGCGATAACACCCTATTAGTTATAAGTTGATTAGTTATGTCACCTATATGGGATATTGATGTGATAAGTGGTATGGCCTAACTTTCTATGTGTCAGGAATTCCTTGTTTGCCATCTATTGGTGGTGAATATTTCTATATTAGTATGTTTGCCTTTGTTTAGGAGCATACTAGATGTATATATAACGTTCATGTTCTGTATTGAAAATCAGAAAATTATTATTACAAGGTTGTGCTGGAATTTAGCTTATTTAGCTGACACTAGAACGTCTACACCAAAGCTGAGAGATGTGTGCATTAATTTTGAAATCTTGGGTGAACTTTATACTGGGTGCAATATGTCGCTTGACCGATAGATAACTTGAGTTATATGATGAGTTGATATAGGCTACAATACTGATAGGTGAATCAGTGAACATATAGCATCGGTTGAGATAGAAGAGTGGAAGATTCAACCCGAGAGACAATTTAATAAAGGATTCATCAAGCCTAGTATATCTAAGTGGGGTGCGTTGTTATTGTTTGGTATAAAGAGAGATTCTACTTTACGATTCTATATGGAATACAGAGAGCTCAACTAGGTAACTACGACGAATTATTACTTGTTATCTTATATTGATGAATTATTCAATCCGTGAAGTTGATCAGTGGTTTAGACGGTGTTTGATTGATAAGTGGCTATTATTTGTTGAAGGTCAAATATGAGGATATATTGAAGACAATTTCTCATATTAGGTATGCTCATCATGAATTCGTGGTTATGTCATTTAGATGGAAAATGTCTAGTGGTATTGATGGATTTGAGGAATGATATTTTCAAATTATATAATTTGATTTTGGCGGTGAATTGATAAAAGATATGACCAGTGTTAATGTTTTCTTGGGGACATGTCAAGTTTCACCATTATAGTAAAAATGATAAATTTATTATCTATAATAGTATTTCCAAATAGAGATTGAGGGGTATATTGATTCAAGATGATAAAGTACTTGTATATGTTTCGAGGATTAACTCCCTATGAATAGAATCATCTATGACTCGGGATTGATTGTACCTTTATTGATATTGCCTTAGCAGATTATATTTTATTCAATGGGACCAAGTTTGAAATGTTCTGTTAATAGACTATCAATATTTTGGATTATTTTCTTAGAAAAACTAAATATGAGATAATGCAAGTGGGTAGAGAAATTCAAAGATCATGATTGTATTATGTTTTATCATATAAGAAAGATGAGTGTAGTAGTGGATTGAATAACCCAGTCTGCTCACCTAATATGTGCTTCTATGCTATAATCATTAGTCCTATTCCTTCCCTTATTTGTTCAGGCAGTAGTATGATTACATGGGATGCTTCTGGAGATAATATATGACAGGGACCATTGTTGTACATCTTGATCTTAATAGACTTCTCAGAGTGCTATGGATATTTATTTGAGTCTCGTCATAATATTAGGAAACCCTAGGGACCGATACACATTTATAAGGATATACTATGTGTATGTGGAGTTGATTCCAAATACTGTTGGGATGATCGCGAAATTTGATTATAATAACCATTACCAACGACTTAATGAGAAGGCTCTCTAGTACTATATGGGATGATGTTTAGATCGTCAATACGTAGGGATGAACCGGAAAAGTAAAACTTATGGGTGTTGATGATTTAAGGGTTGATTAAGAGCATAAAGCTAATCAGAAATAGATCATTTATGATTCAGAATTGGCAAACCAGTGATACTGATAACCAAAAACGAGATCTTAAGATCAAGTGAGGGATTTAGTTTTCTTGAAGGAATTACCTAAGAGTGACAAACATGAACGGAAAAGAATGATAGTCATGAGAATTTGAAAATCGGGAAGAAAGAGAAGTTGATATAGAATGACATTTCGACACCTTTACCATATATCCATGGTTTATATGAATATGAGTCGTATATGCTTGAGTTGGAATCTACTTCATTCTAACCTGACTTTGGTTGTGACGAATTATTTGTAAAGATAGTTGATTCAAAGGAACAAGTTTTGAGTAAAAACTATTTCTTGTGAAAGTATTGGGGAAAATCGTGAAATTGATGTGATTATAGGAGAAATAGACAAGAAGTGGGAAAAAAACCCCCACAGTGGTTTGATGGATTTCATGAATCCTCTTGGGCATGTTTTCTCTAGTTAAGAATGGAGTTTCTGGGTTTGTAAAAGTGAGAAAACAAATAATTAAATTTAGATTATTTTGATTATTGATATTGAGAAATTTGTTAGGAAGAAATTTGTATTCTTATCTACTGTTCTGATGTGTAGAATGTTAATACGAGTATGACGTGTGATATGTATGTGTTTCATATTGTAGACACCCCGCCTTGGACCTCTCACCCCGATTGCATACAAAGTATTTTTATTTAACTTATTTTTATTAATTTCTGTTACTTCGGTTAAGTTTCCTAACTGAGTCCGTTAGTTTTGGACTAATATGCATAACAGAATTAATTTAGGGTCATTCTGTCATTCTGTCATTTTTCACCGCGGGCGCTTCCGGAACTGCCAGTGAGCCGCGCGCGGGTCCCCCCCCAAAAGCCGGACCCGCGCGCTTCCCACTTTGGCAGTAACGGATTGCACCTTATTTCCCTCCTTTTCTTATTTACAAACATCTTTTCTTGATCACAAAAAACCATCTTTTTACATCCACATTCATCCCCCTTTTCTCATTAACTCCCAATCCCAAATTCTAAGCCTTTTCCAAAAACTAATATTTCTTTCATTTATTATTTGATTTCTTTTATTTCTTTTATTTTTCTTTTATTCATTTATCTTATTTGTGATTGGCTCATTCATTTCACATGGATGACCATTTCCCTCCATCATTTCCCTCTCTTTTTTACCTATAAAAACCATCATCTCTCTACCTTGGAAAAGGACCAATTTTGAGACTTGAACAAAAACTCTACACAAATCATCCAACAATCTTTCTCTACAAAATACACAAAGTGTTTGCACAACATTTTCTCTACAACAACACAATTTTCAAGTCCAAGTTTGAAGTCCTCTTCCTAAGTACAACATCTCTTTTTCTTCTCTTATTTTATTTGTCTAGTCTTACTAGTATGCAATCTCCATAAAAAGGGATACAACCAAAAGGCCACTTCACTATTGAAGTTTGGCCAAGGTTACATCCCAACATTCGAAACTTCATTTAATATATTTCATCTCTTAATGTAATTCTTTAACATTACTTGTTACATGTAATCTTTATCATAAATAAATAAAACAATTCTATTTTATTTTCCTTTTATTTCCCCTTTTCTTCTCATCACAATTGTTAGCAGATTTCTATTTAATTAATTGAAGGACATGTAAATATTAGAACACCAATAGTAGCAAGACCCGCGTAAGCGCGGGCGGAGTGGTGTTTAAGTACTTCCACTCCGTCACCTAACCCCCGAACCCTTCTCTCCCGAATCTCTGGTTTTGTACATAAATTAGGCTATTTCTAGGTTTTTCTTATGTTCCTTTAAAAACATAAGTGGCGACTCTAAACAATCTAAAACAAGTTAGACATCCTAGGATAATTCACCGCTCTAGCCAAGCCGTGGTTCCCAGGGGTATCTACAGTGGCGACTCTGCTGGGGAATGATTTAGAGGGTTAAACTTGCGTTCTTAACTTTTGGTGTTCTTTTATTATGTTTTCTGGGCATTCTGGTAAGAGGGGTAGGAAGCGCGCGCCTCCGGCCTTCTTGGCCTAAAGCGCGCGCGTCCGACCCTTATTACCAGAATCGCCCGCCTCCTTTCTTGTCCTTCAATTCCATGTTTCTGTGCTAACAAATTATGCAGGGGAAAGTTTTCTTAATTAAAGGTCAAGGCAATCCCTTGAACCCACTGATTTGCAGGTTCTCACCCAGAAGCGGGCGCCTCTTCCCTTCTTCCTATCACGCGCGCGCCTTTCACATAGGCAACCCAATGCGGCGCTTCTGGGCGCATTCCTGGAACAGAACAGTGCACAGAAACAGAACAGAATGACAGTGTGTGGGCACCGGGCCTGCATACAATTTCTTTTACTTTCTGTTCATTTTTATCGGTCACACGGGTGATTCGAAAGTTGTAAATTACGTGCTTATTTGTTTTTTTTTTTATTTCCTTTGAAAAAAAAAAAAATGTTTTGTCACATGTTAGACCTCACACTACATGCACATATTCTTATCAACTGCTCACTATCGAGTCGCACAAGTCCAACCCCAAACCCGTCGAGGCCCGTCATAGAAAGTTTCAAGCTCCACTCGACCTTGGCTCTTTCGAAGCGGTAAACCTCAGCCCGTGGCGTAGTTCATGACTACATGCCGGGGGTGACCTTTGAGCCTCATATTCAAGCCGAGCACAAACCACACAATTCTAGTTTAAGGTCTAACACTCCGTGACTCAAGTCGGTTTTCATGTACCGATATTTCCCTAAACTAATGTCTTCAAATCATACATGCCAATTTGTTGCAATGGACGAAATAAAAACTCCGTCCCCAAAAGTGGTTATTTTGGATGAAAATAAAAATCCGTCCCCGCATGTATGATTTACTACATTAATTTAGTTTAATCCCGTCACATGTAGGTATCACAAGCGTGGTGGAATCCGATAAGTATCTGGGACCGCGAGAAGGTCTATATACTAGTGTGACGATTCCATTATTTTTCTAGAAACCCCAAAAAGGACCACGTCCTTCCGACTTTGTAAATAAATAAAAAAAGAGTCGTTTTTCCTTATGTGGTTGAGTCTTTTTCTTTGTTTGTGGGTTAATTCATTTTATCCAAGAGGTGTTTGTGGGGCCAATCTAAGATCAACCGTGCTCTTTCAATAGGTCCAATGGCTTCCAACGGCAACAACAACAACAGTGGAAATGATTTCGTGTCCAACGAAGGGTTACTCAACATAATGAAATCAATGGGGGAACAAATGGATAGGATTGTCGAGGATGCCCGCCGTAAAGACAATTTGTGGCAAGCCCGTTTCGATATCGCAAGAGGATTCACAAAAAAGAGGTTTCCGAACTCAAGGCCCGTCTTGATTATGAAAGAAGAATTCACAAGGAAGAGGTTTCCGAACTCAAAGCCCATTTGCAAGAGCTCACCGACAGCAAAGCAAAGTTCAATGATAAAGCATGCTCAAGTGGCCCGACCCTCAAAAGCTACAAAGGTACCACCAACAACCGAGTTTTCACTCCTCTCCAAGGAGTAACCCAAGCCGAGGCATTTGAAATTTTGGTGGCAAGAGGGAAGATCAAACCTTTGGAGGGGTACAAGCCGAAGGCGATACTGAAAAATCATGCTCATGGTGAATGGTGCGGCTACCACAAGCATAGTGGCCACACTACCGAAGGGTGCTTCCTTCTCCGAAACATCATCCAAGATTTGTTCGACGACGGCGAATTTACTGTGGGTGAAGAGCAACCGCTAGAGAATGGCAACATGCAAGAACCCATCAAGAAAAAGCTTGGTTTTGAAAAGGGGCTTCAACAAAGAGGACGACGACAACAATCTCCATTTCTCTTTCTCTACCTAGTAGTAGGAATAAAAAAAAAAAAAAAAAAAAAAAAAAAAGAGTCAAAAGTCCTCTTTTGTGTGCATTAATGTTTTCTCTCGTCCCATGTTAAGTGTCGAGTCTTCTTATCAAATAAAAGTCGTTCTTGTCCTTATACACTCTTCCAAGTTGTTAAATCTAATTCTTGGCAAAATGATGAAAAGATGTCTAAACAAGTTTTAGAACAAGGCCATCACTTGAACGCCTAGAGGCTAAACATCGACGCCAACATCAACGACGAAGCCAAGACAAACAAGGTGGAGCAACAATCATGAAGAAGTCAAGCAAAGTTTTCAAAGGGGGATTAAAAATAAAAAAAAAAAAAAAAAAAAAAAAACTCGCTAGGTTGAAATCATCAAATCAACCTAGGCAAAAGTTAGAGCACAAAAAAAAAAAAAAAAAAAAAATCCCCCTCAATCAAAGAAGTTCACATCAAGATCAACATCATTCCATCCACCAAAGGAGGACGAAGCTACGCGACGAAGCAACAATTCCATCCCGAAGAATGGAGAATTCACAAGAACTACGGTGACCTGAGCCTCTACACTGAGGAACGTAGGCAACCTGTGGGTCCGGTCTCATGCAAGAAAGAAGATATGTTTAGCCCTAGCGCGTTATGGTGATTGGCCTTCATCTCGAACTTGTCAAGACATCTTTGTACGATTCATTTGCCATGAATTAATCACCAAAAAGATTGAACAACTTTCTTAGATTTGGAATCATTTCGCGATCCTTGTCGAGTCTAGGGACTTCTATTCTTTCTGCATACTCCCAATTTCTTGCAAACAAATTGGGGCTTTCCTTCTCTTCTCTCTTAATGACTTACTTGCTTTCTCGAGTCATTCAATTCAATAAAAAATACATGTCAATACTAGGGACACTTCCCTAGTCAAGTCAATGTCACTCACCTTTAGTGACAAGAGGTCTCCACCGCAAAATCACATGTCTTATCTCCTCAGCTAGAGTCAATGCACACTTCCTCATCAATTGAGTCAAAAAAAAATGATGAAGACGCAAAAGAGATGCCCGCTAGATTGAAAACCCGAAAGGGCGGTCTAGGCAAAAAACAGGGTGCGTCATAAAAAAAAATGAGAGAGTGAGAAAGAGAAGGGAAAGAGAAATGGAGATCCCCGGCCTCTAAAGAAGACAAGTTCTACATTGAATCTCCTCAGCAAGTCAATTCCCCACCGAGTCAACTTTGGGATTGCAAAAGGCTCGACAAGATATAGCACCATCAAAGGTTGTCTTGGGATATCGGCATCATTCTCCAGCAGTGTGCATTTTTGGGTTCATGAAAAGAAGGCCCGTGGTAACCAAGATCCATCCGAGAACAAGCCCATCATAAAAGGGCACGAGGTTGCACAAATAATCCCTAGCTAGTCAATTGGCTTGGGCAACAAATAGCAACAACATGTGTCCCAGCTTTCAAAGCTTCTTCAAGTATGTGCTTCTAAAGTACGCCGAAAGGCTCCCGAGAAATGTAATAGCTCTTGCCATATCCTCTCATATTTGTTCCCTCGCACGAGGATGAGTCATTCTTGCTTTGCTCAACAAATGGTGACGCCCTAGGGGCTATGTGACTCAAGGACAAGGACTTCTTTTGCTTCACTTGACAATCAATACACCCAAGAGGCTATGTTCGAGAAAGATGTGTGAGACTATCCTCAAAGTCTCCCAAAAGGGATATCAAAAAGCCCTCTTGTCGCGTGTGCCCGTGCTCGTTCCCCAATCAAGGATGGATCTTTCTCGCAATCAATGATGGAACTCTAAGGGCTACGGTCAAGTCTTAAAGGTTCTCTCGGCAAAGAGCAATTAACTCCCCAGCAGTATCCCCAGCCAAGTCATGTGCAACATTGGAAGCTTCCTCAATTCGGCACCGAAGGTCTCAAGGGGCTTCGCAATCTACAATCTTTTGGGCTACGGCATTACAGTAATCCGAGCAAAGGGCAATATTGGGGCTTCGCAACCGACAGTCTTTTGGGGACAGCAATGCTCAAGCAATGCAATGTGGAGTAGTCTTATAGCTCCATGAAAGAGATCAAGCTTCAAAGGGTCTCCCAACACTTCAAGTCAAAGGCCTCTTGGTTTTAAATGAAGACTCCGATGTTATGAATGAAGTTGATGATTTTTGTTAGAACTCACAGCGAGATTTTGAAGGAAGTCTTAGAGAAAAGGAAAAAGATTCAATATGCTAAACTCTAATCAAAACAGGGTTATAGCGGGAAATGCCACGGCCAATCCCAATGTTTCTGCAATTCAGCACCCCCTTCTCCAAGATCAAAAGTGCAAGGTGCAGCTCAGATAAAGTTGGGCCACAGCACTAGTTGCATCCGAAGATCCGTCATTAGTTCAACTCAAGAAGAGTCAAGCAAGCATACTCATTTGAGACTTTATCACGCCAAGACCTTATCCTCCGCGACTTCGACGGCACCGCAAGACATTACTGCATCTTTTGACATAAGCCCTCAGCCATTTGGGTATCGACCACAATGAGGCCATTCATCTCCCCAGTTAGAGCAAGAAGGAGATCTCTATCAAGAATTCTACCAAACGGTACATCCGCTCTCAATGCCGAGCCAATCACGAGATAATTTGGGGCTTTACAATGAAAGGTCTTCACATCCCGCCATCTACAAGCCCACGACACTTGGGGCTTTGCAATCTCTCGAAGCTTGGCATCAACGATCTCCTCTTGGGGCTTGCTCACTACAACAACAAAGGGCGATTTACTCAAGAGCTGATTTATCTTGGAGCTATGCAAGTCCCTCAAAATTTGGCATCAAAGCATTCTAGGGACTTTACAATCAGCAACCCCTCATCTCGGCATCAAAAGCCTTTTGAAGCCCCATAATCGACAAATCTCTTGGGGCTAGACATCAATCCTCGTTAGGCACACCGGCGACAACAGAATTCAAGCGAGCCAATACGGACTTCGACTGAGCATGACTTGATCTTGGGTTGGCTTTACAAACACACAATGGCTAAAATGGTTCACCCACGAACTAAAAAAAAAAAAAAAAAAAAAAAAAAAAGATTTTTCTTTTTTCTTTTTCTCCTTCTATGTGCAAAAGTATGTGCTTTACTTTGCTTTGCTCCTAGCCTCTCCTCCAGCGTTCTCCATCATCCTTGAACTACGCTGGTCTGATTCTCTTCAAGGGATACGTAGGCAGCCTTTGGCACGACCAACCCATCATTCAGAGTACCATCTCGCCAACCCAACATCAAGGGCATTCTCTCATCAACATCTCAAGAATGGACATTCTCCATCAAAGCATCCTCCGCGGACATCAGGAATCCATCTCCACTCAAGCGGCAATGGTAAGTGAAGGTATGAATACATCCAATGCTTTCCTCAAAATCACACCGCACACAAGATCACTTTCTACATTCTTACTTCTCTCTCATTACAAAGGTGCTTTCGAATCACATATCACACCACAATCACAATTTTCTCTCGCAATTCCTATTTCACATCTCACACAAGCACATATATCTGCAAAGCATACACATAACAGGTGCCGCACAGAGCACCAGGTGCCGCACAGAGCACCAGAATCAACAGGTGCCGCACAGAGCACCAGGTACCGCACGGAGTACCAGAATCAACAGGGGCCGCACAGAGCACCAGGTACCGCACAGAGTACCAGAATCAACAAGTGCCGTACAGCGCATCAGAATATGCCGCACCGCGCACCAGATTCAACAAAAGCCGCACAGCGCATCAGAATATGCCGCACCGCGCACCAGATTCAACAAAAGCCGCACAGCGCATCAGAATATGCCGCACCGCGCACCAGAATCAACAAAAGCCGCACAGCGCATCAGAATATGCCGCACCGCGCACCAATTTTGGTCCATGGTGAACCACTAAAATCACCATACCTCTTCCATCAGCAAAAGTCGCTCACACAGGGAGCGCATTTCTATCCTTTGTAATTTCAAATTCCTGCTTTATCGAGTCTTTGTTTTCTCTTGTCGATGTCCTCGGCGGTTGTCTTTCTTTCATCGACGCGTTTTGCCTCGCAATCCACATCGCCGAGGGGCTCTGTAGACACCCCGCCTTGGACCTCTCACCCCGATTGCATACAAAGTATTTTTATTTAACTTATTTTTATTAATTTCTGTTACTTTGGTTAAGTTCCTAACTGAGTCCGTTAGTTTTGGACTAAACTGCATAACAGAATTAATTTTAGGGTCATTCTGTCATTCTGTCATTTTTCACCGCGGGCGCTTCCGGAACTGCCAGTGAGCCGCGTGCGCGTCCCGCCCCAAAAGCCGGACCCGCGCGCTTCCACTTTGGCAGTAACGGATTGCACCTTATTTCCCTCCCTTTTCTTATTTACAAATATCTTTTCTTGATCACAAAAAACCATCTTTTTACATCCACATTCATCCCCCTTTTCTCATTAACTCCCAATCCCAAATTCTAAGCCTTTTCCCAAAAACTAATATTTCTTTCATTTATTATTTGATTTCTTTTATTTTTCTTTTATTCATTTATCTTATTTGTGATTGGCTCATTCCATTTCACATGGATGACCAATTTCCCTCCATCATTTCCCTCTCTTTTTTACCTATAAAAACCATCATCTCCTACCTTGGAAAAGGACCCAATTTTTGAGACTTGAACAAAAACTCTACACAAATCATCTCAACAATCTTTCTCTACAAAACACTACACAAAGTGTTTACACAACATTTTCTCTACAACAACACCATTTTCAAGTCCAAGTTTGAAGTCCTCTTTCCTAAGGTACAACATCTCTTTTCTTCTCTTATTTTATTTGTCTAGTCTTACTAGTATGCAATCTCCATAAAAAGGGATACAACCAAAAGGCCACTTCACTATTGAAGTTTGGCAAAGGTTACATCCAACATTCCAAACTTCATTTAATTTATATTTCATCTCTTAATGTAATTCTTTAACATTACTTGTTACATGTAATATTTATCATTAAATAAATAAAACAATTCTATTTTATTTCCCTTTTATTTCCCCTTTTCTTCTCATCACAATTGTTAGCAGATTTCTATTTAATTAATTGAAGGGCATGTAAATATTAGAACACCAATAGTAGCAAGACCCGAGTAAGCGGGGCGGAGTGGGTGTTTAAGTACTTCCCACTCCGTCACCTAACCCCGAACCTTCTCTCCCGAATCTCTGGTTTTGTACATAAATTAGGCTATTTCTAGGTTTTTCTTATGTTCCTTTAAAAACATAGGTGGCGACTCTAAACAATCTAAAACAAGTTAGACATCCTAGGATAATTCACCGCTCTAGCCAAGCCGTGGTTCCCCGGGGTATCTACACATATGTGTTAGTTTATTTAATACAAATTAATGGAAATTGAGATTGGGATTTAAGTGTGAAATATGGAGATTATGCTGGTATAAAATAAAAAAAAAACAAAATATATATATATATATATATAATAAATTAAAATTTAGTGTCTTTGATTGCAGTTATGTCATATATATAAAAAGAAATTAAGAATTCTTTTGGCTCAGCAATAGTAAATTGTAATGAAAAATACTGGTAGTCGGATTGTTCTCTAAGGTTGTAGAAGAGAACTTTCTAAAATTTCCCAAGAAGTCCTTGCATTTGTTAATTTCTTGGTTGGTCTCTATTATGTTATGATTATTTATTACATAAGAATCGATATGACTATGTGCTATAATTTTGGTAAGTAAATTCGAGGGCGAATTTCTTTTAAGGGGGAGAGGGTGTGACGACCCGTCCCAATTTCATATAAATTTTCTGCTGAATATTATCTTATAATTTAGTTTGTGTTAGTTTTCTTATTTTAAATGGCTTACTTGACCCATTTCAAATATTTAAATCAAAGTATTTGAGTTGCAAAAGGGATTAATTAGCATGAGTAGAAGTTAAAATAGTTGAGTTAGTATTTGTAAATAATGATTAGGGGGTTAAATGTTAATGTTGAAACCATAGGGGTTAAAAGTAATTGATTAACTGGGAGGGGCCTAAGTGGAAATGACCAAAAGCATAACATGGTTAGTTTCTTCTTATTCTCTCTCTCTGCGTATACACACACACACACACACATACAGCTAGGGATGGCAATTTGTCCGAACCCGATCCGTTCCGAGGGCGTTCCTATCCGAAAATTTTGGGTTCAATATGCAATTTCATGATCCGAGCGGGTTGGGGTTCGGATTCGGTCAGACCCCCTGATCCGACCCGATCCGACCCGAATATTAGTGATGGCCTTTTTTTCATATCACCCCCCTTAGTTTTAGCATTTACATTTTCCCCCTACCTATATAAACAAAAATTAGGGCTCATCGGCAGACCAATTCTCACCAAAGCCGCCGCTTCTTGTGAAAGGAGAAACACGATGCCGACGCTGTTTTGCTTCTAGCCTCGCCGACGTCGCATTCCAAGATACACCCATCTTGTTGTCGCCGTTCCAGGATACACCCATCTCGGCGTAGCTCGCCATCAATTTCTGTTTCCATTTCTTCAATTAACTGACATTCCCCCAAAATGGTGTGTTTTTCTTTCCTCAATCAACCCACACAACCATATTTTATCTCTAATTTTTGCCAAGAAAAACCTAAAATTCTTCAAATCGTAGTTAGGGTTCATGAATTTTGTTTTCTCGTGAATCATATGTCGCAAATTAGTTGGTTGGAATGCTTGCATTTTTTTTATTTATTTTTTGGTTGGAACAGAACATGGCTGCTCTGTGTGTTTTTTTTTTTTTTTGTTCAATTCAACAGTCTGTTCCTATTGCTGGGAAAGGCAGGATCTGCTTCGGGTCGGAGCAGAGATCGGTCATGGATCGGATCGGATCACGGATCGGATCACGGATCATGAAAGTTTGGATCAGATCGGGTTCGGGCGCACATTTACATAATTCGGATCGGGTTCGAATCGGCCCTAATCTGATCCGAACCCGACCCGTTGCCATCCCTACACATAGAACTTTCCCAATTTCTCTCTCTCTGTTGGTGAAGAAGGTAAGGTTTCTTTCTTAAATTTGATTTTCTTACTTTCAATTATTCCTCCGTTCTAAAATTCGACTTCACCAAAATGTTCAGGGCGTCGAGTAGATCGTTTCTAACCGAATAGAATATATTTTCATCAATACTTTCCCCGTAGTAGGTAAGTTACTACTCCCCTTTTTGTATAAAATAATGCTCATACTTTTTATTTGTGATATTTCTTTTGGTAATTGTTGCTTTGTGGGTAATATTAGAGCTACTTGCTAATTTGGCTACTTTGTGGGTGTTCTTACTATTGAAATCATTTCGTTGGTTTATATACATAAGATAGGAAGTTGTTATAGTACCATTGAGATGGTGAATTAGTATTAGAGCAAAAGAATGGAATTCATCATCTTCATGGGGTTTGGACGGCCGCCCAAATGGGGCAGGCGACCGCCCATTCTATCTGAAAGGTTTTAGGGCCTGGGAGAGTTGGGGTGCGTGACCGCACAGTTTGGTGTGGGCGGCCGCACAGTCTGGCTGGAAGAACTGAATTGTTCCAATTCAATTGGTTTAGGGTTCAATCTTTGTCTAGGCTTTGGGTACTACTCTAGGGTACCTAGCTAGGCGTTATGAAGCTCAAAAGTATTAAGGAATGTTTTAAATGTTCAACATTGTTGTGCTGTTTATGAGTAACTCATGTTTATCATCTATTATGATGTGTTTGGTATGGTTCCCTACTTTGGAAACATATACTGGTTGTTTAAGAAAGTATTTATTACTGTGCTTTCTTTTAAAGGTCCAGCTGGTACTAAATGGTTGTGTCGGGCAGTGGTAGGAGATTAAAATGGCTCCCGAGCCAAGTTCATTATAATGTTCCCACTTGTTTCCCAGTTTACCCTTCTACTTGGCCATAGTTAAGGTTTTAGCTACCTCCCATTGAGTGAGTTTTAGCTACACGTTTGGTTTATGACTTTGTGTCATTTTCCCCCTATTGTTACTATTTTTGTTTGGTTTCGGAACCCCTGCTTCAGCTATTAATGCTGCCCTGTTGATGCTGCTCTTTGATGTTGCTCTGTTAATGTTGTTCAGATTATTATATCCTTTTGGAAGAACCTTGGCTCAGTATCCTTTGTAATGTGTTTATTTCAGCCTTATGTGTGGCGTTATGAGTTGGTTTAACCGCTCTTGTTATATGTTAAATGATTATGTTGAAAATTCTCATTTGATATTATTATGTACATGATAGCATGTCATATAGTTGCATTATTAACTTACTGAGATTCATCTCACCCCATTCCTTTCATTGTTGTTTTCCTTAGTTCACAGGAAAGCTAGAGGTAGTAAGCTGTGAGATCGAATGTTGTGAGACTTTTCTGAGCAGGTTATACTCTTTTGGGGTAGCTGCTCTACGGAGCTTTTGTGTATTCTTGTTGTGAGGCCGTGGTTGTACAGTGTTATGTAAATACTGTTGTCTTTTGGGTATATATGTTATTAGTCGTTCTTTCTTCCGTACTTGTAAATAGTCTCTGAGTTATAATCTCGTTGAGGTGTAGTCTCAATAGTCGTGACTTAGTATGTTTCTAGTTTTTGTGTAGCTGATGTGGTTTTGTCATCGACATGTTTATGGTATTATGTTGGTTTTATAGAAGGGTTCACATACTTGGTTCGAGGTACCAAATAGGGCCTTGGGACACGGGTCGTGACAAACTGTTCTGGAAAATGGCCCAGATGCACGCGCATTGGGATGCCTGCGCGGAAGGCGCACGCGTTATGAAAAGAAGGGAAAAGGCGCCCGATTCTGGGTAAAACCTGCAAATTCATGGCTTCAAGGGACTGCCTTGACCCTAAATAATAAAACTCTCCCCTGCAGTAATTGTTAGCACAGAAACATGAAATGGAAGGACAAGATGAGAGGCGGGCGATTCTGGTGGTGAAGGTTGGAGGCGCGCGCCTTAGGCCAAGAAGGCCAGAGGCGCGCGCTTCCACCTTTTCCACCAAAATGCCCATAAAACAAAATAAAAGAACACCAAGAGCGGAAACACAAGTTTAACCCTCTAAGCTATCCCCAGCAGAGTTGCCACTGTAGATACCCCGGGAGAGCCCACTACTTGGCTAGAGAGGTTGAAGGATCCTAAGATGTCTAACTGATTTTAGATTGTAGAGTCACCACCTATGTTATTAAGGGAATATTAGAAAAACCTAAAGAAATAGCCTATTTTATATTACGAAACCAAAGATTCGGGAAAAGAAGGGTTCGGGGGTTAGGTGACAGAGTGGGAGGTACTTAAACACCCACTCCGCCCCGCTTACGCGGGTCTTGCTACTATTAGTGTTCTAATGTAAAAGTCCTTCAATTTATTAATAGTGCTAACAATTATAATTTAAAGAAAAGGGGAATTGCAAAGGGAAATAAGAGAGAAGTGTTTTATTGATTTATGCTAAATATTACATTAAGAGAAGAAGAGTAAATTAAACTAGAGATCGAAATGTAGGGAGATAACCTTAACCAACTTTAATGTAGTAAAGTGGTCATTTAGTCATGTCCCAATTGATGGGGATTGCATACATTACTAAGACAAATAAAATAGAAGAAGAAGAATAAATTACCTTTAGAAAAAGAAGAACTTCAAACTTTAACTTGGAGATGGAGTTGTTGTAGAGAAATTGTTGTGTAGAAATTTGTGTAGAGTTTTGTTGCTAAAACTCTTGTTGGGAGAATTTGTGTATAGTAAAAGTGTAGAGAAAGTTGAAGTCCTTTTCTAAGGTCGAAATGAGAGGTTTAAATAGGTAGAGAAAGGAGGGAAAGAAGCTTTTCTAAGCAATAAGAAAATAAAGAAAATTAAATAATAAAGAGAAAATCAAATAATAAATAAAAGAAATATTTTGATGAAAAGGCTAAGAATATGGGATTGGGAGTTATGAAATTAGGGGGGATGAACTTAGATTTAAAAAATAGGTTTTTGTGATCAAGAAAAAGGAGGGAAAAGACTGTAATTCGTAACTGCCATAATGGGAGGCGCGCGCTTCCTACTTTAGGGGCAAGACGCGCGCGCAGCCCACAAGCAGTGCCGGAGTCGCCCGCGGGTGAAACGGACAGAAAGATGGAATGACCCTAAAAGTTAACTATGTTATTCAGTTTTGTCCAAAACTAATGTAATCAGTTAGGAACTTAATCGAAGTAACAGAAATTAACAAAAATAAGTTAAATAAAAATACTATGTATGCAATCGGGGTGAGAGGTCCAAGGAAGGGTGTCTACACCCACTTTTCTACCTTCTCCACTTCCCATAACTACCCATATACTCCCTTCCCACCATCTCACTTCCCATTCTCTCTGCTCTACTCTCTGTCCACTTTCTCTCTCTAGTCTCTCTCTCTAAACTTTCTCTCTCTACTGCACTTTTCTTTGTCCGATTCCTTCTCTATTTTCTATATAAATTCATGGCTCCAATAGATAAATCATCTAAGAAATCATCCTCTATCATTCCCTCATCTCAGAAGGCAAAAATGGTATGATTTCCGCCCTTAATCTCTCTATATTTGATGAATTTTTTGGATTTTTTCTTTTTCTTGGTGGGTTTGATAAAACCCTTCATATTCTTATCACATTCGTGATTGTGATGATTTTATGCCTAAATGTTGTTTGATTCATGTCCTAGTTCATATATATACTACTCTATGCGTGTTTCATCATGTTTCTAGGGTTTATTTGAGATTTTTTTCCCATATGGGTTTAAGATATTTTTGGCCCCTTCTCTTGATTTTTCTCGATTTCTGGCATTTTGGTCAATTGTCTCTTGAAATTGATGTGTTTTTCGGCCTTAATCGGACTTTTCGATGCTAGTTACATGATTTTTATTCATTTTTGGCACTATTTTGCGTGAATCTTGGTTTCGGCTACAGTGAAGTTCTTAGTGTTCTTTGTCTGTTCTTGATGTTCTTGAGTTTGCACTTTTTGATCCATTTTCTTTGGTGCACACACTCAAAAGGTGTTTGTGTGTGTTTTTATTCTCTGAGTTTAATTTCTTTCAAATTTTGTTATTTATGAAATTTTTGTTCGTAAGTGTATTGACCGCATGTTACTGCTTACCGCTTGCTTTACTCTTAGCGCGTGTCCCTTACCGTTCAAGCAAGTGACCGCACCTCTTTGTTATCCTAACTTCTCATTTTTTTTCAGGATACCAATCACTTTCTACCGGGCCTTCTAATGGACCTCGAAGACTTAAAAGAGGATGCTATTGGAAGAAACCTGATTAAAAGATTTGAGAGGACAGGGGTACTGCCGTTCTTTACGTTTGATCAAGATTTTCATGTCCCCGCTCTAGTTGATCAATTCTTTGCGACCTCCTCAGAGGAGACCGGTTGAAGCACTAAAGGCAAGATGGTGAAGTTCATTCATGCAGAAATAGAAGGCATTGAAATGACTTTGGATGTTGTTAATATTGGTGAAGTCCTTGGTATCAAAAAGACGGCTGGTGTTACTTATGCCACGACCGTAGCTGATGATGAACTCAAGGCACTCGCAAAGCGGTTGGTTGGTCACACTCACGTCACCAAAGTTCCTCGAAAGGAATTTTTATGAAGTCATGTACCATATCAGTCATCTAGTTGGTCATTCCATCAACTGCAAGACCAGCAACCAAGCTAATCTCAACACCACCCGACCCTCTCTACCGCTATCTACCTCGGCAAGAACATGGATTGGTGTCAAATTATTTATGATGCGATAAAGGAAAATATTGCAGCGTACAATAAAGCTAAGGAAAAGGGGAAGATCAAGTACCGCTCCCTGTAGATACCCCGGGAGAGCCCACTACTTGGCTAGAGCGGTGAATTATCCTAGGATGTCTATTTGTGTTTTAGATTATAGAGTCACCACCTATGTTTTTAAAGGAACATAAGAAAAACCTAGAGAAATAGCCTAAATTAATATACAAAACCAGAGATTCGGGAAGAGAAGGGTTCGGGGGTTAGGTGACGGAGTGGGAAGTACTTAAACACCCCACTCCGCCCCGCTTACGCGGGTCTTGCTACTATTGGTGTTCTAATGCTAAATGTCCTTATTTTTATATGAGAAAAGTGCTAACAATTATAATGTAAAGAAAAGGGGAATTACAAAAGAGGAATAAAAGAAACTCGTTTTATTATATTAATGCTAAAGATTACATGTAGCAATTACATTAATATGAAATGGGGAAATTAAAGTAGTATTTGAAATGTTGGAATGTAACCTTGGCCAAACTTCAATAGTGAAGTGGCCTTTTGGTTGTATTCCTTTTTATGGTGATTGCACACACATTAGGAGAGATGAAAAGATGAAGAAATAAAATATGATTAAGAGTTTAGAATAAGAGAATAAATATTGTACCTTGTGCTTGAATGGGGAAGAACTAATTTGTCTATAGTAACCACTCTTGCAAAATGAACTTTTAGTGTTAAGAGAGTTTTTGAGTCAAGAATCCTTCCTCCCTTTCCATGGTGGAATGAAAAGGTATTTATAGGTGTTAGGGAAGTGTTTGTGGTCACAAAGATGGCCCTTCCCCGGATCAAGCCAAGGCATAATGGCTTTGGGGGGTTACAAATCAGAAAAGGAGGGAAACTTGGGCAAAATCTGGGATCCTAGAGGTGGGATGCGCGCACATCCCACCCCCCTATGGGAAGCGCACGCCTCCCACAAAGGAAGGCGAAGGCGCGCACGTCCCACCTTCAGAAAATCCATATTTTAGCCCAAACGTTGGTCCAGTTATGCAGTTAAGCCCCGAAACTAACGAAATCAGTCAGAAACTTAACGAACACCACGAAAGTCAACAAAAACAAAGTAAACAAAGACTCAAGGTTGACTTTGTCACTTAGTCAAGTCCTAAACTAACGGAGTAAGTCAAGAACTTAATGGAAAGTAACGAGAATTATCGAAAAGTAACAAAACTTAACAGAAAAGAGGAAGATAGAGAATGTGTATGCAATTGGGATATGAGAGGTCCAAGGCGGGTGTCTACAAAGCCCCTCGGTGACGTGGATTGCAAAGAAAAACGCGTCGACGAAAGAAAGACAACCTCTGAGGACATCGACAAAGAAAAAAGAAAGAAAATAAAGCAGGAATTTGAAATTGCGAGAGATAGAGGTACGCTCCCTGAGTGAGCGACTTTTGTTGATAGAGGGGGTGGCATAATCCGTGGTAAATCTACCGGCTGAATCTGTTAGTGAATCTGCTTGTTGAATTTGTTGAATGAGGCTGTTAGTGAACCCTTGAATGAGGCTGTTAGTGAACCTTTGAATGAGGACGTTAGTGAACCCTCGAATGAGGCCGTTAGTGAACCCTCGAATGAGGCCGTTAGTGAACCTTTGAAAGAGGCCGTTAGTGAACCTTTGAATGAGGCCGTTAGTGAACCCTAGAATGAGGCCGTTAGTGAACCTTTGTTGACGAATCCGTTAGTGAATCCGTTGAATGAATCCGTTAGTGAATCCCTTGAATGAGTCCGTTAGTGAACCCTTATTGATGAATCCGTTAGTGAATCCGTTTGATGAATCCGTTAGTGAATCCATTGGATGAGTCCGTTGGTGAACCCTTGTTGACGAATCCGTTGGTGAATCCGTTTGATGAATCCGTTAGTGAATCCCTTGGATGAGTCCGTTGGTGAACCCTTGTTGATGAATCCGTTTGGTGAATATGTTTGATGAATCCGTTAGTGAATCCCTTGTATGAGTCCTTTGGTGAACCCTATTGACGAATCCGTTAGTGAATCCGTTTGATGAATCCGTTAGTGAATCCCTTGGAGGAGTCCGTTGGTGAACCCTTGTTGACGAATCCGTTAGTGAATCCGTTTGATGAATCCGTTAGTGAATCCCTTGGAGGAGTCCATTGGTGAACCCTTGTTGACGAATCCGTTAGTGAATCCACTTGATGAATCCCTTGGTGAATCCATTGAATGAGTCCGTTGGTGAACCCTTGTTGACGAATCCGTTTGTGAATCCGATGGCTGAGTCCGTTTGTGAACCCTTTGCTGAATGTTTGTACATGTTTTATGTATGCTTTTACAGATATATGTGCTTGTGTGAGATGTGAAATAGAAATTGAGAGAAAATTGTGATTGTTGTGTGATGTGATTTGGGAAGCAGAGATTGCTTGAGAGAGATTTTTCGAGAATGGAGAAATTGCTTTTGTGTGCTGTGTGATTTTTGAGGAAAGTATTAATGAATGATGTTCATACCTTCACTTACCATGGCCGCTTGATTCGGGATGGAGATGTTGTGGCTTTGATGAAGATGATGAACTGCTCTTGCTCTCGATAGAATGTTGGTGAGATGACATTCTGAATGATGGGTTGGTCATACCAAAGGCTGCCTACTATCCCTTGAAAGCGTAGTTCAAGGATGATGGAGAATGCTGGGGAAGAAGCTAGGAGCAAGTACTTTCACGCAAGTAAGAAAAATAAAAATCTTTATGTCGATTTTTTTTTATTAGGAGGAAAAGAATATGTACACATGTGAGAAAAAGATTTTTTTAGTTCGTGGGTGAACCATTTTAATCATTATGTGTTTGTAAATCCAACCCAAGATCAAGTCATGTTCGATCGAAGTCCGGTTTGCCTTGTTGCTTGATTTCTGTCGTTGTCTCCGCTGTGCCCAATGAAGATTGATGTCTAGCCCCAAGAGATTTATTGATTATGGGGCTTTAAAAGACTTTTGATGCCGAGATAAGGGGTTGTTGATTGTCAAGCCCCTAGAACGCCTTTGATGCCAAACTTTGAGTGACTTATGAAGCCCCAAGATAAATCAGCTCTTGACCCATTCAAATGAATCGTCTTTTGTTGTTGACGTGAGCAAGCCCCAAGAGAATATTATTGATACCAAGCTTCGAGAGGTTTCCAAGCCCCAAATGTCATGTACTTGTTGTTTGCGAGCTTCAAGATGGTGGAATGTGAAGGCCTTTCGATGTAAAACCCCAAATTATCTTGGAATCGGCTTGGCATTGCACCGTTTGGTAGAACTCTTGATAGTGATCTCCTCCTTCTCTTGCTTGGAGATGAATGGCCCTTTTTATGGTTGGTACCCAAGTGGTGGAAGGCTTATGTCAAAAGATGCAGTAATGTCTTGTGGTGCCGTCGAGATCGCGGACGGTAAGGTCTTGGTGTGATAAGGTCCCAAATGGGTATACTTTTGAGTCTTCTTGAGTTGAACTAAAGACGGATCTTCGGTTGCAACTAGTGCTTGAGGAGCAAGAGCCACACTTTTTGCTTTTGATCTTGGAGAAGGGGGTGCTGAATTGCAGAAACATTGGGATTGGCCATGGCATTTCCCGCTATAACCCTGTTTGATAGAGTTTAGCATATTGAATCTTTTTCCTTTTCTCTAAGACTTTCTTCATAATCTCGTTGTAAGTTCTAACAAGAATCATCAAATTCATTCATAACCTCAGAATCCTCCTTTCAAAACAGAAGACCTTTGACGTGAAGTACCAACCCTTGAAGCTTTCTTGGTTCCATGAGGACTGTTCCCCACATTGAATTGCTCGGGTGTCATTGCCCCAAAAAGATTGCAAATTGTGAAGCCCCAATATTACCCTTTGCTTGGATTACTGTAATGCCGTAGCCCAAGAGATTGTACATTGCGAAGCCCCTTGAGACCTTTGGTGCCAAAATAATTGAGGATGCTTCGTGAATTGCCCCTTACTGAGGGAGAGTTTCAAACTCGAGTGTAGCCCCTAGAGTGCCACCATTGATTATAAGTGGAGCAAGAAAGGCCTATCCTTGATCGAGGAACAGGCACGAATAACAAGAAGGCTTTTTGACATTCCTCTTGAGAGACTTTGAGGATAGTCTCACACATCTCTCTTGAGCGTAGCCCCTAGGGCTCATTAATTTGTCAAATGAAGAAAAAGAAGCTCTCGTTCTTGAGTCACATAGCCCCTAGGGCGTCATCATTTGTCGAGCAAAGCCAGAGACTCGTCCTCGTGCTGGGGAACAAACATAAGAGGACATGGCAAGAGCTACTCTATTCTCGGGAAGCCTTTTGACATACTGTAGGGGCACATGCTTGGAGAAGCTTGAAAACTGGGTCACATATTGTAGCCATTTGCTGCCCAAACCAATTGACTTACTGGGGAATATTTGTGCAACCTTGTACCCCTCAATGATGGGCTCATTCTCGGATGGATCTCGGTTACCATAAACCCAAAAAATAGATATTGCAAGAACAACCTCTCTTATGCCAATATCCCAGAACGACCTTTGATTGTGCCATGTGTTGTTGAGCCTTTTGCGATTCTCAAGTTGACTCGGTGGTGAATTGGCTTGCTGAGGAGATTCAATGTAGAACTTGTCTTCTTTAGAGGCCGGGGATCTCCATTTCTCTTTCCTTCTCTATCTCACTCTCTCATTTTTTTTATGACGCACCTTGTTTTTTGCCTAGACCGCCCTTTCGGTTTTTCAATCTAGCGGGCATCTCTTTTGCGTCTTCATTTTTGACTCGATTAATGAGGAAGTGTGCATTGACTCTAGATGAGGAGATAAGACATGTGATTTTGCGGTGGAGACCTTTTGTCACTAATGATGAGTGACATTGACTTGACTAGGGAAGTGGTCCCTATTATTGACATGTATTTTTATTTATTGAATGACTTACGAAGGCAAGTAAGTCATTAAGAGAGAAGAGAAGGAAAGCCCCAATTTGATTGCAAGAAACTGAGAGTATCGCTGAAAGATAGGAAGCCCTAGACTCGATAAGGAACGTGAAAGCGATTCCAAATCTAAGAAAGTTGTTCAATCTTGAGGTGATTAATTCATTGGCAAATGACTCGTACAAAGATGTCTTGACAAGTTTGAGATGAAGGCCGATCACCATAACGCGTTAGGGCTAAACATATCTTCTTCCTTACATGAGACCGGACCCGAAGGTTGCCTACGTTCCTCCAGTGTAGAGGCTCAGGTTACCGTAGTTCTTGTGGATACTCCATTCTTAGTGATGGTTTGTTGCTTCGCCGTGATTTTTGTCGATGTAGCTTTGTCCTTTGTTGGTGGATGATGATGTTGTGCACTTCTTGATTGAGGGGATTTTTTTGTTTTTTGTGCTCTAACTTTTGCCTAGGTTGTTTTGAAAATTCAACCTAGCGAGCTTTTTTTTTTTCTTAATCCCCCTTTTGAAATCTTTGCTTGATTTTTCTCCATGGTTGTAGTTCCACCTTGCTTGATGTCTTGGATTTGTCGTTGATGTTGTCGCCTTTGTCACGATGTTTAGCCCCTAGGCGTTCAAGTGATGGCCTTCGTTCTAAAACTTGTTTAGACATCTTTTCATCATTTTTCCATGAATTAGATTGAACAACTTGGAAGAGTGTATGAGGACAAGAACAACTTTTATTAAGACCGACTCAAATTTTAACATTGACGAGTAGAAAAAAAACTTAATGCGCACATAAGATCACTTTTGACTCTCTCTCTCTCTCTCTTTTTTTTATTCCTATTACTAGGTAGAGAAAGAGTGAGTGGGAAGCATTGTGCCATTATTTGAGGAGACACTTTCTTCGGTAGCATGGCCCAAATGTAGGAGTCGATGTGAGCATCGGGACAAGAGCTGCCCTTGAACTTGCCAATATCGGGCATCTTGAATTTCTCGGGAAGGGCCACCATAGTGCTCATGAGAAGAGAGGCTTGATGGAGATCGGAGCTTGGGCCTTTTTTCAAGTTTATCCCACTAAAACGTTGGTCAATGTATGCCATGAGAGTGTTGACCAAACTGTTATCAATGCTTTGGACCATTTTCCCTTCATTTGTGAGCTCCTTCAATTGGTTCTCGAGCGTAGCAAATTCTTTTTTATGGGTCATTCTCTCATGCTTGAGATGGGATTTCCACAAATCATCCTTGCGTCGGGCATTCTCGGCGAGTGCATCAATTTGTCCTTTCAGTGCTTTGATCATGTCGGCTATATCCTCGTTGGACCGGGAAAGATTGTCACCGTTGTTGTTGCTGTCGGAAGCCATTGGACCTATTGAAGAACACGGTTGATCTTAGGATGGCCCCACAAACACCTTTTGGGTAAAATTATTTAACCCACAAACAAGAAAAAGACTCAACCACATAAGGAAAAATGACTTTTTTTTATTTACAAAAGTCGGAAGGACGTAGTCCTTTTTGGGGTTTCTAGAAAAATAGTAGAATCGTCACACTAGTATATAGACCTTCTCGCGGTCCCATATACTCATCAGATTCCACCACGCTTGTGATACCTACATGTGACGGGATTAAACTAAATTAATGTCATAAAGCATACATGCGGGGACGGAGTTTTATTTCATCCATAATAACCACTTGGGGACGGAGTTTTATTTCGTCCATGATAACCACTTGGCATGTATGTTTTAAAGACATTAGTTTAGGGAAATCTCTGCACATGAAAACCGACTTTAGTCATGGAGTGTTAGACCCTAACTAGAATTGTGTTGTCTTGTGATCGGCTAATGAGAGGCTTAAGGTCACCCCCGGCATGTAGTCGTGAACTACGCCACGGGTTGAGGTTTACCGCTTCAAAAGAGTCAAGGTCGGGTGGAGCTTGAAACTTTCTAGGACGGGCCTCGACGGGTTTGGGGTTATAAACTTGTGCGACTCGATAGTGAGCAATTTATAGGAATTTGTGCACGTAGTGTGAGGTCCAACAAGTGACAAAAAAAAATTATTTTTTATTTTCAAAGAAAAGGAAAAAAAACAAAAAACAAATAAGCACATAATTATAACTTTCGAATCACCCGTGTGACCGATAAAATAAACAGAAAGTAAAAGAAGTTATGTGCAGACCCGGTGCCCACACACTGCTAAAACTGTCCATTTTGTTCACTGTTCTGTTTCTGGAGTGTTGGAATTATGCTCTAGGCCCTGATAAAGGCCTTACGTACATCAGTTCTCATTTGTTATGGAGATAACAACCTTGGGTATTATATTTTTACATGTTTATTATAATAATCCCGTCCCTAGTACTTATGAAGAACTAGTATAGGTTTAATTGATTATCATGTGATGATCATATGTATATGATACAGATTAGACTTATGGGTACTTATTGGTGAATAAGTACTGGACTGACCCACCTATGAGATTTATGTCAA
>JAOWBW010000926.1:533029-559344 GCA_026119855.1 Campanula takesimana
ATGAATGAAGGGCAACAAGTGAGTCCTCACTTTCTTAAAATGAAAGGTTATGTAGAGCACCTTGAGAAACTTGGCTATCCAATCCCCATTGGAGCTAGCCACGGATCTCAATCTTAATTCATTGCCTAAAAGTTATAATCAGTTGGTAATGAATTATAACATGCATGGAATGGATAAGAATCTCTCTGAGTTGCATGGGATGCTCAAAACTGTAGAGATGAAAATTGTGGAGAAAAGTTCTCCCGTGCTCTTGGTTCATGATGGGAAGAAGGCTAGTGCCAAAGGAAAGGGTAAGAAAGTTGTCAAACCCAAAATAAGCAAGGCAAAGGTTGCCAAGGCTTCTGAGGCAAAACCCGATTCACAAAATGATGCAATATGTTTCCATTGTCAAGAAATTGGTCATTGGAAACGTAATTGCAAGGCTTTCTTGGAAGAGCAAAAGAAGAAGAAGGGAAGCAAGGCTGCGTCGACTTCAGGTATCTATATGATAGATATTCTCCTTTCTACCACTGATTCTTGGGTATTGGATACCGGATGTGGTTCTCACATTTGTCTAAATGTGCAGGGACTAAAGAATAGGAGACTGCTTAAAGAAGGTGAAGTAGATCTACGCATGGGGAATGGAGCAAGAGTTGCTGCATTAGCCGTAGGGACTTATGAAGTCACTTTACCTTCCGGATTAATTCTTGTTTTGAAACAAATGTTATTATGTTCCGGATTTAAGCAGAAATATTATTTCAATTTCTTGTTGGATAATGAAGGTTTTAAGTTTTTATTGAGAATAAGAAATTTTCTATTTATTTAAATGATGTGCTTTATGGTATTGCTAATTCATTTAATGGCCTTTATATCTTGGATGTCAAGAATGAAAATAATGACAATGTCTATCATATAAATAAGAAATCTAAACCTAATGATGTAAATCATACTTATTTGTGGCATTGCCGTCTTGGTCATATTAATGATAAGCGTATCTCAAAACTCCATGGGAACGGACTTTTGGGTTCATGTGACTTAGAGTCATATGATACTTGTGAGTCATGTCTTCTTGGAAAAATGACTAAGTGTAGACACCCCGCCTTGGACCTCTCACCCCGATTGCATACAAAGTATTTTTATTTAACTTATTTTTGTTGATTTCTGTTACTTCGGTTAAGTGCCTAACTGATTCCGTTAGTTTTGGACTAAACTGCATAACAGAGTTAACTTTTAAGGTCATTCTGTCATTCTGTCCTTCTCTGCCGCGGGCGCTTCCGAAATGTTAACGGGATGCGCGAGCGTCTCGCCCCTAAAAGCGGGACCGCGCCACCTTCCATTATGGCAGTAACGGATTGCACTTGTTTCCCTCTTTTTTCTTATTTACAAACATCTTTCTTGATCACAAAAACCATCTTTTTACATCCACATTCATCCCCCCTTTTCTCATTAACTCCCAATCCCAAATTCTAAGCCTTTTCCCAAAAACTAATATTTCTTTCATTTATTATTTGATTTCTTTTATTTCTTTTATTTTTCTTTTATTCATTTATCTTATTCTTGATTGGTCAATTCCATTTCACATGGTTTGACCAATTTTCCTCCAACATTTCCCTCTCTTTTTTTACCTATAAAAACCATCATCTTCTACCTTAGAAAGGGACTCTTTTTGGACTCTTGTTACACTCTTTGAACCTTAATCTCACATTTTCACTACACCTACACTATACACAATTCTCTACACAAATTCTCCAACAAGAGTTTTTATACAACAAATTGTTCTACAGCAATTTCATTACAACAACAACACTTTCAAGTCAAGGTTCCAAGTCCTCTTTCTCAAGGTACAACTCCATTTTCTTCCTTTGTTTTCTTCTTCTTGATGTATGCAATCCCCATTAATGGGACATGACCAACATGACTACTTCACATATTGAAGTTAGTTAAGGTTATCTCCCTACATTTTAATCTTAACTTTGATTCACCATGTTAATTTCTCTTCATCTCTTAATGTAATTCTTTAACATTACTTGTTACATGTAATCTTTATCATCAAATAAATAAAACAATTCTATTTATTTCCCCTTTATTTCCCCTTTTCTTCTCATCACAATTGTTAGCACATTTCTATTTAATTAATGAAGGACATGTAAATATTAGAACACCAATAGTAGCAAGACCCGCGTAAGCGGGGCGGAGTGGGTGTTTAAGTACTTCCCACTCCGTCACCTAACCCCCGAACCCTTCTCTCCCGAATCTTTGGTTTTGTACATAAATTAGGCTATTTCTAGGTTTTTCTTATGTTCCTTTAAAAACATAGGTGGCGACTCTAAACAATCTAAAACAAGTTAGACATCCTAGGATAATTCACCGCTCTAGCCAAGTTGTGGTTTCCCGGGGTATCTACAGTGGCGACTCCGCTGGGGACTATTTAGAGGGTTAAACTTGCGTTCTTAACTTTTGTGTTCTTATTTCTGTTTTTTGGGCATTCTGGTAAAAAGGGTAGGAAGCGCACGCCTCCGGCCTTCTTGGCTTAACGCGCGCGCGTCTGACCCTTATTATCAGAATCGCCCGCCTTCCTTCTTGTCCTTCAATTTCATATTTCTGTGCTAACAAGTTTCTGCAGGGGAAAGTTACATAATTTGGGACCAGGGCAATCCCCGGAGTCCGCAGTTTCTTCTAACATTCTGACAGGTACCCCAGATGCGCGCGCCTCCCATGTTCATTGCGCAATGCGCGCGCTTCCCACATCACTTCCCTGAGGCGCGCGCTTCTGGGCAATTTTCCAGAAACAGAACAGTGCCTAGAAAGCAGAACAGAGCAGAATAACAGTGTGCGGGCACCGGGCCTGCATACAATTTCTTTTACTTTCTGTTTATTTTTACCGGTCACACGGGTGATTCGGGAGTTGTAAATACGTGCTTATTTGTTTCCTTTTTTTTCTTTCTTTGAAAAAAAAATAAAATATTTTGTCACGTGATAGACCTCACACTACATGCACATATTCTTATCAACTGCTCACTATCGAGTCGCACAAGTCTAACCCCAAACCCGTCGAGGCCCGTCCTAGAAAGTTTCAAGCTCCACTCGACCTTGGCTCTTTCGAAGCGGTAAACCTCAGCCCGTGGCGTAGTTCATGACTACATGCCGGGGGTGACCTTTAAGCCTCATATTCAAGACGAGCACAAACCACACAATTCTAGTCTAGGGTCTAACACTCCGTGACTCAAGTCGGTTTCCATGTGCCGAGATTTTCCTAAACTAATGTCTTCAAATCATACATGCCACTCGTTGTTATGGACGAAATAAAAATCCGTCCCCAAAAGTGGCTATATTGGACAAAAATAAAAAATTCGTCCCCGCATGTATGATTTACTACATTAATTTAGTTTAATCCCGACACATGTAGGATTCACAAGCGTGGTGGAATCCGATGAGTATAGGGACCACGAGAAGGTCTATATACTAGTGTGACGATTCCACTATTTTTCTAGAAACCCAAAAAGGACTCCGTCCTTCCGACTTTGTAAAAAAAAAAATAGTCATTTTTCTCTATGTGGTTGAGTCTTTTTCCTTGTTTGTGGGTTTAGTCATATTACTCAAAAGGTGTTTGTGGGGCCAACCTAAGATCAACCGTGTTCTTCCATGTTGGTTTTGGTGCCCTAGGCACATTTGTTAAACGTTTATAAGTTATCATTTTATTCATAATAATAAAGAGATAATAAGATTATTATTATGGCTCGTATTTGCTTATAATAATCTCCGTCCCTAAAGCTTGTTAAGCACTAGTATAAAGGCTAAATGATCATGGGATGATCATGTTAGATTTATGGGTACTTGTTTGGAACAAGGTACTGGACATGCATATCTAAAATTTCATGGGACGGAGTTTTAACTCATATAATTAAAATTCTTTATGCCTTATTGTTTTGATCAAATAAATGAGAAATGCATATCTAAATTTCATGGGACGGAGTTTTAACTCATATGATTTGGAATCACATGATTTATGCAAATATCATTTACTTGGACCAAAACATCTTTTACTATGAATAGTAAAAGGTTAATATCTTACCTGACCTAATACATGTCAATGTATATGGTGCATTAAGAAGAAATGCTAAAAGAGAATTTTGGTTATACTTGGTAAAACTATTCAAAAAATTATGATTGGATCATGATGATGAATAATTAAACCAAGAATTTGACAGTCATCATTAAAGTTGTGAAATGGTTTCACAAATTAACTTCACTAAGAATATCATTCTAAATGATATGTCTGCATGGAAGTATAAGAACCTTATTGGATATGGTTCGTTGGATGACAAAGTCAAAGTGATCTTCCATTATTTATTTTGGGGTTATGTATTTAAAACCGCTATGATTATACTAATCTGAATTCCATCAAGAGAGGTTAAATGGTGAAAGAAAACTCGGTTTGTCTTTCATAAAGATTTAAGATGGTGAGACCCTTTTTGAAAGGATTTGTCTGGGACACACTCACATTTAAATCTAATAAATATACTTTCATGGGATATCCTAAGGAAACTTGAGGATAATAATTTTACTCATAAGAAACAAATGGTTTGTTGACTATGATGATACTTTTCTAGATAAGTGGTTTATCTCTAAAAGAATCAGTGGGAGTAAAATGTATCTCGAATGGTTCGAGACCTAGAAAATATATTTTAACCTGAGATGGAAGTTGAACAAGTTTTCACAAGGGGTTGTGAAAATCCGTTCAAGATATACAAGTACTTGCACACATGATAAAATACAATCTATTAGAAGAAATATTGGATATTTCGAGATAGAAAGTATTGAGGTAAAATTCATTTAGAATGAAGTATTTACCACCTATCAAAGATGCAATATCAACTCCACATTTAGATTAATGGCTTGGAGTCATAAAATCTAAAAGGCAATTCATGTATAATAATCAAGTTTGGAACTTGATCATTCTAACCTAAGGTGTAAAAACCAAAGGAGATGAATGACTTTTCTTGAAGAAAAATGTTACATGGGTAGCAAGAAACTTATTAGAATTTTCATAGTCACATGTTCATATTTGGAATATGAAATTTGACAAAATGATGTCAAAACAAGCGTTCCTCAACGGGAACTCACTTAAGGATGTATTGGATACAACCTAAAGGTTTTGATAGTCAAGAAAATTCTAAAAGATATGAAAGTTGCGAAGATTCATTGGATGGATTGAAGCAAGCTTTTGGGAGTTGGAATCTCCGTTTTGATAAGTCATAGAGCTTGGCTTGATCAAGAACGAAGATGAATCTCGTATATACAAGAAGATTAGTGGGAGCATGGTGCTATTCCTTATCTAATATGTGGATGACATATTGCTCATTGGAAACGACATTCCTATACTTTAATCTGTAAAGACTTGGTTAAGAAAGTGTTTCGCAATGAAGAATATGGATGAAGCCGCATAAGTCATTGGCATTAAGATCTATAGAGATAGATCAAGGAAGCTAAATGGTTTAAAGCCAATGTACATACATTGACAAAGTCATAAGAAGATTCTACAAGGAAAATTCTAAGAGAGGACATTTGTCAGTGTTACATGGAGTTTCTCTAAGCAAGACTCAATGTCCTAAAGACAAAAGATGAGCATGAGAAAATGAATGAGATGCCATTTGCTTCGGCAATTGGATCTATGATGCCATGATATGTACTAAGCCGGATATATCTCATGCTTGTTAAGCACTAGTATAAAGGCTAAATGATCATGGGATGATCATGTTAGATTTATGGGTACTTGTTTGGAACAAGGTACTGGACATGACCCGCGGTATGAGATTTATGTCATGGTCGATGTCATATATAAATCTCATATTAGTTATGTCATTTGAATCCTTAGACATGAAGTTATTATAGTCTTCCACTTTGATGAACATTATGTTTGACATATTCAAACGCTGCCTTAACACGGTAGTTATAAAGGGTATGATTGGCATGATTGGATTCACGTAGGGAAGAATAATAAGCTAAATGGATTTGTCCCTCTTCGGAGAGATGTTGGGCCCCTCGAAGGAATGATGTTGGTGAAATGTTTGGCCAAATTCAAATGGATTGATTGGATCAATGTCATTTGGATTATCAACATATTCGGGATCGAGAAAAGTATTGAACAATACAAGTTGACTTGTTGACCATGACTTGTGTTCAATGACATCGTGGACAAAGGGATTATGACATGTTCTAAAAGGAATGCGAACTTGTATCTAGTTACACTATTTGGGTAGGTATGACGGTTTGCTAGAACTAATCATATTTTATGGGTTCATGTTTGAACCCATTGCCAACTTAGTGTAATCCTAGAGGGTCACACACAAATAGAACGAATCGTAAAGGACTAAATGGGAATTATGGAAAAATATCAGTGTTTGGCTCTGGCACGGTCGTGCGCCTTAAAATGGCACGGTCGTGCCATAAATCCAAACCAAGGCAAACCTGTCGACATGATTGGCACGACCGTGCCAAATTACCAAGCACGACCGTGCCGAAAATGGGCGGCTGGGGAATTCGCGCGGACTAGATGGCACGACCGTGCCAGATGGTAGGGCACGACCTGTGCCAGTCAAGTCGGCCAGAATTCCTTGTTGCCTAATTTGGTGAAGGGATTTAGGTTTCCTAAGTCCTTAAGGGTTAAGGATTAGGACCTATTTAAGGATCCTTCAGCACAGTCATTAAGCACATGATTATGAGTGCCTCCATAAGGTTTTGAGAGGTTATTTTTCTTGTTCAAAAGATCCTAAAAAGTGAAGAGCAAGAATATTCATATTCCATATAGTTCTTTCAATTGTGAAAGCGTGTTTCATAATTTGGTCTAGCAACCAAGATCAAGTGTTCTTGATATTCGTTCGTGGTGTGGATACCGCTAGAGGGTGAAACTTATCATCTTCATATTTCGTGATTCTTGCTTTGTTCGTGATCAAGATTTCAAGCCTCCATCGAATTCAAGGTTGCAAAATCAAAGGCATCAAGGGTTAGTATTCTAGTATTCATTATGTTGTATTTGACTTAATCATATGAATGGATCTATGGGCTTTGGGTTTCATAAATTTTAAATGCTTAATTCCGCTGCGCATGTTACTACGAAACCCAACATTCCAATAGGTCCAATGGCTTCCAACGGCAACAACAACAATGGTGGGTACTTCTCCGTGTCCAACGAAAGACTCTTCAACATAATAAGAGCCATAGGGGAACAAATAGATAGACTTTCCGAGGATGCCCGACGAAAAGACGATTTGTGGCAATCCCATTTTGATATCGAGAGGAAGATTCACAAGGAAGAGGTTTCCGAGCTCAAAGCCCGTTTGCAAGAGCTCACCGACAACAAGGCAAAGTTTAAGGGTAAAGCATGCTCAAGTGGCCCATCCCTCAAAAGCTACAAAGGTACCGCCAACAACCGAGTTTTCACTTCTCTCCTAGGAGTAACCCAAGCCGAAGCATTTGAAACTTTGGTGGCAAGTGGAAAGGTCGAGCCTTTGGAGGGGTAAAGCCGAAGACGATACCGAAAGAATCATGCACATGGTGAATGGTTGGCTACCACAAGCCATAGTGGCATACTACCGAAGGGTGCTTCCTTCTCCGAAACATCATCCAAGATTTGTTCGACAACGGCGAATTTACTGTGGGTGAAGAGCAACCTTTAGAGAGTGCCAAATGCAAGAACTCATCAAAGAAGAATGATTTGGTTTCGAAATGGGGCTTCTACAAGAAATCATGCCACAAGGAGACTACAACGACAATGGGACTACAAACAACAATCTCCGTTTCTCTTTCTCTACCTAGTAATAGGAATTTAAAAAAAAAAAAAAAAAAAAAAGAGTCAAAGTCCTCTTAGTGTGCATTAAGTTTTCTTTGTCCAATTAATGTGAAATTTTGAGTCAAGTCTCATCATCAAATAAAAGTCTTTCTTGTCCTCATACACTTTCCAAGTTGTTCAATCTAATCTTGGCAAAATGATGAAAAGATGTCTCTAAACGAGTTTTGGAATGAAGGCCATCACTTGAACGCCTAGGGGCTAAACATTGTGACGAAGGCAACATCATCAACGACGAAGACAAAGCCAAGACATCAAAGGTGAAGCAACAACCATGGACAAAAATCAAGCAATGTTTCAAAGGGGGATTAAAAAAAAAAAAAAAAAAAAAAAATGCTCGCTAGGTTGAACTCTTCAAATCAACTAGGCAAAAGTTAGAGCACAAAAAAAAAAAAAAAAAAAATCCCCCTCAATCAAAGAAGTTCACATCAAGATCAACATCATTCCATCCACCAAAGGAGGACGAAGCTACACGACGAAGCAACAATTCCATCCCGAAGAATGGAGAATTAACAAGAACTACGGCGACTGAGCCTCTACACTGGAGGAACGTAGGCAACCTTCGGGTCGGTCTCATGCAAGAAAGAAGAAATGTTTAGTCCTAGCGCGTTATGGTGATCGGCCTTCATCTCGAACTTGTCAAGACATCTTTGTACGATTCATTTGCCAATGAATTAATCACCAAAAAGATTGAACAACTTTGTTAGATTTGGAATCATTTCGCGTTCCTTGTCGAGTCTAAGGACTTCTATTCTTTCTGCATACTCCCAATTTCTTGCAATCAAATTGGGGTTTTTCTTCTCTTCTCTCTTAATGACTTACTTGCATTCGTGAGTCATTCAATTCAATAAAAAAAAATACATGTCAATACTAGGGACACTTCCCTAGTTGAGTCAATGTCACTCATCTTTAGTGACAAAAGTTTTCACCGCAAAATCACATGTCTCTCATCCTCAGCTAGAGTCAATGCACAGTTCCTCATTAATCGAGTCAAAAATGAAGACGCGAAAGAGATGCCCGCTAGATTGAAAACACGAAAGGGCGGTCTAGGCTAAAAACAGGGTGCGTCATAAAAAAAAATGAGAGAGTGAGAGAGAGAAGGGAAAGAGAAATGGGGAGGGATCTCTGGCCTCTAAAGAAGACAACTACACGAGCTCTACATTGAATCTCCTCAGCAAGTCAATTCCCCACTGAGTCAACTTTGGGATTGCAAAAAGCCCGACAAGATATGGCACCATCAAAGGTTGTCTTGGGTTATTGGTATCATTCTCCAGCAGTGTGCATTCTTGGGTTCATGAAAAGAAGGCCCGTGGTAACCAAGACCCATCCGAAAACGAGCCCATCACAAAAGGGCACGAGGTTGCACAAATAACCCATAGCTAGTCAATTGGCTTGGGCAGCAAATAGCAACAACATGTGTCTCAGTTTTCAAAGCTTCTTCAAGTATGTGCTTCTAAAGTACGCCGAAAGGCTCCTGAGAAATGGAGTAGCTCTTTCCATGTCCTCGCATGTTTGTTCCCTCGCACGAGGACGAATCACTCTTGCTTTGCTCAACAAATGGTGACGCCCTATGGGCTATGTGACTCAAGGACAAGGGCTTCTTTTGCTTCATTTAACAATCAATACGCCCTAGGGACTATGCTCGAGAAAGATGTGTGAGACTATCCTCAAGGTCTCTCAAAAGGGATGTCAAAAAGCCCTCTTGTCACGTGTGCCCGTGCTCGTTCCCCCAATCAAGGATGAACCTTTCTCGCAATCAATGATGGCACTCTAGGGGCTACGGTCAAGTCTTAAAGGCTCCCTCGGCAAAGAGCAATTAACTCCCCAGCAGTATCCCCAGCCAAGTCATGTGCAACATTGGAAGCTTCCTTAATTCGGCACCGAAGGTCTCAACGGGCTTCGCATTCTACAATCTTTTGGGCTACGGCATTACAATAATTCAAGCAAAGGGCAATATTGGGGCTTCGCAACCGACAGTCTTTTGGGGACAACAATGCTCAAGCAATGCAATATGGAGTAGTCTTATGGCTCCATGAAAGATATCAAGCTTCAAAGTTCTCTGAACACTTCAAGTCGAAGGCCTCTTGGTTCTAAATGAAGACTCCGATGTTATGAATGTGTTAGTACCCGACCTGAAAATGAGTTTATTAAGACTTTCCCAAAAATACAAGGACTTTATAGGAATTAGAAACCTTGCAAAGACTTGTCCCGGATTCCCAAAATATCTCATTTATGACAAAATCTATCAAATTAGGTAGTAAATGGTTTCCTTAAAACCATGCCGAAACCCTAGCGTAAGAATCAAGTCAGCCGGCATCCTTGGCCACGCGGCCAACCTTGCTCCGCGTTGATCTTGGCCACGCGGCCACTATTGTCACCGGCTTCAACCATGGCCAGGCGGCCAACCTTGCGCCGGATGATCTGGACCATCAGATCTTCCCCTCAGTTTACTATATAAACCAATCCCAGGCTATTGGTTTAGGGATCCGAATTGGAGAGTTCTTAAACAATATTTTGCTCTCTAATTAACATTCAAACACTCAAGAAGATCCAAGGTTTATTTCTTGCCAACATAGGTAAGTTTTCTAACTTTTTCTTCATGTTCTTGCATTATTCTTAATGTAGATCTTTTATATTCATGTTCTTACATGTTTATTCATAGTTTCTTCGTATGCTTTGCATGTTTATTCATATGTTCATATATGTTCTTCGCATGTTCTTCGTGTTCATAGATTAAAACCTTATTTATGCTATATTTAGGGTTGCGATCTTCATAATTACATGTTATTTCATAGCCGATAATGATCGAGGGTTCATCAACCCGAGGATGATCTAGGAACTACTTCTAAACCCTAATCTTTAGGTAATTCCCCCCTCATTATGCATGATCCCGATTCTTCTGCCTATTCTAAATTCTTCGCGAACTACGCTGACCTGAGCTTCTCACATTGAGAGGAACGTAGGCAATCTTCGGATCCGGTCTCAAACACTAACACACTACTAACACATTCATCATGATAGAAAGACCGATCATTCGGGCAATAGGAGTGATAACGTCCAATATTCTTCTCTTGTTGTAATTTGACCCCCGAACCCATTAACATGCTTTTTCTCAATGTTTTGGCTATAACTAAAACGGCGTGGCGACTCTCATAATTTTAATGTTGCTATGAATATCCCAAATTCAAACACACGTATTCACAGTGGCGACTCTGCTGGGGACTGCTTTGAAACTTTTTCAAACTTAGTGGGTCTAACTTTCGTCACATCATGATGCTTGCCATGTTTACACATGCACACGCTTGCCATGTTTACACATGCACACACTTGCCATGTTTAGACATGCACACACCTGCCATGTTTACACATGCACACACCTGCCATGTTAAACATGTACACACTTGCCATGTTTACACATGCACACACTTGCCATGTTTAGACATGCACACACTTGCCATGTTTAGACATGCACACACCTGCCATGTTTACACATGCACACACCTGCCATGTTAAACATGCACACACTTGCCATGTTTACACATGCACACACATGCCATGTTTACACATGCACACACCTGCCATGTTTACACATGCACACACTGGCCATGTTTACACATGCACCACACACACTTGACATGTTTACACATGCACACACTTTCCATGTTTACACATGCACACACCTGCCATGTTTACACATGCACACACTTTCCATGTTTACACATGCACCCTACACACACCTGCCATGTTTACACATGCACCCTACACACACTTGCCATGTTTACACATGCACACACCTGCCATGTTTATACATGCACACACCTGCCATGTATACACATGCACCCTACACACACCTGCCATGTTTACACATGCACCCTACACACACTTGCCATGTTCACACATGCACACACTTGCCATGTTTACACATGCACACACTTGCCATGTTTACACGTGCACCTCACACACACTGGCCATGTTTACACATGCACCTCACACACTTGCCATGTTTACACATGCACCCTACACACACTTGCCATGTTTACACATGCACACACTTGCCATGTTTATTCATACACCTCACATACTTGCCATGTTTACACATGCACCCGTGCACCCCGCAATGTTAATACTTGTACTTTGTTGATACTTGTACTTGGTATATACCTTGTATCCTTGTACCTTTGTTATTTTCGTCTTAGTATTAGGGTCAAACAAAACTCTGCTATGCTCCCTTGTACATTATTTTCCTTCTCCTGCATTGCATTGCATAGCATCATTCAAACATTCAAAACTTCTCTCTTTTCTCCTTAAAAAAGAATTAGTTTTTTACCACACACAACCATTAGTCCGTGTCAGCACTGCACATGTCCCCATTACCCGGAGTATTCGATGTGCAGGAATTTGTGCGCTACTGCCGCCCTCTTTTCGAGTCACTCGTCTACTCCACTCACCGTGTACGTTCCGCGAGCGGCGGGAACCTTTTACCTTACCCGTGTCAACCCACACATAGAGATTAGGACACTCCTTAGACCAACCATTTAGGATGTAAATAAATGCAAAACTTTTCGCAAAATAAAATGTGCATTGCATCTAGACGACCTCTAAGGTCCATCGCTCACCCCTTGGGCCATCTATCAAAATTCCTCATCTTGGCCTATCTAGGTTACCTACCCATCATTGCGATCCATTTGGGCCTACCTTAGGTCAACCCTTACCAACTTTTGACCTCCTAGGTCAACCTTATCCGCCTTTGACCCCTTAGGTCAACCGTTGACCTCCTAGGTCAACCTTTGACCGCCTAGGTCAACCTTATCCGCCTTTGACCCCTTAGGTCAACTGTTGACCTCCTAGGTCAACCTTTGACCGCCTAGGTCAACCTTCTCAACCTTTGGCCCCCTAGGTCAACCTTTGACCGCCTAGGTCAACCCTCTGAACCTTTAACCTCCTAGGTCAACCTTTGACCCCCTAGGTCAACTTTCTCCGCTCTTGACCCCCTTAGGTCAACCTTTGACCCCTAGGTCAACCTTCTCCGCTCTTGACCCCCTTAGGTCAACCTTTGACCCCTTAGGTCAATCTTATCCGTTTAAGTCAACCTTTGACCCCTAGGTCAACCTCATTTGTCTTTAAACCTCTTAGGTCAACCTTTGACCCCCTAGGTCAACTTTCTCCACTCTTGACCCCCTTAGGTCAACCTTTGACCCCTAGGTCAACCTTCTCCGCTCTTGACCCCCTTAGGTCAACCTTTGACCCCTTAGGTCAATCTTATTCGTTTAAGTCAACCTTTGACCGCCTAGGTCAACCCTCTGAACCTTTAACCTCCTAGGTCAACCTTTGACCCCCTAGGTCAACTTTATCCGCCTCCGACCTCTTAGGTCAGCCCTTGACCTCCTAGGTCAACCTTATCTACCTTTGACCTCCTAGGTCAACCTTTAACCGCCTAGGTCAACCTTACCACCCTTTGACCCCTTAGGTCAACCTTTGACCCCCTAGGTCAACTTTCTCCGCTCTTGACCCCCTTAGGTTAACCTTTGACCCCTAGGTCAACCTTCTCCGCTCTTGACCCCCTTAGGTCAACCTTTGACCCCTTAGGTCAATCTTATCCGTTTAAGTCAACCTTTGACCCCTAGGTCAACCTCATTTGTCTTTTAACCTCTTAGGTCAACCTTTGACCCCCTAGGTCAACTTTCTCCGCTCTTGACCCCCTTAGGTCAACCTTTGACCCCTAGGTCAACCTTCTCCGCTCTTGACCCCCTTAGGTCAACCTTTGACCCCCTAGGTCAACTTTCTCCGCTCTTGACCCCCTTAGGTCAACCTTTGACCCCTAGGTCAACCTTCTCCGCTCTTGACCCCCTTAGGTCAACCTTTGACCCCTAGGTCAACCTCATTTGTCTTTTAACCTCTTAGGTCAACCTTTGACCCCCTAGATCAACTTTCTCCGCTCTTGACCCCCTTAGGTCAACCTTCGACCTCTTAGGTCAACCTTTGACCCTATACGTCAACCTTATCCGCCTTTGACCTCTTAGGTCTACCCTTGACCTCTTAGGTCAACCTTATCACCCTCGACCTCTTAGGTCACCCCTCGACCTCTTAGGTCAACCCTTGACCGCCTAGGTCAACTTTATCCGCCTCCGACCTCTTAGGTCAACCCTTGACCTCCTAGGTCAACCTTATCTACCTTTGACCTCCTAGGTCAACCTTTAACCGCCTAGGTCAACCTTACCACCCTTTGACCTCTTAGGCCAACCTTTGACCCCCTAGGTCAATCTTATCCGCTTAAGTCAACCTTTGACCCCCTAGGTCAACCTTACCAACCTTTGACCTCTTAGGTCTACCCTTGACCCCCTAGGTCAACTTTATCAACCTCCGACCTCTTAGGTCAACCCTTGGCCTCCTAGGTCAACCTTATCACCTTCGACCTCTTAGGTCACCCCTCGACCTCTTAGGTCAACCTTTGACCCCTTAGGTCAACCTCATCCGCCTTTGACCTCTTAGGCCAACCTTTGACCCCATAGGTCATTCTCATCTGCCTTTGACCTCATAGGTCAACCTTTGACTCCCTAAGTCAACCCAATCACCTTTCGACTTCTTAAGTCAACCTTTGACCCTTAGGTCAACCTTATCCGCTATTGACCTCTTAGGTCAATCTTTGGTCCCATAGGTGAACCCAATTACCTTTGACCTTAACCCGCTTAGGTCAAACCGTCATCCTGACCTACCTAGGTCATTATTTGACCCACCGTTGTCCATACCAACCTAGGTCAACCCGTCTCGACCCGTTTAGGTCCACACACCATCCTCGACCCATCTAGGTCAACTCGTCCGTCTTAGGTTAAAACTACCCCTTTACCTTTGACCCATCTAGGTCAATCCTTGGCCCGCTTAAGTCGACTTGCCCGTCTTGAATCTATATACCGACCTCCCTAGGTCAACCAACCCGAATAGGTCAACCAACTCACATTCGACCCGCTTAGGTCAAACCATGTTTATCCCACTTAGATCATCCCATAGGCAACCCGCTACAACCCACTATCTTGATTCATTCACCATATAGGTCAATCCAACCCTTCTCATTTAGGTCGACTTATCCATTACCCATCTAGGTCAACCCACCATTATCGTCGCATTCTAGCTTGAACCACTTCTTGTCTGAAACCTTAGGTCAAACCTTAGGTTAAATTTAGGTCAAACCATAAGTCAAACCATACCCGACTCAATCAAAACCAACTCCTATAGGTCTTCCTCACCCATGCTTGACTAAGGACCGAGTCATCTCCTGCTTTTGACCTCAAGATCGCTCTTTATCTTAAAAAGACTCTATCAAATTGACCCCTATGGTCACCTCTCACCTCTTTTTTAAAAAAAGGTCTAACTTGATTCGAACTACGGCGACCTGAGCCTCTTATTGTGTGGGACCTCTCCCCCATGATAAGGGGAACGTAGGCAACTTCGGCCCGGTCAAACTTTCAATTTTTTACCAAAATGCATTTCAAAAATGTGGAGACCGACTCTTTTCCAAAAAATGATTTTATAACGATGCCTTATCATTAAATACGAATCTAATTTAATTCAACTAAGAGGCTTAATTCTTTCAAGAATAGAGTTCTGCATCATGTCGGCTGCAAGGAACATCGAAGTTGCAACTGAAGCTGCTACCCAAGATCCCGAGACAATCCTCTACACCGGTACTGCTCTCAGTAAGCAAGCATCCCACTTCGAAGCCATCCTCGATGAACAAGCAATCCACTTTAAGGCCATTCTCAATGAGCAAGCAACACACTTTCAGAAGGAGATGCATAAGACCCTAAGAGATATCGAGAGGCGCCATTTGTCTGACATTCGTGGCGTTTATGATTACCTCAGTCGAGTTCTCCCTCTTGCTCAATGTCAACACCCGTACGCTCCTCAAATGTACGGGCCACCACAGACTGTCCCCATCGGGATGCCTCCTATGACTACTCATCAACAAGGGGTGCCGGTACCTAAATCACCCTCAAAGACAGTTCGTGAAAGGAAGGACGAGCGCGAATTCGACGACTTGGGAAAACTCTTCAAAAGTCTAGTTCAAGCCGGCAAGTTGTCTCCTTTGTTCAATTATGAACCAAGTAAGGTGAAGCAAGGCTTGGATCCCTCCAAACACTGCCAATACCACCAGTACATTGGGCATGACACCGAAGATTGCCTCCAATTGAGGAGAAAGATTCAAAGCCTCATTAACAGCGGAGTCATCACCCGCCAACGGAATACATGGGCATGGGCAAAAGAGGAAATTGGGGCTACCTCCTTTAAATAATAATAAAAAAAAAGGATCATTCAGTCTTCGTAGGTTCTAGAGTGTCCTTAGTCAAAAGTCCACCTTGGACGATTTTTGTTTCTTTAGTAAAAGTCCACCCCGGACTAGTCAGTTTAAATCTTTTAGTTCCAATAAAAGAGTCTTTATTTCTTTTCTCTCTAGACTTGAGACATAATCTTGCATAAATCAATTCCATGAAAATTGTCTTATTCACCATTTTAACTTGATTGCTATATCTTTATATGACGAATTAATCTTAATCTTAATCATTAATGACGACTCATTAAAAGGTAAATGGACCCGCAAACCATTCGCACAACTAAGTAAACAATTAGTCTCAAGATAACAAATGCTTTGACCAATTAGGATGAACGAATCACTTTCTCTTCTCTCTACATTCTACCCCATACACTCTCTCTATACACTCACCCCTTGTACACACTTCATGTACACTCTCTATATACACCTTCCCCCATACACTATCCTCATACGCCTCTCATCCCACCATTAGACCCCTTTTTATAAGGTCGTGACAAAGAAATGGATTGCGGTTGCTCATCATCAAATAGACATCCATGCTGCCACAATTTAAAGGGTTGGTTTGTTCCCTTCATGAGTACTACATGCCGTTACACTGGGGCTGTCCGTATTCCATCGCAAATGTAAGACAAGTGCACGAAGTCATTCATGCCATTAATTGGTGCACGTGATAATCCAATGGAGCTCTACCGGAGAAAATCAAGGGGCTAGGATGCCCGCCGCCAGCAAAAGGCCGCTTGAACTATAAGGAAGCTACCTCACAATCGAGAGAGGCGAAAGTAAACTAGGGGCTTGTCTTGCCCAATGTTTCATGTACAAATATAAAAAAAATATGGCTCGCTAGGATGAAACCCAAAAGAGCGACCTAGGCAAAAGTTAGAGCATCGCACAAAAAGAAGCCCGCTAGGTTGAAAACCCGAAAGGGCGGCCTAGGCAAAAAAAAAAGGGTGTGCACAAAGAGATAAAATTAAAAAAATAAAATAAAGAAAAATAGAAGGGGCTATCACCATGGAAAAGTAAAAGTCTCATTTTCTTTTCACCTCAAATGTTCTATTTTCCTTTCTTTCCTTACAAAGTAGATAAACGGCAGCAACCCATGACAACTACGATGGAGCAATCCACTGCAACAACTACAAAGGAGTAATCCACCGCAATGAGCTACACAGAAAAACTCACCTCAAATGAACCTCACACCCCTAAACTCAAAACCCAACTTCATCGTCAACCGGGCAACCACTCAAAGCCAAACACAACCCACCTCGTATCAAATTTTCCTTCTCTTCTCTCTTGCCCCATATTTCTACTCCTGAGTTCTTCACTCACAACTGATCAAAACATTTATTATTTCGAGACTACTTGTCTAAAACATAATCATAAGATGCATAACTAATCAACGAGGTCCATTCTCGAGCAATCAAATAAGAATCTTGAATAAAACAATTTTCAAATGTCTCGACAAGTCTTCCGTTCTACAATCTAGGAGAGAGCTAAACACTTACTTTATGTCAAGCAGGGGCTTCCTCCCTTTTGTACATATATACACTCAGTTGCCCAAAGAGTCAAAATGTGAGTACTATCTCTCTCTCTCTCTTACTCTCCCCAAAATGCCCCTGCAAGTTTTCATAAAATTCTTTTTCTTATTTGGAGTCGACTGAATGATTTCTTAAAAAAAAAAAAAAAAAAATTGACGCAAAAGAGATGCCCGCTGGATTGAAAACCCGCAAGGGCGGTCTAGGCAGAAAAAAGGGTGCATCTTAAAAGAGGTAGGATACCCCGCTCTACGCAACTGGGGCTTCCCTGACAATAAAGGATCGACTATGTGGTTTCCCAGAGAATACCGAGGCGTCAACAAGGATACACTTAGAAGAAGGGCACCCCTCATCGTCTAACTCGGCACGCGACGACCTATTTGGATTGATTAGAATCATAATTAATTATAAGGCATCTATATAAGATCATAACACTTTCATAAAGTTTTCTCCTCCCCGACACTTTGTTTATAAACCCGCACGCTCGGTCTCCACAAAATTGTAAAAACATCCTCGATCCATCTGAGACCCATCTCCGTGATTCTTGAGTTGACTCGGTCCTTCACCCTATTTCCTACACAATAGGATACCCTTAGGTCCCAACCTACCTGGTTCAAAACCTTAGGTCCCAAGCCTACCCGGTCAGTCTTGCCTAAGTGACACCATAAACTCTCTAGGTCCCGAGCCTACCCGATCAGTCTTACCTAGGTCCCAAACCTACCCGGTGAGTCTTACCTACGTTACATCATAACCTCTTAGCTCGACCTTCCACAAGTTCGTAGCATGACCCCTTCGGCCTCAAACCGGTTCTACCCAAAACTTCAGACCTTAAACTAGTTAACCAAAGCCAAATCCTTAGGGTGACCCATTAGGTCCCGAACCTACCGGTCCCGAGCCTACCCGATCTCCTAGATCTCAAACCTACCAACACATACTCATCCTTACCTTGTCTAAGCAATGGCTCTCTTATCCTCCTCGTTCCAACCTTTTAGGTCTACTCAGTCTAACCTGTTAAGTGATCCCTGAGATCCCAAGACCATTGGAGTCTACCAAACACCTACCTTTTAGGCCTCTAGAATATCTGATTCATACCTTAGGCTCAACCCCTAAACCTTTAGGTCACAAGACTTTCTACCTTTTAGGTCTCTCACCTTACATCTCCACCCTTTGGACTCTGTAATTCCCAAGCCTACTTGGTCCGACTAAAAGCGACAACATCTACGTCTCCCGACTCCCGTCATGTCCAAGCCATGACCCTACCACTCTTAAACCTACCCAGTACCAACCTAGTGTCACCCATTAGCCTCAAAAGACTTCCTAGTCTGACTTTCAACCCCTTAAGGACTCTAACCTACTTAATCCAAGCCGAGTCCAAACCTCGCCACCTACAAGGTCCACCCTTGAACTCCATGGATCTCAAACATCGCTCCCCAACGAGCCCAAATCTCAAACCTTGCTCAAGTACATAGGATCTCCTGCGCACCACGCCATACCATAGGGATCTCAATACCTATCAGGTTAAAACCCATGTCCTTAAACACCTTTGGTCCCATCCCTAACCTACCTTCGAAATTGCCAAACGAGCTTAGTCACACGCATGACCTCTAAGGCAAAATTAAGTCCTAAGCATACCCAATCCTGTTAGGCACACTATTGTACTCAAAGCAAAGTCTTGGACACTCGATCCATTTACCTAAAGCGCCAACGTGGTCATATATCCAAAACCATTTCCCGCACTTATGGTTCGCACCTAGCCTAAACTTTCAAACGCTCTAGGATCCAAGACCGACATGCGTATTAGGTACTAGGATCATCCAATCCCAATCCGTTGCTCCTTGGCCGACCTCAAGCCTGCTTGGTCCTAACCCATAACGCGGCTTCTCTAGGACAAAAGACTTACCCGCTTGAAAGCCTTATGTCCCAACGCTACCCTGCCTAGCCTTCGATCTCCTAGATCTCACGCCTACCATTCCATTAGGCCCCGGTCTCCTCAACAAATGTCTGAGTCTTACCCTAGCTAAACCCTAGAACTTTAGCCTAGGTCTAATCTATCGAGCCTATCCAGCCACGAGGTATCAAGCTCATTTGCCCCAAACCGCAACACTCTTAGACCTCAAACTTGCTCGGTCTAAACCAAGATAAACCTTCAAATGCTTTCGGTCTCCAAACCCTAGCCTTAAACCTAGGTAAACACATTATCTAAACCCTAGCCTCAAGCCTAGGTAGTCACATCATTCTCTCTGAACCCTAGCCTCAAGCCTAGGTAATTACATCCTTCCTAAACCCTAGCCCCGAGCCTAGGTAGTTACATCCCTTCCAAACCCTACCTTAGAGCCTAGGTATTTACACCCTTCCTATACCCTAGCCTTGATCCTATGTAGTCACGTATCCTCTCTAAACCCTAGCCTCAAGCCTAGGTAGTCATATCATTCTCTCTGAACCCTAGCCTCAAGCCTAGGTAATTACATCCTTTCAAACCCTAGCCTAAAGCCTAGGAAGTTACATCCTTCTTAAACCCCAGCCTTGATCCTAGGTATTTACACCCTTCCTAAACCCTAGCCTTGATCCTAGGTAGTCACATATCCTATCTAAACCCTAGTCCAAAACCTAGGATATAATGCCCTGTCCAAAACTCAATCAACCCTAGCCTCAAGCTTAGGTAGTCGCACTCTTTCCAAACCCTAGCCTCGAGCCTAGGTAGTCGCATTCGCTCTAAAACCTAGCCTCGAGCCTAGGTAGTTGCATTTGATCTAAACCATAGCCTCAAGCCTAGGTAGTCGCACTCTTTCTAAAGCCCTAGTCTCAAGGCTAGGTAGAAATTATCCTTTTAAACTCTATCATCAAGCCTGGGATTCAACATTCCCTGCAAACCCCAGTCCTATACCTAGGAAACTCCTTCACCTTAGTCTCAAAACGTAGGAAGTTTACAGTCCTTAGCCTTAAAACCTAGCCTAAAGCCTAGGTTACCATGAACCTTTCCAAGCCATAGTCACCAATCCCGGAAATGGTGAACCCTAACATCAAGCATAGTGGACCTTCCACAAAAGCAATCCTCTTCCCAACGGTCCATGGTCTCAAGCCTAGGAAGTCACAACCCTTTCAACTCCAGCCTTGGGTCTAAAGCCAACGCCTTTGCAACCTCTGAACCTACCACAACTCCAAGCCCTAGCCTCGAAGCCTAGGATATTTCTAAACCCTAGTCCCAAACCTAGGAGAGTCATGGTCCTTAAACACCAGTTTCCAAACCCTTGTTCGAAACCATAACATCTAGGAAGTTCCCAAACCTCAACCTCTCCAAACCCTAGCCCCAAACCTAGGAATCTGCATTATCTCCAAACCCTAGTCTCAAGCCTAGGAAGCACCATCCCCTTTTACCCTAGCCTAAGTTCTAGGGAATTTCTAAAGCCCTGTGTGCAACATCATTTCCAAATTCTCGAAACCCTAGTCTCGAAACCTAGGAAATTTATAATCTCAATCCCCGCTAGTCTTATGCCTAGGATACAATAGCCTTTCCATATTCTCTCTGAACCCTAGCCTCGAGCCTAGGCAGTCGCATTCTCTCCAAACCCTAGCCCGTAAGCCTAGGAAACCCACATTGTATCCAAGACACAATCTCAAGTCTAAACAACCATAACATCTTTTGCATCCTTATCTAAGAGGCTACCCATCCCCTTTCCTTAGAAGCCTTAGGTCCTACCCTAAGCAACCAAGCAAAATGTCCCTTACCTAATACCTTCAACTTAATGGTTCGTAGCCTCATATTATGTATTCCTCCTAATTTAGGGTAAGCGGATCCCAAAATTACGCTTTCCGTGGTCGTCCTTTGCTCACCAAAGAGTCCTTTACCTTGGCGACTCCCCGAGAGTCCATCACCTTTGCGACTCCCCCAAGAGTCATCACTTCTGCGATTCCCTGAGATCTATCACCTTCATGAATCCTTGAAAGTTCATCCGTTTGCGACTCCATAACAATCCATCATCTTTGCCTCCACATGCAAAATTTCAGTTTTACCCTGGTACATTTCCCTTGTTCATTTTTAGGTGCCCTTAGCGCTATTTTGACTGATATTCGTTACCTTTGAATACGGAAAACCCCTTTAAAACTTCCTAATATATTTGCTTAGGATTCGTATGGTTGTAGAGACTTCGGCGCCTCTCCCTCTATGACATACGCATCCTAGATCGATCGCGATGGCAGAAGCCTCGGCGTTTCTGTTGCGAGAGATCCAGCATCTATTATTTTAGCACTTCCTAATATTTGCTTAGGATTCGTATGGTTGTAGAGACTTCGGCGCCTCTATGACATACGCATCCAAGATCGATCGCGATGGGCAGAAGCCTCGGCGTTTCTGTTTGCGAGAGATCCAGCATCTATTATTTTAGCACTTCCTAATATTTGCTTAGGATTCGTATGGTTGTAGAGACTTCGGCGCCTCTATGACATACGCATCCTAGATCGATCGCGATGGGCAGAAGCTTCGGTGTTTCTGTTTGCGAGAGATCCAGCATCTATTATTTTAGCACTTCCTAATATTTGCTTAGGATTCGTATGGTTGTAGAGACTTCGGCGCCTCTATGACATACGCATCCTAGATCGATCGTGATGGGCAGAAGCCTCGGCGTTTCTGTTTGCGAGAGATCCAGCATCTATTATTTTAGCACTTCCTAATATTTGCTTAGGATTCGTATGGTTGTAGAGACTTCGGCGCCTCTATGACAACGCATCCTAGATCGATCGCAATGGGCAGAAGCCTCGGCGTTCTGTTTGCGAGAGATCCAGCATCTATTATTTTAGCACTTCCTAATATTTGCTTAGGATTCGTATGGTTGTAGAGACTTCGGCGCCTCTATGACATACGCATCCTAGATCGATCACGATGGGCAGAAGCCTCGGCGTTTCTGTTGCGAGCGATCCTGCATCTATTTTAGGATTCGTATGATTGTAGAGACTCGGCGCCTCTATGACATACGCATCCTAGATCGATCGCGATGGGCAGAAGCCTCGGCGTTTCTGTTTGCGAGCGATCCAGCATCTATTTTAGGATCCGTATGATTGTAGAGACTTTGGCGCCTCTATGACATATGCATCCTAGATCAATCGTGGTTGACAGAAGCCTCGGCGTTTCTGTTCGCGAGAGATCCATCATCTATTTCTTTAGCGCGATCGGCAGGAACCCCGGCGATCCTGATTGCGTTTACCATTCCATCTTGGGATTATTTAGACAACGTAGTCTTTAATTTTCCCAAATAACTTCATTTCCTAACGAATGTTCGTTCTTCATACATGATAGTGCCCGTAGGATTATTATCCCTAGCAGAAGTCCGATGGCTCCCAATTTCCCCATCAGATCTGAACTACGACCGGCTTGATTCCTCGGAGGATACGTAGGAAACCTGAAAAGGTTCAGCCACCCGACCGACATGGTCATCTCTCATCCCCAGCAGGTGCATTTTTCTCCAGCAGAAGACGTTGCTCCCCATCAGAGGACAGTCATTCCCAATTTCCCATCAGATTTGAACTACGTTTGGCTTGATTCCCCCGTGGATACGTAGGTCGCCTGCCAAGGTTCAGCTGTTCCCTTACCTTTCATCTGTTTTGAAACTCATGTTTCAGACGGATCCTTCTTTTATCGTCGACCCCACATTGCCTTGCAAGAAGCGTCGCCGAGGGGCTACTGTTAGTACCCGACCTGAAAATGAGTTTATTAGGACTTTCCCAAAAATACAAGGACTTTATAGGAATTAGAAACCTTGCAAAGACTTGTCCCGGATTCCCAAAAATATCTCATTATGACAAAATCTATCAAATTAGGTAGTAAATGGTGTCCTTAAAACCATGCAGAAACCCTAGCTTAAGAAATCAAGTCAGCCGGCATCCTTGGCCACGCGGCCAACCTTGCTCCGCGTTGATCTTGGCCACGCGGCCACTATTGTCACCGGCTTCAACCATGGCAGGGCGGCCAACCTTGCGCCGGATGATCTGGACCATCAGATCTTCCCCTCAGTTTACTATATAAACCAATCCCAGGCTATTGGTTTTAGGGATCGAATTGGAGAGTTCTTAAACAATATTTGCTCTCTAATTAACATTCAAACACTCAAGAGATCCAAGGTTATCTCTTGCCAACATAGTAAGTTTTCTAACTTTTTCTCATGTTCTTGCATTATTTCTAATGTAGATCTTTTATATTCATGTTCTTACATGTTTATTCATAGTTTCCTTCGTAGCTTTGCATGTTTATTCATATGTTCATATATGTTCTTCGCATGTTCTTCGTGTTCATAGATTAAAAACTTATTTATGCTAGTTAGGGTTGCGATCTTCATAATTACATGTTATTTCATAGCCGATGATGATCGAGGGTTCATCAACCCGAGGATGATCTAGGAACTACTTCTAAACCCTAATCTTTAGGTAATTCCCCCCTCATATGCATGATCCCGATTCTTCTGCCTATTCTAAATTCTTCGCGAACTACGCTGACCTGAGCTTTCACATTGAGAGGAACGTAGGCAATCTTCGATCCGGTCTCAAACACTAACACACTACAAACACATTCATCATGATAGAAAGACTGATCATTCGGCAATAGGAGTGATACCGTCCAATATTCTTCTCTTGTTGTAATTTGACCCCGAACCATTAACATGCTTTTCTCAATGTTTTGGCTATAACTAAAACGGCGTGGCGACTCTCATAATTTTATGTTGCTATGAATTTCCAAATTCAAACACACGTATTCACAGAATGAAGTTGATGATTTTTGTTAGAACTTTCAACGAGATCATGAAGAAAGTCTTAGAGAAAAGGAAAAAGATTCAAATATGCTAAACTCTAATCAAAACAGGGTTATAGCGGGAAATGCCACGGCCAAATCCAATGTTTCTGCAATTCATCACCCCTTCTCCAAGATCAAAAGCACAAGGTGCAGCTCAGATAAAGTTGGGCCCACAGCATAGTTGCATCCGAAGATCCGTCATTAGTTCAACTCAAGAAGAGTCAAGCAAGCATACTCATTTGAGACTCTATCACGCCAAGACCTTATCCCTCGCGACCTCGACGGCACCGCAAGACATTACTGCATCCTTTGACATAAGCCTTCAGCCATTTGGTATCGACCACAATGAGGCCATTCATCTCCCCAGTAAGAGCAGAAGGAGATCTCTATCAAGAATTCTACTAACGGTACATCCGCTCTCAATGCCGAGCCAATCATGAGATAATTTGGGGCTTTACAATGAAAGGTCTCACATCCCGCCATCTACAAGCCCACGACACTTGGGGCTTTGCAATCTCTCGAAGCTTGGCATCAACGATCTCCTCTTGGGGCTTGCTCACTACAACAACAAAGGGAGATTTACTCGAATGGGCCAAGAGCTGATTTATCTTGGAGCTATGCAAGTCCCTCAAAATTTGGCATCAAAGGCATTCTAGGGGCTTTACAATCAGCAACCCTCATCTCGGCATCAAAAGCTTTTTGAAGCCCCATAATCGACAAATATCTTGGGCTAACATCAATCTTCGTTTGGGCACACCGGCGACAACAGAAATTCAAGCGAGGCAATCCGGACTTCGATGAACATGACTTGATCTTGGGTTGGCTTCACAAGCACACCATGGTTTAAAATGTTTCACCCACGAACTAAAAATCATTTTCTCGCATGTGTACATATTCTTTTCCTTCTAAAAAAAAAAAAAGAAGAAAAAGATTTTCTCTTTTTCTTTTTCTTTACTTACGTATAGTATGTGCTCCATAGCTTCTTCCCAGCGTTCTCCATCATCCTTGAACTACGCTGGTCTGATTCTCTTAAAGGGATACGTAGGCAGCCTTTGGCACGACCAACCCATCATCCAGAACATCCAAAAAGCCATCTCACCAACCAAACATCAAGAGCATTCTCTCATCAATGGACATTCTCCATCAAAGCATCATCCGCGAACATCAGGAATCCATCTCCACTCAAGCGGCAATGGTAAGTGAAGGTATGAATACATCCGACGCTTTCCTTAAAATCACACCGCACACAAGATCACTCTTTACATTCTTACTTCTCTCTCATTACAAAGGTCCTTTCAAGATCACATCACACCACAGGCACAATTTCTCTCAATCGTCATATTTCATGCATGTCCCTGCACAAGCACATATACCTTCAAAGCACATAACAGGTACCACCGTAAAGCCAAACAGTATCCGCTACTCAAGGCACTTCATCCCCAACAGAAAGTGATTCACAGTCAACTATGCATGCATCCCCATAAAATCAAGCAACCACACGTCATAAGCAACCAAGCATTCCCCAGCAGATTTCAATCATCAACTCGCTCGCAAACGGGAGCGTGTATCAAACCGCTCACAAACAGGGGCGTTTTCTACCAACTTGCTCACAAACGGGGGCATGTTATCTCTGACAGCTCGTAAACGGGAGTTCGTTATCAACCGCTCGCAAACGGGAGCGTTTTCTATCAACTTGATCGCAAAACGGGGCATGTTATCTCACACAGCTCGCAAACGGGAGCTGTAGACACCCCGCCTTGGACCTCTCATGTCCCGATTGCATACACATTCTTTGTCTTCCTCTTTTCTGTTAAGTTTTGTTAATTTTCGTTAACTTTTGTTACTTTTCGTTAAGTT
>JAOWBW010000927.1:0-174716 GCA_026119855.1 Campanula takesimana
GTCTTAGTTCAGTCGTTTGTTCTGGAATTAATTGAGCTGCATTGTAGTAGTAACTAGATGTGGAGATTGATGAAATAGCTTTTAATTTAATTTTGACTTATTTGATTTGTTTGATATTAATGCAAACTGTGGTTCAGCAATTTTTTTATTATTTCATATGAAATTTTCAAAGTTCCTTTTATTGAGCTGCTCTGTAGTAGTAGATTGATATGGAGATAATTGGACCTGCTTGATAATTGATGGATTTGGTTTTATTTGAAAACAATTTGTAGCATTTAATCTTTGAGCTGCTTTATAGAAGCTGATATGGGAGATTAAATGAAGAGCTTTGAAATTAGGTCCAGTCACTAAAGTGTTTGAGATTGATGAATGTGAGTTAGTTCAGTCAATTGTTCAGCATTTGAATTTTATAGAGTTAACAAAGTACATTCATTTGTCTACTTTTTCTCTTTGATAATTGAAGTGCGTTATATTCGTAACTGAAAAAGGAGATTGTTGAAATATCCTAGAGCTATATGGTCAAGATGTTGGCAGTGGTGCCCTAGGCACGTTTAATAAACGTTGTAATTGTTATCATTTATTTCATATCAATAAAGAGATGTTTGATTAATATTGTTGTTCATGTTTACTTATAATAATCTCCGTCCCTAGTACTTATTAAGCACTAGTATAAATGCTAAATGATCATGGGATGATCATGTTAGATTTATGGGTACTTGTTTGGAACAAGGTACTGGACATGACCGCTGTATGAGATTTATGTCATGGTCTATGTCGAACATATATCTCATATTAGTTATATCATTTGAATCCTTAGACATGAAGTTATTATAGTCTTCCACTTGATGAACATTGTGTTTGACATATTCAAACGCTACCTTAACACGGTAGTTATAAAGGTATGATTGGCATAATCGGATTCCCGTTGGGAAGAATAATAAGCTAAATGGATTTGTCCCTCCACGGAGAGATGTCAAGCTTGGGCCCCTCGAAGGAATGATGTTGATGAAATGTTCGGCCGACTCAAATGGATTGATTGGATCAATAGCATTTGAATTATCAACATATTCGGAATCGAAAAAGTATTGAACAAAACAAGTTGACTGTTTGACCATGACTTGTGTTCAATGACATCGGGACAAAGGGATTGTGACATATTCTAAAGGAATGCGAACTTGTATCTAGTTATACTATTTGGGTAGGTGTGACGGTTTGCTAAAACCTAATCATATCTTATGGTTTCATGTTTGAAACCATTGCTAACTTAGTATAATCCTAGAGGGTCACACACAATAGAACGAATTTTTAAAAGGACTAAATTGGAATTTTGGAAATTCTGGACATTCTGGGGAAGTGGGCGACCGCACAGTGTGGACTGGGCGCCCGCACACTTAGCCCAATTTTGTACCAGTTTGTTTCAGATAAATGTGCGACCGCACAGTGTATTCTGGGCGGCCGCACAATACTGTCGGCTGACACTTTCCTAATTCGATTTGGAATGTCTTTTGACACAAGGTTCCTATTTGGAATAGGTCTTGCTTGTGTATAAAAGGATGATTTCGGCCAGAACCTCAGGAATAGCTTTTTGTGAGTCTCCAAAGTATTGGAGAGAGAATTTATTTTGTTCTAAGATATCCTTGATTGAGGAACAAAATAATTCACAAATAAATTCCATATAGTTCTTTATTTAAATTGTGAAAGTGTGTTTCATAATATTGGTCTAGCAACCAAGATCAAAGAAGTTCCTTTGATATTCGTTCGAAGTGTGGATACCGCTAGAGGGTGAAAATCATCATCTTCAAAGTTCGTGTTCAAGCTTTGTGATCGTGATCAAGTCTTCAAATCTCCACCAAAGACCAAGAGAAATTTGATAGCCATCAAGGGTTAGTTTTTCCTTTATTCATTATGTTGTATTTGATTTAATCATATGAACGGATCCATGGCTTTGGGTTTCTTAAATTTTAATTGCTATATTCCGCTGCGCATGTTACTTGGAAACCCAACACAAGATTGATACATAACTAAAACATCCTGGATAATTTTCTTTGAAATACGTATCGCCTAGCTTACATAGTACCTCTGTCAGTTGAATTGGATTGTGTCGATCGTGACATTCTTACATTAGTTGAACTTTGATATGTTACCTAGCAAGGATCAATCCACGGTATTATTCTGAACTTGAGCAACTTGTCTCATTTATAATATATTGCCCTTTATACTTCTGTTTTCAATTGAAAACTAAAATATTTGTCAGACATAGTCTATTTTCCGGATACAAAATTAATAACTTTGCCTTTGATCTTTAAATATGTGGATTCGTGAAAACTTGTTGAAACATATATGAGCCAAAGTTTGTAATTTTTCATCGATATAGCACAACATTAGTTTAGCTCATGAAGAAACTGGAACTTTTCTTATTTCCTTGATTCATAATACATCTCAACATTCACAAGTAACTAACCAAATTATGATACTTATTTTTGGTGCAGATCTTTGTCGGAGGCAACTGGAAGTGTGTAAGTATCTTTTCTTCTCTCTTCAGGTCATGGCTTTCCACTTTACGAGCACTGGAATTTAGCACCAGCCTATATAAAACTTAGTTTGCAAATTTCTTCACTTCATTTCACCTTCTTGTACTTTGCTTCTGGGTTATTAACTAGGCTGGCTAGTGCTATATTATTGCATATTTGGTTGAGTTCCTGTATTAACTGTATTATTCACCTTTGTCTAGAATGGGACAAAAGAATCTATCACTCAACTGGTCGCAGACTTGAACAGCGCAAAGTTGGAGCCTGATGTCGGTCAGTTATTCTTCAACTTCACAGTGATTAAAATTTAGATTTTACAAGCACAGGTTTTTCATTTACTTTAGTGTTTCGTATGAACTAATTGCGTATCTGAGTAGACACGTGATATGATCTAAGTTTATTGCAACTCTTCTTGTTTATATTCAAAATCTGAATTTGTTGAGAATCTTTTTTGTATGTTGTCAAAATCTAAGTTTACTCTGTGTGTGTGTGTGTGTATTTTTTGTTTGAATTACTTGCATTGCATATTCTAGTAGGCATGTGGGATAGGGTCTAAATATGGACACTCGCATAGCCTAGCAGGTACGTGAGATCGAAGTTTGTTGACTCGTGTTTCGTAATCAAGATCTGTTCAAAGTTGTTTCTTAACCTGCGTGCTTACTTGACGAAAGAAGGTTTACCCGCATTGTATTAACTCTATGAAGAATCACAAAGTCACTGGGAGAAGACTTTGTCTACTTTGTCGTTTTGAGATCTTTGAATCATGGATTTAATTTCAATCTACCTTGTGTAGACGAGGGTGTTTGGGTTTTGACTTCATAAAATGTTAATTAGTTTCACCTGGCATTTTGAAACATATTGCTGTGGAAATCTTACTTTGTAATGCAAGAAGCTTGATTAATTAATTGACCTCGAGGAGAATGTATTCCGTTTATAATGGAAAAGACTAACAAATGCCTAAAGGATGTGGGAAGGATCCTTTGTTAGAATATTTCACGTGTATTTGACCACAGTTATGACTTATGAGTTCCAGTGCAGAACCTTTTTTTAACGACCCTTATTATTTGGATCTCATTCTTTTATGAACTTGCTATCCATAAGGAGTTCACTGCAAATATACCACATTTTTGTCCTTGCCTTCTTCCACTTGATGCAGATTGTAGCATGCACAATAATATATTAATATGGTGCCTGTTATGATAATCATATGTGTAATGACTTGCGATGCAAAAAGGGAGATGACTAAAATGAAATTGCTGATAGAAAGTCATTATTGTGAGAGAACCTAAGTGAGAAGGAAGTACAAGGTATGATGACATCTTGTGTGTAATGGTGATGGGATGAGAAGAGAACACTGAAGATGGTTTAGTCGCAGTCGCAGTATACTCCCTCCGTCCCAAAATGATATTCACATTTGACTATTCAAACTTTTTAAGGATACGAGCACTTGCTTCACTGACCATGTGTGTTTATGCACATTTAAGCTCAAATTGTACAAATGTGAAGAACTTTTGGGGACAATGAGAAATGGCAAATGAGAAGATCATTTCGGGACAGAGGGAGTATATCATATCACTCAGACCTGTTTAATAAGCTTGGTCATAGCTGATAGCAATACCTTAAGCCATAATCCCCAGACAACTCAAACTACATGTCATAATCATGTACATGCTTTGGGTCCTTCCTTGTCAATGGACTGATTAGCGGAGACTAGACTTTTAAGTGGCTTTTCCCCATGTCAGAACGCCGGGGAGAGGAAGAGAAAAAGAGAAAGCTACGTAAACGATCGTTATAGGCATCCTGTCTTAAAGCTATTGGTGACCATGTTCTTTTGTTGTAAACAAATCATAACTTGGGCTTAGCAGTTTGCCACCTTTCCGAGTCACAAAGTATTTGATAAGCCAAACCTAAGAAGATGAACTCTTAAATGGAATGTAAATCCTAGTTCGTGTACCGCCCTCCCCACTCCCACAAGCTCGTGTCATAAAATTAAATGATTTAGTTTTCTCTTCTATGATTTCATGGCTCCTAAAATTTAATATGCCTTGAGAAGTGACATCATGCATGATATAAAAACGCGCATGGAACCGGTTATTTGTTTTTCTATTATCAAATCAAATTTATCTGGTGTGTAAACAATTTAGTCTACTAGTAATTTGAATTCTTCAATGACCATATATGATTGCTGAATCTAAGAATTTTCATTCATTTTCTTGAAACTGCAGATGTTGTCGTAGGGCCTCCCTTTGTTTATATTGATCAAGTAAAGAGCTCCTTAACTGATCGGATTGAGATAGATGCTCAGAATTCCTGGATTGGGAAAGGTGGAGCTTTTACTGGAGAAATCAGGTCAGTATTATTGTGGTGAATTCAGCATGCTACTATCTTGCAATTCATTGCATCACTACAAAAGAAGATGTTACTAACAGATCTACTTGTCTAGTGCCCGTCAAAAATGGTTTTATAGGCACTTTATCACACTTTATCACACTCGTCTAAGTAGTGGGCTTTCTTTCTTTGTTTTATAACTTCTTGAATACATGTTGAGTAGGTGTTTTCAGTCTGAAAAAGCTAATATCCTGAATTATTTGACTTCATTCTTTTAGCTCTTATCATGCAGCTACATTTTGGTGTTGCACATTTTCACATGTTCCAAGGTAATCTTTTGCATTAATGAAAACTTACGTCTTCCTCTTTGTAGTGCGGAACAACTGAAAGATATTGGAGCAAAGTGGGTGATTCTTGGGCATTCTGAGAGAAGACATGTAATTGGGGAAGATGATCAAGTAAGTTATTAGGAAAAACTTCTGGTTTAGGAACTCCTGAAATCAAAGTCACTTCTCAAGAGAGAGTTCCAAAATATTATTGTTGGAGTTAGCAAAATAACCAGGAAAAACTTCTCATTTAGGAACTCCTGAGATCAAAGTCATTTCTCAAGAGAAAATTCCAAAATATTATACTCCCTCCGGCCCAAAATGATCTTCACGCTTTTTTCGCCGATACTACGAAGGATATTTGAGTAATAATTTTAGGTTGACTCAATTGTGCTAATGAAAATCTAAAACTTGTTATGACACACCATCAACAATACTATCAATAACATGTTTAAGATTTTGATTAAGATAATTAAATCAACCTAAAATCCTTGCTCAAAGTTCCTTCGTAGTAACGTCGAAAAAAGTGTGAAGATCATTATGGGACCGAGGGAGTAGTTGAAGTCGGAAAAATTTCACTTGATGAGATATTCAGCTGTATATTCTAAATTTTAAATGTTTTTAAATTCAGTTCATAGGAAAGAAGGCTGCATATGCCTTGGGTCAGAATCTTGGAGTAATTGCCTGCATTGGGGAGCTCTTGGAAGAAAGAGAAGGCGGCAAAACATTTGATGTTTGTTATCGGCAATTGCAGGCTTATGCAGGCAAGCTTCCTTTATCCGTTCAAGCTAGTTAAATGCATGTCCTTATACATTATTTAGCTTACTATTAGCCATGAACATCTAAAATTTTGTAAACATACCATTAGGTCCTTATAAATGGTCTAATTGTGCCAAGAATTTGGAATTTAAGGTTAAATATGCAAAAAAAAAAAAAAAAAAAAAACACACACACACACAACACAAATGAACTCACAAAACACTTGCGGTGACATATTGCACTTTCGTTAATCATGTAATTCATATCTATGGGTGCACGCAGATGCTGTGCCTAGTTGGGATAACATTGTTATTGCGTATGAGCCTGTATGGGCTATTGGAACGGGTAAAGTGGCCTCACCTGAGCAGGCTCAGGAAGTTCATGTTGCTGTTCGTGATTGGCTTAGCAAAAATGTTTCCCCAGAAGTTGCTTCTAAGACGCGTATTATCTATGGAGGTATTACATTTTTTAAACTTCAACCATGTTTGTGGAGTACAATACTTTTTTCTTCTTTTCTTTTTCAGTCCTCTTCCTTCAAATATTTTTTGGTGCCATCTCAGCTTGCCATGGTCCACTGTATTTAAGATTGGAGATGGTGGTTGCTCTTGCTCATGTTCTGTAATCACAGAAGCAGTGGCGAAGACACATAGTCACTCGACCCCCCTTGACTTTTTTAAATGTCCTTTTAGTACCACTAATTTTTTTTTTGACCCCCTTTATTTTTGATAAAATTTGTATTATGGAGTATCATTTGACCCATTGAGGAATAATTTTAGGTTCATTTAATTATCCTAGTGGACATCTAAAAATTGTTATTGATTTTATATGGTGTATCAATAACAAGTTTTAAATTTTCATTAGGATATTTAAATTAACAATAAAAAAAAAAGTGGGAAGATCATTTTGGGATCCCCCGGAACAATCATGAACCCTTGTCAAAAATTTCTATCTTAGCCACTGATCAGAAGCCAAATCCCTTTTGCAGGTTCTGTAAATGAGGGAAACTCTGCTGAGCTGGCAAAGAAAGAAGATATCGATGGATTCCTTGTTGGCGGTGCTTCCTTAAAGGTAATATCACGAAACCCTTAATTTATTGTCAGTTTCAGTAACTCTCCTATATAGACGTCGAAATAGTTGGAATGCAATTGATTTTTTTGTGTTCAGGGACCAGAGTTTGCCACCATTATTAATTCTGCACTGCAAAGAAGGTTGCTGCCTGATCATTTGAGGCGGTCGGGGGCAAAAGAAGTGTACTTTAGAGAACAAGCTTTTGGTTGAATCGACATCATTTTGGGACACAAGCCAGTTGTGGGTTTTAGATACTAGTAATTTATATCATTTCGTTCACTTTCATGATATGAAAGCAGTTAACTATATGATCTGCCAATTTCTTTTATACTACAAAACTCTATGCAATAAAATAAATTCAAACCCCCAGCAGCAACGTTCTAGCTTATCCATAACATTATCTATTTTGACATATTTTCTAGAGCCGTTGAAGATTACGATTTACGAAGAATGTGTTGTATGCTAAACTAGGATCCTGGCCCATGTACAGTCTGACTGTATATCAGTCTGGATTGTTGCGACATATCAGACCAATATCTCATAGGGCTGGGCAATGTTCCTCGACAGTCCATTGTCTAAAGATTGATCATGGACTGTTACAAATGTATTGACATAGACCGAGATCTGTTCCCGTCATTGCCTCCTTTGTTGTGTTGCTATGAGGGGGCTGGATTATGCCGTAGCTGTCCATTTTTAAATCAATGGTTGATATTAATTTTGAGTTTGTGTGGTTTTTACATATGAAAAATTGGTTCCGACTCAACCCCCCTTGGTTGGGGGTGCTTTACTCAGTGCTTGTTGTTTCCATTTATTTTGGGTGACTTTTGACTTTTGACTTAAATTAAGTAATAATTGTAGTGTTTGTTTTCACCTATAGGTTAAAAGCTAATAAGTAATGTACAACTTAGTTATTGCATAAAAAAGTAAAAGTCCAAAAGTTAAAAATTATTGCTTATTCTAGCTTGTTGAAGACACACATTTACACCTTTCCTTAATAAAATCTTTTTATTCCTAAACCAACATGCTTTCCTTATATCTCAAAAGAGCATTAATTTTGTACTTCTTTTTCACACAAACTTTGGCGGTTTAAAAGTTTGTTCACTATTTCTCTCATCCTCATGTTCTACTACTTTTTCATATTTCAAATGAAGAATTCAAGTGTTGTGTTAAAAAAAAAAAGATAAAGAATTCAAATAATTTTCTTTAAATTTAATGTTTTTGTTTTGACATTTTTTTTAAATCTTCTTGTATTTGATATTAGTGGCGGAGCCAAAAAAAACTATATCAATAAACCAATAATTATATTAATTTTAGTTTTGTTTGTTTGGGTGTTCATTCTACGTATAAGAATATGAAGGATTCATATATTATACTTAAATTATAAAAGAAAATAAATTAATACTTAATTAACTATATCAATAAACCAATAAGATTATATTAGTTCAACAAAAATAATTTAATAAGTTAGTTATAAGGTGAATGGGCATGCATATTAGTTAATTTATATAGTAAGGGCATTTTGGTATTTTTATTATATTTAAGCTTTTTTTTAGTTTTTTTTAACAATCAGATACAAATAAATCAAAACAGCTCATAAGTTTTTTCAGAACAGCCAAAACAAATAGTCCTCAATCCATCAGCCATATGTCAATCAGCTATCAGCCATAAGCCATCAGCTATAAGTCATCAACCACCAGCTGCGACAAACGAGCCTTCAGAGCCCTTGTCAGTGACTCTTCTTGAACTCTTATGAGTTAACACGTTTGAATAATACTAGATGCACAAAAAAAATCGTAAAATCTTGCTTACAAAAATTTAAGTGTAATGATTTTTTTTTTTTAATTAGAGTGTGCCGGGTTCACTATTGATGCAACCAATAAAATATCGTCATCTCATTGTGTGAGCGAGATTTTGTGACTTTGTTTTGTGCCCCTAGCATTGCTTTATCACGTTTTAGATTAAAAAAAAAAAAAAAACAATCTTGTGGCCCAAAAATCTTTGATAATGTTGTTGTGGAGGATTTATTTAGCTGCAGCCTGAAAGTAAGAATAAAAAAATGACATGGATTTGCAAAAGCACAAAATACTTGGCTCACAAATTGTTGTCCCCTTACCTCGTACAGCTTGCAATCCACCATGTAATATTGGAGCCAATGCTATTCTGACTTGGATGCTTTATTTGAAATCACTTTAGTTCAAATTTGGATTTCTCCTTCCATTTTTTACTCACCTTTTGGTCAATGATTGACATTTTCCCACATATTTCTATTTTCTTTTAATGACTGATATTAATTTAAAGTGAGTCTCACATATATTAAAATCATGCATATGCATGTTAAGGGGCGTGCACATTTGTAGACAATTTGTACAAGCGTTGCAGCAGCAAACGTGTGCGGTGCCAAACCCCTCAAGATCACTAAATTGCACTGCAATCAGACAGTCAATAAGCTTTAAAAACCAATAATTAAAATGATGGCCCATGTTAGAAAGGGAATAAGTGTGAAAAAAATTATCCGTTGCTATGCTCTTTCATACGTCTAGGATCGACCGTCTTACTTCCGCAAATCAACCGACAATCCAAACCGTCGCGTCATATGATATAATAAAGTTTGATGTGAGACTCTATAGTTGAGATTTGCGTTGGACCACTGATATGAGCTTGTCCATTAACATTATACTAGTGATAGTTAAATCACTTCTACCTTGCGAATTCCTAAAAGACGCTAAAGCAAGAGGCAAGTTTTTTACATTCTTTCATCCTATGTCTTGGAGTGGATTCCATGTCCAACGTCTGAATTGATTTATTACTAAACTTAACTGCCAAATAAATAAATAAATATCCCAGTTGACAAGTCAATCTTTTTAATACTGTACTTTTTTTTGAAGTTTCTTTGATAAATTGTACCAAAAATATCTAGTTCTATTTATGTTGCTTTCAGTTTTTTTTTTTTTTGTTTTTTTTAGAATGAGCTTTTTATTAACGAGTTCCCTAAGCTGTTACAAGAGTGCGCTTGAAAGTGCATCAGGTGGGAATTGATTAATTGAACCCCTGAAGTCCTGAACAATATTGAAAGGGATACCGAATGCCGCTTGAACTAAAATCTCTTTGGCACATTCGATAATTTTCTCGTAGGAGAAAATAAGTTTTTTTTTTATTGTTTTTTTTCAAAAAAAGATTTTAGACTTCAGTTTGAGAAATGTGACTCTTTTTCTAAAACAACTGGAATAAACATTGGCGCCAAACACTCACGCATGCATATATATATATATATATATATATATATATATATATATATATATATATATATATATATATGAGCTGGAACCATACTATGTGATATCACACTTTTTGTTGCTCCTGTATCTAAGAGGGCAGTTAAATCGAGATATTTTTTATTATCTAGCCATAACCTACATTGTAGATTAATCATATTTGTGATATTTTTGGTTTGTATTAAGGTATGTTCTGTGGACATATTAGTTAGATCTTCCTGAGTTAAAGAAGCATCTACTTTTTGTTTGTTTTTATATACGTCATTTTCTATATTCGAAATTCTTTTTTCAATTCCAAGGATTTAGGGGGGTATAGGGCAGATTTTAGCGGTCTTTTAAGGGGGTACAGGGCAGATTTTAGCGGTCTCTGTTAACCATAAATTTACATTTAAATTTAACATGATGAACTAAGAAAATTTTAAAAGAAAGATAGTTTACTTACAGTAGGTTGTAGCGAGCGGAGAGGATGTAGTGGTTGGGTCGTCTATCAACAGCGGAGAAATATCCACCTCACTTGACAACCATTAGGTGGGCACAACAACTAAGGAAAAAGAATAAAATAAGGAAAATGTGTGGTGGAAAATGAAGAGAGAGAATGAGTAGGGTAAATAGTAGTGTTGGTTGAAAAAATTGAGTGGTGGAAAATGAAGAGAGAGAATGAGTGGTGGGGTAGAGTGAATATAAAATTATAAAAAGTAGGCTATTTTGGGAAGTGTCAAGTGAGCTGGGACAGACCAAAATAGAAATAAGTGTCAAGTGAGCTGGGACGGAGGGAGTATATCTTCGTAGGGGTGAGCAAAAAAAAATTGGAACCGGACCGGACCAAAGGAACCGGACCAGACCAGCTAAAATCGGACCAGACCAGTACATATGGTTTGGTTCTGGTTCCAAAATATTATAGAACCAGTATATTGGTTCGGTCCTGGTTCTTGTTAAAATTAATTCCGGTTAGAACCGGACCGGACCAGTTGAACACATATATACTATATATATTTTTTTATATGTATTATTATATAGTAAATAAAATTATATATTCACTTTTGTACTATAATTTTTTAAAGACCATTTAAATTGCTTAATAAAAAAAGACTCATTTAATTATTTGTAACTTTGTACCCAACTTAAGCCCCAAGGTTACAAATCGCTAAACCCAAATCCTAGACTCCTAGTCTTTATTTAGTTATTTCACTTTTCAACTTTTTTTCATAATTCATATCCTCTTTTCAGTTTACCCAAAGAGTGCAACCTTAGTTTTCGACTCTTCAACTGCGCCGCCTCTCCCCTCCCAAGTAGTAGTTTACTTGAAAACAAATAAACTTCAAATGATTAGAACCGGACCAGACCAGACCAGTAGAACCAGAACCAGTGTGCTGGTTCCCACAAGTATTGGTTTGGTTCCGGTTCTAAATTTTTATAGAACCAGAGTATTGATTCCGGTTCTGGTTCTGTGATTTTTTATCAAAAATTGGACCAAACGGGACCATGATCACCCCTATATCTTCGCACTAACAATGCATACCCATTATAATTTCCTAGAATCTCAGATCAATTCCTCCCACAAATTAAACACAAAAGATGAAGCATAATATCTCAAAGGAGTCGATGAAGAAACTATATATCACAAAGCAAAGCCATACTTATTAGTGATATTCTTGCAGTTTGGGTATGCCGTAAATGGTTTAGTAGTCAAGTCTGCTCTAAACAAGGGACTCAATCACTACACTTTTTCTGTCTACCGAAACGCCATTGCTGTGCTATTGTCTTCGCTCCTTTCGCCCTTTTCTTCGAGCGGTCATCTCTCTCTCTCTCTCTCTCTCTCGTTTTATGTATGTATATGTAAGTTCGCTTGCTGATTGATTAATATTGCATTGCACAACAGGAAATCCCGGTTGAAGATTATGTTGCTGGGATTATTGGAGTATGTAACATGAACATATTAATTTTCGTTACAAAGTGTTAGTGTTTATTTTCATGGTCTGTATATTGTTGGGACCGCGACCACCCCCACCACTCCACATTAGTATGATATTGTCCGTTTAGGGACCAGCCCGCACGGATTTGTTTTTGGATCATCTCCCAAAAGGCCTCATACTAATGGAGTGTGTGGACACCTTTATATACTATGCAATTCTTCTTTCAATTGCCGATGTGGGACTTGGGTTGACACCCCAACATATATTTTGTTTAAAATTATATTGATTGGAACGGAATTCGATCGAGTACAGGCTAGTTATGGACCAGAACTTGTACATAACGGGGATGAAATATACAACGGCTACTTTTGCAATGGCTATATGCAATATGCTTCCTGCCATTACATTCTTCATGCCTTGGATCTTTAGGTACGTACGTACTTCCGTTTAACAAGTTTTAGTCACGCACATGACCAAATAAGTATACTAAGACTTACTCCCTCCGACCCATACTTATTTCTACTAAATGAGAGTGCACGGAGATTAAAATATGTTGGAAAAGTAAGTATGGGACGGAGGGAGTAATTTATTACAAAACTGCACTTTTTAAAATGCTAGAAATCACAGTTGGTGGGGGTTTGAACCCTTGACCTATCATTTGGAAAGAAACACCGGATACCGGATGCCGCTTGAGTAAAAACTCTTTGGCTTTTACATGCGTATACACAGTGACGTATATATATTGTATATGCATACTTATTACTCGGGATACACGCGTATGTATATTTCGTTTCTTAACTTTAGGGTGGCACATAGCTAATCATCATGTATGAGATTCTTTGGGCTCGCACGTGCGAAAGACTGCTATACAATGATAAAATATGAGGTTCCATCTCAAAATCAACTGATCATCAGAGGAGTAGCCTAAGATCTTTATATATTGAAGATATGCACATGAAACGTTCAAACTCAACACAATTGAATGTAGGATAATGTAGGTAGAATAGGCCAAGGTTTTCTATAAATTACCCCTTTTCCACTATGAAAGTGACTCTTTATTATGTTTGCCACCTCCTTAAAGCACTTCTTATCTTTAGCATAAATTAAGAATGTGAATTGATAATTTAATTAAAGAGAGCAATCAAATCAATATGATGAGAGATAGAAGGGATGGTCCCAGGATTATTAATTACTCCCTCCCTCCGTCCCAAAATGATCTTCACATTTGACTATTCAAACTTTTTAAAGACATGAACACTTGATTCACTAGTCATGTTTTGTTTGGGCACTTCTAAGCTTAGGTTGTAAAAATGTGAAGAATTTTTTGGGACAATGAAAAATGCCAAATGAGAAGATCATTTTGGGACGGAGGGAGTAATTTGTTAATACTCCTCAAAGATCATTTTTTTTTTTTTTTTTGAATTCTCATAAAATTTTAAAAATTGTACTCCAATGATAGTATATGGAGCATCAGTAACAATTTGTTAGAATTGCATGAAGATAATTATTTTTCATCGATTTATGTTTAAAGTTAAAGCAGGTTTGTAAAGTAAATCACGGTGTAACATTTACTAATCCTTCCATCCCGATACGACCTTTCTACACTTATTATTGTCGATGTAAAGATACTCTGAACGATAATTTTAATCTAAACCAACTCAAGATATGCTTATTTATTGGACTCTACGTATTAACGAGCGGGAATCAGCGGGCCATTTGTGTAAACAGGTATAATCCATGTAATCGCAGGAACTATCAAAAGCTTCAAATGACTTATAAGTCACCTGATAGGATTTGATGACCTAATTTTGTAGGCTTGAGAAGGTGACTATAAAGAAGATTCATAGCCAAGGCAAGATATTAGGGATAATCGTGACCGTAGGAGGCGCCATGGTTATGACCCTTATACAAGGACCCAAACTTGGTTTGCCATGGACGAAACATAGTAACCTCCATTCTCGTCGTCATCAGTCATCAACAACCGTAACTCAACAAGATCGCATCAACGACCCTCATCGTTGAGAAGGGCAAAACCTCAATCTGGTCCATCTACTGGGACTGTAAACTGTTCGCTGCTTTTTACCGCGTAAGAAATTTCAATATATATATGTGTGTATATATATGTATAGAGTTCATGTATGTATAGTGGGAGTTCTTATGACACGAGATTGACTTTCTACATCTAAGTGAAAGGCGGACACATTTGATTTTTGAACACTGCAGGGAATAGTTTGTTCTGGGGTTAACTATTACCTATCAGGAATGGTGATGAAAGAAAGAGGACCAGTTTTTTTTTTTGACCGCGTTTAATCCTTTAGGCATGATTATTGTTGCGATACTTGGATCCATTATTTTAGCCGAGCAAATGGACTTAGGAAGGTATACATACATTATATTACATGCATGAACGAATTTGATCAAAAGTATTATTAATTTACGTCTAAACTTAATTTGTTTTTAATCATCAGGGTGGTCGGAGCGTTTGTTATCGTCGTTGGTTTATATTTGGTGATATGGGGTAAGAGAAAAGATCTAAACCCCGAGAAGGATCAATTACCGATTGATCTGCAAATGACGACGACAAAGGATGGTACGACAATGGCCAAGCAAGATCCTGAAGGTGTTTAATACAGTAATGTATAATTAATTGGATGGAAAACTTGGTGACTAATGTAATTACTTCTTCGAACCTTAAATAAGGAGTATTTGTCTTCCTAAATTCTTAAAAAGCATATTCTATCTATCTCAAAAATGTATACGAAGATAAGTATTTATTTTCCAGTGAATTCACATTTGTCAACTTTTTTATGTTCTAATATATCATGGGCTGTGATTAGTAAGTTTGTCATGCTGATATATATATTCTTAAATCTTAATTTCTATTTCTAACGTGGAGGTGGTCAGTTCAAGATTTATTATTATTATTATATTTTTTTAAAGGAAAAAAACATTGGTTTTGCAACTACAAAGAAAGTAGTGAAAAAATTTGGTAAAAAATCATTTGGGGAGAAAGTTTTTTTTTTTTTTTTTTTTTTTTTAAATACATTCATTTTGGGACAATTTTTTTTTGAAAATAGACATTCATTACGGGGACAGAGGAAGTAACTTGTAAGCTAAAGCTAAACTGTCATACTCATTATTTACTAGATTCTGGAAATGAATACTCAAGAAATGTGAAATAAAAGAGACACCTTAAAGGAATAAAGGAAGAAATCTACTGTTATAAGTTATTTCTTAACCACGTCGCTATCGTGTTCTGAATAATACTACACACAAAAAAATCACAAAAACTTGATCACAAAATCATAGGTGTAATGATGTTATTCGTGTTTTTAATTAGAGTGTGACGGGTCCATTATTGATACAGTCAATAAAATATCGTCAGGTGATTTTGTGACTTTATTTTGTGCCCCTAGTTGCTCTCGTGTTTTTACGGAGGAGATTATTGCGCTCAGATATCTTATTTACACGTCTCGATATCTATTCACTTGTCTACACATTTTAGCATTTCCACTTTCTGTTATTACCAAATTCTGCAGCATTCAAAAATGCACTTTGGAGTAGACTTAATGCACTGAACGTTTTAATTAGATACCTACATATAGAAATGATTCTTCAATTACCAAAAAGATGATCCAAAACTAATTAAGAACTCTACTAAGAACCCTATTATTACTAGACTTTTCTTGTCAGCTGCAACAAAAGTCTGTCGTAAACACGTGGCAATCATACGAAGTTATGCTTCAACGAGTACGAGAGTTTTAAGGAACAAAACCTGATCAACATGCTTATTATGAAATTGTCACGTCTACTACGTTAAAATGAAATAACCTTAATGTTGCGTCAAGACACTAACCTACAATATATATAGGTTATCTAATCTACGTAACATAGGTTGAAAAATGGACAAGTTTTAACGTCGTAAATACCTTTTTACTCTTGATGAGTGGAGCCACTTTTACAAATGCGTTCGCAATCTTATTTTTCCTGCATGACGAAACCTTACATATAAGCCATTCGAGTGTCATTATAACACACACACACACACACACACACGCACACATTCATAAAGGGCTGGCAAGCAGATACAAATACATGATTTATACGCTTGCTAGCAGACAGAGGTAGTAGATTACAAACCTGACCGATATGGCGAGTAACAGATTGAAGCCATATGTGGCTGTGATTTTCTTGCAGATTTGTTATGCTGGATTGGCTATAATTGCCAAATCTGCATTAACACAAGGGATGAATCATTACACATTTGCTGTTTACAGGAATGCCATTGCCACCATTGTGCTTGCTCCTTTTGCTATCTTCATAGAGAGGTCTCTCTCTCTCTCTCTCTCTCTCTCTCTCTCTCTCGCTCTCTCTTTCTCTCTCTCTTTCAAACACGAGTACTATATTACTAAACAGTTAAGACAACTAAGAACATGGTGACCATATTTGAAACAGGGAAGTTAGGCCACGAATGAAGTTTTCCGTCTTCTTCAAGATACTATTGCTTGGCTTGTTAGAGTATGTCAATTTTCCTCTAAGCTAGTTACCCAAGCATCTTCTGCCTAAGGTCTTCTTCATGTTTTATTATGTTTACTAACTTCTTTTTCCCCCTTTCTCTAGACCCGTGATAGACCAGAACGTATACTATATAGGGATGAAATACACATCAGCATCCTTTTCAGCGGCGTTGAGCAACGTTCTTCCTGCCCTGACATTCTTGATGGCGTGGATCTTTAGGTAAGTATTTCCTGGATATTTGCATCGAATGTCAAAGAACATAAAAATGAGCCTCTTAGAAACAATGCTCCGTTAATCATTTCTGATATTTGGTGCATTCACTAAATCATATATATATATGCTAACGAAATATACCCTCCTTAAATGAAACCAATATGGTTCTGCATCTAATCCACCCTCATGATTTAAAGGCTAGCAATAAGAATACTTAGTATATGATGTCTCTCGAGCCTGTCTCATGATTCTGTGTGTGTGAGTGTGTGTGTGAGAGAGAGAGGGGTAAGTGTACTTAGATGAAATAGGAATGTAATCAATGATGTGGGTGTGATGATCGTGTGAATTTTGTAGGCTTGAAAGGGTAAATTTCAGGGCACGGCATAGCCTGGCAAAGGTTTTGGGTACACTTGTGACAGTGGGCGGGGCCATGATGATGACACTATTCAAAGTACATCCTATTGAATTGCCATGGACAAAGGGTATTTGCCTCCCAGATGAATCTTCAAGTTCTACAAATCCACAAAACATAAAGGGAGCTCTACTGATCGCAGCAGGTTGTTTCTGCTTTTCCTGCTTTTACATATTGCAGGTACATAATCTTCCTCCATATATATATATATGCACACACACACACATCTCTCTCTCTCTCTCTCTAATCTCACTTTTTCTCTAACAGGCTTTTACATTGAGGTCATACCCGGCAGAACTCTCCCTAGCAGCTCTAATTTGTTTGGCAGGTTCAGTACAAGGCACTATATTGACCCTTATAGTTGAAAGAAACAACACAAGTGTTTGGTCTTTACATTTGGATGCTAAATTATTGGCTGCAGTATATGGTGTAAGGCTTTTTTTACTAATAGACTGAAAATAAGCGTATCGTGTATATTCTTAAGGATTATGGTTAAATGCAGGGCGTGGTTTGTTCAGGGGTGGGTTACTATCTTACGGGAGTGATAATGCAGGACAAAGGACCAGTTTTTGTTGCATCTTTTAATCCTCTAAGCATGGTTATCGTTGCTATTTTGGGATCCATCATTTTGGCCGAGCAAATAAACTTGGGAAGGTAGATTAACATACGATATATATTCCATCAAAAAAAAAAAAAAAAAAACTTAAGAATTAGGAGTATATGAAATGTGGTTTCTTATTTGTAATCTTGACACAGACTGATTAATAGGGTATATCTTATCCTTAGGGTACTTGGAGCAGTTGTCATTGTTGCAGGTCTGTACTTGGTCATATGGGGTAACAGCAATGACACGAGTCCATCAAATAGGGGAAGAGACCAAATTGCGCCACTTGATCAGGAAATGATGGACATGGACGAAGGTGAAAGGAATTTAAAGCAGGATGTTGATCATGTTTAAACAACTAACGAATAAAGGAAGCCATCTAAGAATCTAGCAAGAAACTACTAAGAGTTTTGAGTTTTCTAGAAGGAACACGAACATGGAACTAGAGTTTTCCATGTTTTTCTTTTTTTTTTTTTTTTTTTTTTTCCATTTTCTGCGGGATTATAGCCTTTAAAATTTACTTGTTAAATAACAATATGCAGCATCTTGCTAATTCTGATAGAGGGGAATGTCTACGTCCCCCTATATTCTTATATGAAGGAGGAGGATATATCTATAACTAGGCTCGCCATCTGGGTAGATCTAGCCAAGTTGTGAAATTCCAGATAGAAGCCAAATATTCCTTTCCTAAAATGACATCAACTTGTACTTTCAAAATCCATGAAATATCTGCCCTACCACGTAACATATCTCTAACTAAAAGAACATATTGGCAATATATATATATAATAATAGAACAAGACGGGTGGTTCTACAGTTTCATCCAAACATTCCGATTTCATGTTATCATATGTCGGCCAAAACCATAGCATCTTGAAGAGTTTAAAAGCTAAATCACAAAAATCCAAAATTCATAAAAAATCCCAGACTATCTAAAAATCCAATAGAGTTTAATATACCATTCTAACCATATGCACAAGCAAAGTCCACGTCAGGTACTAACCAACCTCCTAGTATTATGACGGCATGGCCACTTCCCTGTCCCCATAGATACGTGAAAGTCCACAAGTTGCAGCAAGGTAAGATGCTGAGAAGTATAAATAGGAAATTAGTTCAAGTGAGATTGGAGACAGATTTTTTTTTGCAATTATTGTACGCAAATAAAAAATAAAATCTTGGTTTTGGGTTACCTTTCCAAATATCAAAATTTGGCCAATTGATTGGGGATCCTGTAACTTTCGTGATAACTTCGAGAAGAAGATTCGGAGGAGTACTCTTCAGTTCCTGGACTACTGCATATATAGTCTTTCCATTCTCGAAGTAGATATGATTGTTTGGGTGCTTTGTTTTCCAACCAGCATGACGCTCAAATTCGAAAGAATTAAGAACCTGCGAAAAACAAATTATGATGCATATTGCTCATTACTCAAGAACATCAGAAACATTTTAGCAGACACCTTATAAATTCACAACAAGGAAAAGGAAATAAAAAGAAGTGCTACTCTGTCCCAAAATGAACGTCCAAATTTTCTCTTGATCAAGAGAAAATTTGGACATTCATTTTGGGACAGAGGGAATACCACTTACGTTGGAAAGATTACAGTCCTTGCACCCACACAAGTAACCAGTCCCTTTTATTATGCCTTGAAGCTTCTTCTGCATGTTCATGGCGTAACAAGGATCAAAGTAGATCAAACATATACGTGCAAGGGTGCATGTGTCTATGTATACAAACAAGCATATTTAAACATGTGTGTGTGTGTGTGAGAGAGAGAGAGAGAGAGAGTTTCATAACTCACATCTCTTGACCAGGAAACATACATAACAGGAACTCCATCAAGTATCCCAGTCGACAGCAAACTTTTAACGTTCGAAGGAAAGCCGTTAGGTGAAAGCTTCTTAGCTTCCTTCTTCCCCTTCTTGGAAAGGGTGGCAGATTTTGGGGTAGCTAGGACTGGAGGAGCAACACTTATATTTTGAACAGCATTTCCTTCAACCGAACGGTTATGTCCATATTCACTTCCACCTCCATTCATCAATATATCATAGCTGCTAATCATTCCGCCTGAGCAACTATTGTAATTTTGAACCATCGATGGAATGCTACCAGTCCCGCTACTAAAAGTATGAGCCATTGGTATGAATTTCTCATTAGCTTTATTGAAGCTTGTTCTCGTTGTAACCAGATTCACACTACCCGTATTGGAAGTAGGGCCCACTGAGATGATACGGTCATCACCATTTTCACAGACTTCATTGCCTGCTACAAAATTTCCATCTCCGTTGTTAAAGGACTGACCTTTAGACAAGATGTTGTAACTCTTACTATAATTGGCAAACGAAGGATTCCCAACACAGTCCCCAAAACCCTGACCTTCTCTAATAAGATTTTCAGCTCCAGTAGGTAAAATATTTCTACCAGCATTATTGGAATTCATAATGTGATCTGGCCCAAATAGGTTATCAATGTACTGCGCCTCGGCTGGTTGAGAACTTGACCTGTAGTCCCTGTACAAAAAACTCATACTAGTATCTCTGCCGGTAGCACGTTCTATTGCTTGCCTCTTGCTGTACAATATTTCTTGCTCGCACGGCCCCGTAAACCACTGATGACCACGCTTCGATTCATTTCCGGAAGAGACTTCATGTAAAATTGGTTCTTCACCAATTAGACACTCAGCATTTCTCGCCATCAGAAAATCCTGGTTCTGGAAGGACTATCAAAGTGTGAAGTAATTTGGTAAGTTAGATCTCAACGAGTTGATCTGGGAACGAATTCTAATGCCTAACTCACACTAAAAAGATTTATAAAGAGATAAAATATAAATACTGATAGATAAAAACAGAAACAGGGAAAACAACCAAATATACATTTATCCATAAGATAAGATCAAATTTTGAATGTTCAGACGCATAAAAACAAGAGATTAAATGATTGTACTAGTGGGAACTGGGAAGAGTCATGCGATTCACGACAACAAGGTTGCTTAAGAATGTAAATAAAGGTGGTTGATGTTATGTACTTGCTATATATGGGTTACAAGATGTTTGTCCCTACAAGTAGTAAGCTTAACACTTCCAAAAAGGAAAGATTGGAAAAGTGCAAACATTTTTGGAAAGTCAAAAGGGAAAATGGAATGCTTTTAAGGATCGAAGGGTGAAATAAATGACTAAATTAAACATAGGCCAGTTCTGTTGAGAAAATGCATGTTCTGTATTGGTCATATGAATAAATTTATGCATTTAACTTGAACTTTAGTCAGTATTAGCCTTAAGTTCATAGCCCTCAAAAGCATGAAAATTGAAATTAGGCAACATCAGAAAACATTAGTTTTCAAATGGGGCTAGAAGCCCCAATCAAACTGCATGAGAGCCATGGCATGCTATTTGTTCAAATGAAGGTTAGCACTACGGTTCCTTTCTTTCTTTTTCTTTTCTTTTTTTTTTTTTTTTTTAAGAAAATTAACAGTGATTTGAGTGCCATCAAATACCTATTCAGAAGTCAGGCCTTAACGAGAACTCAAGTACTTGTAAGTGATCATCTTATATGTTCGTAGTTATTTGTTACAAAATCGTGATAATCAGTGCTTTGAGTGTGATTAATCCCGTAGCATAGGGACAGTTTCTACTCTGATAATTAGCCTCTTAATATGCGGAATCACATTTTTTTATTGTCATTCAGCCAGAATAAATGAACTTTATAAACTCGTTAATGTGTAAACTCCTAATAAGTTGAGAGGGCACTAAAGTTTAGAAAAATTATGCTTGTAGAAGGAATCAAATAAATCACCAACATCACCATTCAGGTAAGGAGAAAACATTTCGCTTAAACTCTAATAGATTTGCCCATATATAGAAAAGCGATTAGTTTGATTAAATCCAGATTGGTCTAAATTGTTTTTTCTACAGTTAATATGGAATTTCTAAAGAAGAGAATAGAGGTTTTGGCATAAACATAATGACTGTTGTTAGATATAGAAACACTAATAATTGTAGTTCACCTTGTTAATACCACTCATTTTGTGGCAAGACCATGTCACAATAGGCCAAGATCCTCATGAAACATATATTATCCAAACATGACTGGTCTATTTATAGACAGTTCAACTGGAGATCAGTAACATATCTAACTCGCTGAATGATTAACTGCATCAACTTGAGCACATAAAAATGGCATGTCTCGAAAAGATAAATCAACATAATATGCAGACATAACTCTGGTTGTGCGAGTAGAGTGCACAGGAAACCACATTACATGCTATACGTGTTAACCATATACTACATATAATGGCACATCAGAGGAAAAAAATTGCACATGCAATTATTGACCTAGTAAATTTAATTCTGGGCAACGAGAAAAAAGGTAGAGGATCATGTTGAAACTCTATCTTCAGGGACGAGCAGCTTCGACTTCTAAGTTAAACCACTAACTAATAGTTTCAATAATGTAAACTCCCCCCCCCCCTCCCAAAAAGGAATGTGTTTTGGTTTTCTCAACATTCTCTCCAAAACACACACACACACACATATACTAACAAGTTTCTAGTACTGTACGTTTTCAAGACCTACAATCATTTGACCATCGGAGAGAGTGTAAACTGTAAATATTATTTCGAGAATCTCCATCCACGTGTTATATTCATGCACAAAAGTAAGGTAAAGTATAGCCGGCAGTTCTTCACAATACCATAAGATTAGGTAAAGCAGTGCTAACAGACCATCCAACTGCACATAAATAAGGTAAAGTCCAGTTAACAGCTCCCCCAAAATCGACAAAGCCGTATCTTCCATTACCAAAACAAACCACATAATTTATATCTTGACTAACATATTTGCTCTTGCGCACTGTTAGAATATATATCCCTCGTCTTAGAGATATATTCTTGTATTTACAACGCATATTTATAATAGTTACGAACAAGAATATATCTCTAAGACGAGGGATATATTCTAACACGCACCACAACAATCCAATCCAAAGATTAACATACAAGTTTCACTTGATACAGGTTCAATTCAACAAAATTGTATCTTCATTCACATCTCATATTAACACCAAAAAAACAAACAAGCGCCTAAGTAAAGACAAAATCAAACACAGAACAAGATGCAAAAGGCTGTTTATACTGTTCAAACAAATATAATTTTTTTCCAAACACAAACAAATCATTATAATAAAAGGAATCTAAATCTCAATCAGATATGAAACCATACCATTTTTAAAGCTGGAGAGTCCCCAAATCGTTTTCTCTCAAAATGCTTAAGCTAAGTGTAAGCTCCACAGCAACTCACAAATGTTACGACACCGTTCCGATATATCAGTCTTTGCTAGAAACCATGCAAAACAAGCTTGCAGCTCTCGCTCAATCAATCTACAAACGCAAAAACCTAGCATTTCAAAATCGTTCAAAACAAGGTACACAGCATTTTCTCAACATGAATAATGATTCTGTATCTATATATCATGCATTCAACGATCAAATTTAGATAAACAATAAAAAAAAAGTGAAGCGATCAGCAAGATTTTTGAGCTTCACCGCGAAATTTCAGACGAATATAGAGAGTTTTTCACACGACAAACCTGTTCCGCCGGTGAAATGAAGACCACCGGCGTAATTTGACGACGGCGACGGCGAACGGTTATGTTCTGAGAGTAATAAAATAAGGAGAAGGGGACCACTCGCAAGCAGAGAGTACTAAGATTTCTTTGAAGAGAGAGATTGGGGTTTTAACCTTTACTAATAACGACGAGGGATTAAGTGCGGCGCGGTGTACTGGAAATGCTGTGTGGTCAGTGATTGTGCGGCGTACACGTGGGGATTGGTAATAGAGATTATCGAAGGAGGGGTAGGGGCCGTTGGATCTGTAACTGAAATTAGTTGGGGGTTAATAAATACTCCATCCGTTTCAAAATATCTGTCGCTTTAAACTTTTCACACATATTCCCTCCGTCTCAAAATAGATATCGTTTTGGGAGTTCATTTTTGTCTCAAAATACTTGTCGTTTCACTATTTCTAAGGCCTTTTTACTGTTGTATGCCATTTATACCCTTATTAATGATAATGGAGTATCTCTTGCACAAGCATTTAATTGTCTAAGTAATTGGTTAACTTTAGGGGTACATGAGACTTTTTCATATGCATTAATTGTATTTCTTAAAAATTGTGCAAATGCTTAAAACGACGTCTATTTTGAGACGAATGGAGTATTAAGAAATGTAATTAATGCATGTTAAGAAGACCCATTTGCCCCTAACTAATTCATCTTTTTTAATGCTTGCATGAGAGATACTTTCACCATCATTAATAAGGGTATAATTGAGACAAAATGGTAAAAGTGCATTGATAATAGTAAATCGACAGATATTTTGAAACTATTTTTTACTCCTAAATCGACAGATAATTTGAAACGGAGTGAGTAGTACGGGTGAATCTGTGGTGGATTTCGTGAATTAGATTTGGATGGGGGCAAAGGTCCGGCCCAGGGGGACTAAGGTGTGACATCCGATCATTCTCTGCTTGCTATCGTACATTTTTGACCAAAGCCTTTTAATCTTTTACACGCACTCCGTCTCAGTTTAATATTTACTTTTCTTTTTTTGGTATTTCCTAATTTAAGGTTTTTAGTTGTTTCATTCCTTAAATATCAAATGATGAATATTGTTTTAAACAATCTTGTCCTCATAAAGTTCATATATTACAAAAAAAAACATCACTTATTTGTCTACTTTTCACCCACTTGTTTTATGAATAAACAATTATATCCTCCACTCACTAGTATTCTTGACCCAAGTTTGCCTTTCTTTTTTAATAAACGTGCAAAGTCAAACTAAAAAAACTTTAAAACGAGACGGAGGGAATATAAACAAAACTAGTGTCACTCTGTGTCGCACAAAACTGTCATTTACTCATTTGATTTTTTATTTTTTTTAAATGAATAAGAAAAACATAATGATATATTTGTCATTTTTTGATTGAAATTACACTTATACCTTTGATAATTATATGTTTAGGAGAGAAATTGACTATCTTGCTTTAATATATACAAATATGTACCAATATGCCCTTGCTTGGTTGAAGAATTACCATCAAGCTTGTACAATACCCTTCGTCCGTGAAAAAATAGGATGTCACAAGAATTAATGAAATAATATTTTAATAAAAAATATAGATAGTTGGGTAGAGTGTTGTGAGTATAAAAAGTATGTATGAAAGATAAAGTGTGGTAGAGAATAGTTAGTGGATAATTATTGTGTGTATGACATGTAGGGCCCAATAAAGAAGTATAAGAAACTTTCCTTTTATGAATTTTGACTCTTAAGTTGGGACACAATTTTTGACTCTTAAAATAGGACGGAATGAGTAAGTTAGAATGTTAGAAGAAATTTTTGCTCTTCATTGTTGTAAAATTTACCACTTTCTTGTTCTCAACTTTTAGTTTTTACAATCATCAACCTTCAGAGTTATATGAATCTCAACAATGAGCTTGTCTCCTGTACACCCGCCGCATGGCGTGCGGCGGGCCAGACGACTTTTCCATTTTTTATTTTTTTTTGCCGAGATATATATATATATATATATATATTATATATATAATATTTTGCAACCCCAACTTTTTTTCTCCAACATAAGTAACACTTATTATAACGAAATGTAACACTTTTTTATTCAAATGTAACACTTTTTAAAAAAAAAAATGTACCACAATTTTGCTGCAATAGATAAAGATAACATAAAGATTGGCAACTAAACTAATGTAACACTTTTACACTTTTTAAAAGGAATGTAACACTCATTTTTTCAAATGTAACACTTTTTTTTCTCCCAAAATTAACATAGGATTGACAACTAAACTAATGTTACATTTTTTTCTCAATTTGTAACAGTTTATATTCTTAAATGTAACATTATATATGAAATGTAACAATTTTTTATTGAGAAAGTAACAATTGAAATGCAAACCCAATTTTTTTTATATAAAAATGCTGTTACATTTGACTGTAAAAAAGTGTTACTTTTATCAGAACAGAGTGTTACATCTCAGCTGACAAAGCAACTCAAACTTTTGTGGGTAAAAAAAATATGTTTTTTTTAAAAAAAAATCAAACCATATCATGACCTATGTAGTTTTATTCGTCTCGTCGAGACGAACACAACGGTATTTTTAAATTTTTTTCTGAGTTATAAATCTCAAGATATAACATTTTAAAGTTAATGGTTTTTTTTTAAAAGGTGACACGTGGCAGCGCGCGGCTGGGTGAACCAACGAGTGCCTCACAGCGCGCCACGTGTCTATCTCGCAGTGGAAGAAAGGCGGGCACGGGGCGGGGGGGCGGGCCGGGCGGGTTTGCCCGCCGCACGCCATGCGGCCGTTGTAGATGAGAATTTGTCGTCAACAATTACTTGGTAAAATTTAACTAATCCTCCAAATACCAGTGAATTCTATACAATTTTGTTCAGTTAAAATCGAAAAATATAAAAATTATAGATTCTTAGTATATCACACAAAGTTCTCAACTTTAAGTTTTTACAATCATTAACCTTCAAAATTATATGAATCTCAACAATTACTATAGATTGGTACTTCTTTTTGCGAAAAACTAAAAAAATGTGTTTTTCTTAAGAAATGAGAAAAAACACGTTTTAAATTTTAAAGTATCATTCGTGTAAATTAGTGGAAGTTGTTTAAAATAGTCGATGCTATTTTTGTAAATAAATTGCATTTGTTTAAAATGCGCGTGGTAGCAATTTTGTAAATAACTTGAACTTATTGAATACGTTGGGAATATTAACACACGACTGATACTTTTTAACACTAAAACTAGCACTTTTTAACAAACGCACTGGCACTCCTTAAAAATATCACTGACACTTAGTAAATGTTATATTATTAAAAAAAAATTAAAACTAATTGACAAGTATATCTAGAAAATGTATATTTTTATTTGTGAGCGCTAAAAATATTTTTTTATAAAAATTTAGTTTATTATTTACTTTTTATATTAAAAATATTATATATTATGGAGTATTCCATTATATTCTTATAGTAATTTACTTTATTAATTATTAATTTGTATTAATATCTATTTGTCAGAATATTAGTCATCCTTTTTTTAGAAAAATGTTTTTTTTTATTTGTGAGCACTATTTTTTTTAAGGGAAAACTCCGTTTTAGTCCATCGTACTTTCGGGTGTGTTTCACTTTTACCATTAAACTTTTTTTTTTTCATTTTTACCATCGTACTTAAAAAAATTGCTTCATTTTATACCAAAAACTTAACATCGTTATATTTTGCAAACGGAATATGATGCTAAAGTTATAAAAACTAACCCCATTAAATTTCTAATGAATATAACCTAAATTCATTATCATTTTCCTTTAAACCCCACTAGCACACACCCCAAAACAGCATCTGGCTCTTCCCCCAAATTGCTCATGCCATCCCACAATTTCCTCAACCACGACCACCACCCACCACCACCACAATTAAACCAACACCGCCACCTACATCACTGTCCATAAACCCAAATCTCCTGCAAAAATACACAGATGAACAAACTACAAAATAAAAAATCCTTCACCAAACCGAAGTCCACAATGAGTTAGACCTTAAAAATTCAACAATCTTCCCATTGGCAAAGAGGTTCAAGCTAGGGTTTCTTGATTTGGGGATCCTGCTATAGAGATCATTCTTAAATTTGAAAAGGTGGTTGTGTAATTTACTTGGGATTGTGGATGAGGTTTAGGGCTTCGTGTTGTAGGACTTCAGGTGAAAAGATCAAACCCAGAAGGGTGCGATGGATGTTGGAATTTTGGAGATCTGACCTGCGAAAAAGGTTGAAAGATGAAGGATGTTGGAGGTTGAAAAGATGGCCGGAAGAGAGAAATGACCTGCTGAGAAGATGGCAAGTGAGAGATAATGGTGGAGATGAGGGGTTTCACAAATTTTGAAGAAAGAATGAGGAGAAGTTTTCAATTTAGCATCCAATTTGGAGAAGATCAGATTTGAGAATTAATTTGGGAGGGAATTTGAGGGTTTCCAAATCTGAGTTAGAGATTTTTGGGGAAAGGGGTGGTTGCTTTAATGGTGGGGGGTTTAGTGGTTTAAAGGAAAATGATAATGAATTTAGGTTAAATTCGTTAGATATTTAATGGGGTTAGATTTTCATAACTTTACCATCCTATTCCGTTAGCCAAATATAAACAACGTTAAGTTTTTGGTATAAAATGAAACCATTTTTTTAAGTACGATGGTAAAAATGAAAAAAATAAAGTTTGATGATAAAAATGAAACACGCCCCAAAGTACGATGGACTAAAACGGAGTTATCCCTTTTTTTTAACAATTTACTTTTTTTTTTAACAAAGAAGGATGACTAATATTCCGAGTTTTTTTTTTTTTTTTTTCAAATAGTAACACGATTTTTTTTCTGTTTAACCCTTTTCATTTCTACAAACTTTCATTCAACTCCTTCAAAATTAATTTCCATTTCAAAAAAATCCAATCTGTCCATCACGTGCAAAGCACATGTGACTTAACTGATTTTTCTAGCGAATTTCGTTAAAAAGCCTTAAAATGATCAATTTTTGCACCATAAGCCCTATTTCGCTAAAAAAATTTTGGACCATAAGCCTTAAACTGGTACCACTCCAAAAAGTTTAGGCCCTATTTTGTGATGGATTAAATTCATTTTCAACCATCGTACTTTCACTCGACTTTCACTTTAACCATCCTACTTTATTTTTTGCACGAAAACCACTCTACCTTGAAAACCTCTCATCCAAACCCAAAAATCGCGGATTAGGGCACGAATTTGTGGTTGCGATGGGAGGTTTTCAAAAGTAGAGTGGTTTTCATGCAAAAAATAAAGTATAATGGTTAAAGTAAAAATCAGGTGAAAGTACAATGGTTGAAAATGAATTAAAACATTTTGTGATTTACCCTTGTTTTTATCACAGTTGTATCGGATTTTGACTTTTGAATTGGTTATAAGTTTGCTGTTGACTTTTTCCTCTTCTACTCTCACTTTAGCACCACAATTGCAATAAGACAACCTAAGCCTACCTTAGCCTAACATGAAGCCTTGGAAAACTTTGATGTGTCTGTAATGTTAATTGTGAAACAAATACTCCCTCCGTCCCAAAATGATCTTCTCATTTGCCATTTTTCATTATCCCAAAAAATTCTTCTCATTTCTACAATTTAGGTTTAAATGTTCGTAAACACAACATGTCTAGTGAAGCAAGTGTTCCTATCCTTAAAAAGTTTGAATAGTCAAATGTGAATATCATTTTGGGACGGAGGGAGTAGCTTAAATAGTTTTGTGTTATCATTACATATGTATGGAAAATTGATTATTTAAGTCATTGCCATTTGTTAATTTTTCTCAGTCCTAAAAAATAAGCCTCATTTAATTTCATTTTATTTTAAGGAGTTTTAATTATATTTTAACCAAATATTGAAAAGAGAAAACAATGATACTCCCTCCATCTCATTTTTGTTCGGCACTTTCCATATTTAATAATCAGCACAGCACAAGTAAATTTTGACCAATCACTAATGTCAATCTAATCATTGTAACGAAATTATAAAAATTGTTATTGTTAAAGCATTTAGTGATTTATCAATAACACTTTTAAAATTTAATTTGAATGATTAAACTTATTTTAATTTTTGGTCAAAGTTCTCTAATGTTGACTATCAAAAGTCAAACATGGCTAAAATAAATAAGGGCGAATTACATTTTAGGCCCCAAAGTTTGGGGGGCGTTCCTATGATGGGCTCTAAAGTATCTCCGTTAGCATTTTGGGCCACAAAGTTGTCATTTTTTGTCGAGTTAGGTTTTTAAACCAATTTTGTTACAAAAACCAGTTAAGTGCACGTGCCACGCACATGCCACCTAACGGAAGATAGTTTGAAATTGATTTAACTTCTAGGAGGTTTACTGCACATTCTTAAATTTAATGGGTCCATTAATATGATTAAATGACAGAATTACCCTTTACTGAAACAAAACCACCCTCCCTTCCCCCTCTGTACTCATTCTACACGCACATACACGCACTATCTCTCTCCACCCTCCTATCTCAGATCGCCCTCCCCCATCCCCTCCACTCCGGCCGCCCTTCCCCTTGCCGTCGTCCGGCCGTCTTCAATATCTCCGGTGAAATCCCAGGCGACTGTACTAGTTCCGGTGACCCTTCACCTTCGCAAAACTCAGGCGACCCTCTCTCTAGTTCCTCACCGGCGACCCCTCCCCTCCCCTCTCCGGCGACCCCTCCCTTCTCCGGCGACTCCTTTACTCTCCCTCCGACAACCTTCCTCCGCTTCCCTCACCTCCGACCAAACTCCGACGACCTTCTCTCTCTCACACAGCCACACTCCGGCCACTTTATCCGGTGTCGGCGACCATCTTCCCCTACATCGGCGACCTTTAATTCCTGTCCAAGTTCAGATCTGCGAAACCCTAGCCTGATCTACTCATGTCTTCACCGACGTCGTCTCCAACTTCGTCGCCGGTAAATCCGAAAATCCCAGATCTGGGATTTTGAATTATTTTGGTGTTTTGTTACATATTGAAAGCCCCATTGTTGAATTTCTTGGGGTTTTCCTTCTTGATTACCCCATTTTCTGTGGGATTTTCTTGGATGATTTTGATTGGTGCTGGGAGGGCAGCGGCGGTGGTGGTGGCGGTGGTGGTTGTGAGATGGTGGTAGTATGGAGGTGATGGGTTCGTGGCACATAGAGTGGTAATATGTGGTGGAGCAGATTTTTTTTTTTCATTCTTTTTTTGTTTTGTTTTGAAAGATGGTGGAGCTGATTTGCTTGAGAAGTTAATATTTATTTAAGGATATTAATTTAAAAAAAAAAAACACACATTTTCTACTAAGAAAACTATAACAATGTCTAAAAAATAAGTATAATAGTGACAATCAACATACTCCCTCCGTCCCACCCGAATTAGGATTTTTGGGTTGGACACGGGGATTAAGGAAAAAGTGTTGTGAGTGTGAATGTGGGTCCCATTAAATAAAACATTTCCATTTTTTGGTTGTCCTAATTCGAATGGGACACCCAAAATAGAATTTTGTCCTAATTCGAGTGGGACGGAGGGAGTATTGACGAATATTAGATTATATGAAAAATTAAATCAGTTTTTAAATAATTAACCTTTTTTTTTTTTTTTTAGAACTCATTTGTGGTTTTTTAAATTTGGAAAAGAATTTTTAATATTTAAGCCCATTAAATTTAAGAATGTGCAGTAAACCCCCTATAAGTTAAATCAATTTCAAACTATCCTCCGTTAGGTGGCATGTGTGTGGCACGTGATCATTTAACGGGTTTTTCTTACAAAACTGGTTAAAAGACCTAAAATGCTAACAGAATGACAACTTTGGGGCCCAAAATGCTAACGGAGATACTTTAGAGCCCATCATAGGAACGACCCCCAAACTTGGGGGCCTAAAATGTAATTCGCCCAATAAATAAATATGAGACCGAGTGAGTATACACTGTTGGACCGTTCTCCACTAACTTAAACTTTTAGATAAATCCATAACTTAACATGATAAAAGAGATTATGCTTGATTCTTTTTTTTTTTTTTTTTTTTTTTGATAAAAGAGGTTTTTTTTCATACCTCTTAAAAGAGATAAATCTGGACATTTATTTGGGGACGGAGGGATTACAATTTTTTACTCTTTATTCTGTCAAACCGAGTAAATGCAAACACATCCTTTCATGGCTATCATCAGGTTGCACCAGTATAAGCTTCTGTGGTCATGCTTCTGACAAGATAATCTTGACCCATACTGGCAAACTACAAACTGAAAAATTTCTCACCAGATATCAGAAAGAAAAAGGAGCAGGAAAAGTATACATTCAAAAGTTTCCAGTTTTTTTTTTTTTTTTTTTTTGAATAAATTTGAAAAACCACAAATACATGCCACATTATCACAATTGCTTTAACCCAAAAAAAAAAAAAAAAAAAAATTATTATCTCTGTGATCCTCTAGAACAATCATGACCATAAACTCAGCTGAGAGATCAAAAAAAAAAAAAAAAAAAAAAAGCAGAAAATTCTATCAAGGCAATTTGCCAGATAGATAACGGGCAAGCTTTTCTCTCAAAATACAAGCATCCTTGTCGCTCAAGTCGCACAATTGTTGTCTATGATCCGAATCACGCTCACTCGAAAAGCTCATTTCGTTCTGCACTTCATCTTCCAAATCGATCAGAATATTATGCAGTAGACAGCAAGCAAGAATAATCCTCGGTAATCTGTTCTTATCAGGCCTCCACATCACTCCATGAATAATCTTGAAGTTCTCCTTCAACCTTGTCAATGCCCTTTGTGCCACTAACCGAGTAGTCAACAACCTCTTATTGAACGTTGACTGAAATTCCGGAAGGTTCTTTCCTCGGTAAGGAGTCAAAAGCCATGGCAATAAGGGATGGCCCGAGTTCCCAATGATATACTCCCTTAACTCAGTTCCTTGACTGAGATCCATCTTTCCGTTAGGTCCGTTAAGTCTCTTCCCTTCTTGACAAAGTTTAAAGAAACTTGAGCTTTGGAGTATGATTGACTCGGTCAAACTTCCGGGCCAACCCGTTACAACATCCCGGAATCTCAAGTCGGGGTCCACGATTGCTTGAAGGACCATCGTATGATTCTTGTCTCGGTTACACCATAACTTCCTCGACTTTTCAGCTGTCGAGAGACACATGATGATGTGTGTGGTGCCCAACACCCCACAACAATTTGGTAGGCCCCGTATTTTTTCAAACTTGGTTTTTATTTCTTCCATTTGTGCTTCGGTTGAAGGCCATTGGAGATGGTGGAGTCCACTCTCTTCTATGGCTTCTACAAACCGCCAGGTTATTTGGGCAACAATTGTTTGGTTCATACCAAAGGATTCGCCTACAACCATTAGTGAATCGCCTGAGGTCAACCTTCTTAAAGCAATAGCAACTCGATCGTTTAGAGATAAAAGTTGACCGGAAATGTCCATGAAATTTGATGGCCTGGCCATCATTCTTTCCCCGACAAGTGAACAGATGTAGTCGAATGTTGTCCTTGACATCTTGAAGACGGTTTCGAATCTGTCTGAGTCCTTTGATTTAGATAACGGGCCTGAGAAGAAACAAGGAAATCAGATATTAAATGGAACTCGGACAAGATAACTCAAAGATAAGTCAAAAAAATTTTCTCAGGGGTTGTTTTGCATCGATAAATTCTGGAATCATGGTCCTTTGTTATGATAATCATTGCGAAATAACTCCCCTCTCTAAGAAATTGAATAGTAATAGTAATAATCAAAAGGAACGGAACGGAAAAGATTTGGACAATGCAGCCACTTCCTTTGCAAAACAAAATAAACTAACACAAACAAGATTTGTCTTGAAAAAGAAAGCTTTCCGCTTTATCACTGTACCTTATGCATACAAACACGTCCAACACAAATACACTATATGAACTTTTCTGAAAGATCAATTGTTGGGGCGAAAACCTTAAACCTCATCAAATAGCCATGGAATCTACGGTATTTAGGCCTTTATACCAAGATAAATAGTAATAGCGCATCATAAACCAACTAGGTAGAGAATTAAATGGCATGACTAACATACTCTCTTCACGAATGGTATAAACCTCAGTATTATTTCCCAGAATGAACCACCTGTCAGCCCAAACCACCTCTTTAGATAGCAGGCGCAAACAGTTCATAGAGCCAATATCCTAATCCAAATAGTACTGGGATACGCTAAAGTAACCTAAATATGGAAAAAAACTCTGACGCTACATTTAGGACTTCCTTACCAACAACAAGTACCATTTCGGGCAAGGAACTTTGCACAAAATTATGGTGCCATAAACCGTATTTTATTTTCATTTCAGAAGTGGCTTCCGCACCCAATTCAAGTTGATAAAATTTCAGTTATGAAGTCATAGACAAACTTAACTGATTATATACTGCCTCCATATAACCTTATGGTTTTTGAGTACTTAACTTTAGCGTTTTGTCATATTGCCATGTACATTTCGAGTTTTTATTTCCACATTCCAAAAGTTTAACTAGGTTACAAAACCCCACCCACGTGAATACCAGAATCATAACTCCATGTCATATTCGATTTTCTTGAATCAATTGTTCTCTTTTTCCTATTTGGTACATGAGTTATTGGGTTGGGTTGGGGGGGTTGGGGGGAGCTGCAGTTGCATGCCAATGAGATACAAGTTGTCACTATATCAACCAAGATGACTGTCTCAATAGCGTTGGAAGGTTATCCATGGAGGTCACCAAAATAGGTCAAGGTTCTAATTGCAACGAATAAATTTGTGCAAGGTTTATTTTGCAATTACCTCAAAAACTCTGCATACACACTAACCTTGCGATGGATATGAACAACCTTACACTCCCCTCCCCTCCCCTCAACTTCAATTTTGTTTCATTTAAAGAAATAATAGCCCTTACGCTCCTAATCCCTGGTCAGCAGTTTTCCTGTAGATTTGTATCACCTCCATTTCAGCTAAATATCTGTCTTTTGAATCTTCTTGAGAATCGTATCAGCATCAATTTCAAGAATAATCTTCTCCACGTCCTAACATCTGTAAACCTTTTATACCCCCCCCTTTGAGTACTACCTCTTGTCGGTAGTTGTCATGGAGGCTTTTATTCAAATACTCACTCCGTCCCAAAATGAGTAAACAACCAAAATGACCCGCATACTATGCCTAAACCATCAATTTGACCTCCGTACTATTTAAACTACCAATTTGACCTGCGTACTATTATAAAATTAACCAAATCAACCTACTTTCCTAACAGCCGTTATATAGTTAACGGGTATCACATGCTAATTTTCAAATAGCCCCCTAAAAAAACAAAATTTTATCTCACTTTATTGAGTAATGCAAAATAACACTGTTTTGATTTATATTTTGAACCCTGCTGTTCATCTTTTTTTTTTTTTTTTTAATGAAGGATTTTGTATTCAGCACAATCCAACCATTTTGACTGCCCAAACACCGCCACGGCCCAACCATTCCGCTGCCCAAACACCGCCACTGCCCAACCATCACCACCACCGTCCTTTTCTGAATTCAGCTCCATCTTTTCTTTTGGTCTGAACAGATTCCTATCTTGTTTAACTTAATACTAAATTGTCTTATTTACCATCTTCTCCATCAAGAACCACCACAGCCCACCTCCCACCACCAACACAATCACCACCTACCACCATCCCCGCCACCACCCGCCATGGTCATCAATCACCAATGTCCAAACTTCAGCGTAGCAATTTGATTCAAATGCCCAGAAAACTCAACAAAAAATACAAGAAAATCCTCAACATCATGAAATTCAAAAATTTGAACCATGAAACTCAAAATCAAACCTTCAAATCCATCCCCACAGAATCTCTGCACTGTTAAATTTCCCAAACTGTGGAACTTCCCTCCCTTTTAAACTGTGCAAACTTGCTAAAAAAAATCCCAGCTGTTAAACAAAATTCCCGAAATTCGAACAACATTCACCAATCAATCCCTATAAATCGGTCTCCCCATTTGATCTGATCAACCATACCGAAAATAACAAAAAATATGAAAAAACCTACTTCGTAAAAATCCAGATCTATCTAAAATCCCAGGTGAAATTAGAATTGAGAAGCTACAAGGATTAGAAAAATAAATCGAAAACAAATTGTTCCAGGGCGAGATGAAGAAGCAAAAATCCAAGGTGATCGGAGATGATGAGGTTTTACTGCAATGGCGAAGCATGACCGATGTTGGCAACGCTTAACCGGTGACGACGATGGAGTAAAGGCTGCAAACAAAAAGGAGATGGGAAGGGAAAGGATTGCAGATCTAGTTGGGGATGGTGGGAAGGAATTGATCTAGTGATGGGGCCGAGTGTGGGAGAGGAATGGTGTTGGTGGAGGAAGATTGGCAGCTGCTAGGGTGGGAGCGGCGGTTGGATGAGGGCTGCGTTGTGGGCGTAGAAGGGGTTTGGTTTCTGGGTGCATATCTGGTTTTGGATTTGTAAGGGGATTAATTGGGAAGGGTTTTTTTTTTTGTAATATTTACTTTCTTGCACTCTGCCCCTTTATATTGTGATAAATACGATTTAAAATTTTGATTGTTCTATTCGTTAAGTTATTAGCGTCCGTTAACAATTGCTAACATTTACTAACGATTTGAGTTGATTTGGCTAATTTTTGAATAGTACGCAGGTTAGTTGGGTAGTTTAGATAGTACGGTGGTTAAATTGGTGGAATTGACATAGTACGCGGGTCAATTTGGTAGAAAACTCGTCCCAAAATGGAAGTCCGAAATTGCTCTTGATCAATAGCAATTTCGGACATTCATTTTGGGACAGAGGTAGTACTAATAAAGCTTCATTGTGTGTAGTATAGCACAGGAAATGAGCCAAGCAAGGTGGAACTCAGCTGTACTCATCTTTTAAGCTTTCTCATATCACGAGATAGAGAGGAGGTGTTTAAGCTTGGAGTGGATTATGGCTCAATGGTTCCGAAGCCTGCTAGACTCATTTCCGCTCATTTATTCATAAATATGCAACATCGACATGAAACGACTAGAACCGGCCTTGTGCATTATACAGAAGATCATGAAATGTGTATGTATAAATATTCAAAGCTTCACTCATTTAACAAAATGCCCAAAAACAATACTAAAGCTCAGTTCATTTGCAGCCATAAAAAGGAAAGGAACACTAATAGGTCATAACATGAACACAACAAAACAACCCAATAACCACCATATATCATCACCCACTTCTTCACACCAGACTGTCTCAAAACTTTGTTTCCATATTTTTTTGGTTGCCTATGCGCCTTAATCCCAGCCAAGACTATTACCAGAATGATTATATGCCTATTACTACAGCAGCATAGTTCATGATACGATAATTTACCAATAATTTACACTACAGAAAATGAAAACAGTCTTATCATATCATGTTTGGCAGTCATTATGTTAAACAGTACCGAATAGGCGAATAGGGTGCATAAAAGCTGGAGGCGATACAAATATGGTCACTTACTATCACATAAGTCACCACAGACTCGAGAGTACAGCCATACACATCTTAATATCCCCAACTATGGGGGAAAGTATCATAGTATATACCAACAATGTGACACTTGACCACTAACAAACAATCATGCAATTTGCATGTCATCGCGTTATAATTTACCCAAAAGTGGTAATGCTATCAAAATGTCATCAGTTAACTTATAAGCAACAATGTGATCATGTTTGTTTCTCTTGTCACCATATGGCAACACTTTGCAAGTTTTCCGAATAATGGTCTTGACGCTTGATCGAAAAGTGACAGCAAAAAGAAATCAAAGAAGCAGATAAGCTGGTTTATACAAAAATGTGCCTATACAGAGTGAAGCCATATCAAACAATTTTTCAGATATCTCATAAAAAAAAAAAAAAAAGAGTTCCAAAATGATTTGTGGTCGGCTTACATGAATCTTCAATTGAAATTTAAAAAAAAAAAATGAAACATGACATAGAGGAGGAAAGCATGTGCTTGAAGAGCAATACCTAAGGGTAAGATCCTACAAAAACTAGCAGCAAAGGGGTAGACTTCATGCCACTATCCACTCAAAAAGCATGTTTGAAACTCAGTAAACCCCTAAACCCTAGGCCTCTTTATAATCTCTACTAAGCACGGAACAAAAGATGAAATGACTGGCCTAAGCACGGAAAAATGCTTCGTTTTCTGTGGCTTAACTAGAACTATTTGTTCGCGATCATCATGCTAATACAGCTAGTAGTAACTCATCTTTTAGAACAGTGATATTATCCACAAAAATTTAAGAAAATAAGTCCCAAAAGCTACACAAACATATACTCCCTCCGTCCCAGCACAAGTGCTACTAGAATTGTGGGCACAATAATTAAGAAAAAGTAGTAAATGTGTGGTAGAAAATGAAGAGAGAGAATGAGTGGGGTAAATAGTAGTGTTAGTTGAATAAATGTGTGGTGGAAAATGAAGAAGAGAATGAGTGGAGTTAAATAGTGGGGTTGGTTGAATATAAATATATTAAAACATTTCCATTATGGGCAGTCTCACTTGTGGTGGGACGGATCGAAAAGGAAATTAGTCTCACTTGTAGTGGGACGGAGGGAGTATACTTAAGCTTTCTTTCGAAACTTGCTCCTAGACCTCTGAAATATTTATTACTGGAGAGCTTCCTTTGTTGACAACTTAAGCTTGTTGGTCGAAATGAGCAAGCAAATGAACAGTGAGAAGTTGCCCCAGAAGCATAAATACACAATCTCTAGTTTCATAACGGTTGGCCTTGTCCGAAGGCCTTCTGTCTGTGACAGGATTAAGGTTGGTCAAGTAACGAAACAACAAATTTGGAGAAGCCGCAATGGAAAAAACTCAGATTTTAACATCTGTCCCAAAATGATCTTCCCACTTTTTTCGTCGTTACTACAAATGAATTTTGAGCAACAATTTTAGGTTAATTTAATTATCCTAATGAAAATCTAAAACTTGTTATTGATAGTATTGTTGATGGTGTATCAATTAAGTTTTAAATTTTCATTTGTATACTTAAATCTACCTTTAATTATTGCTAAAGGTTCATTTGTAGTAATGATAAAAAAAGTAGGAACATCATTTTGGGAAGGAGAGAGTAAGTTGGAAAGCAGCTATTCCTAGATATTCCAACTTCTCAAATTTTGACTTTAGAGTGGAGTGGCGTCACACTAACAACAAATAAGTAGTTAGCTTCAACAAAGTTGCCCCAAATGCTCAAGCTTTGAACAATTTTATTTTATTTAAATAAAAAAAAAAAAAAAAAAAAACGAATAGCAGAAGTCATTTCTGCATTGGGAATTATCTCTCTCTCTCTCTCCCTCTCCCAAGAGCTCCCCCAAAAATGCACTAAACGAACTACCTTTATCTGTCATCTCTAATTGAAAGTCACTTTTCAATTCCGCTCACAAGGTTGGGGTATCAACACACTACCAAGTAACTATGATTATAGGAATCAACTTAGCCTAAATGTGACACAGCTGATGGAAACCAAACTACTCGAATGTGACACTCGCTCTTAAATGCAAATAGTACCGTATTACTTGATTCTTTTCTTTTTGGAAAGGAAAAAAGTAGAAATATAAATATGATCAAGATAATGCGCTCGCCAATCGCACTGCCTCCAACCCAGATTGTCGAGCAAACACGGTGAGCAAAGATTTTATATTTGAGAAGACCATGAAATAAATAGCTAAAATTACTCCCTATATTTAATCTAAAGAGTCCATAGTAATCTAGATGTTCCACTAAGAGTCTAGTTTCAAAAATTACATCTACAGGCTTTCAAATTCACACTCCACATGTTGTAGGAGCATCAATATGTTATCCTCCTTCCATCCAGGAAAGTTGGTCCCACTTTTCCGCCGTTAGTTTGAATGAAACTTGAACAATAATATAGATTTATTTCAATTATCCTAATAAAAATCTAAAACTTGCTAGTGATACACCGATACACCATCCTAAATATCATTGATAACAAGTTTTAGACTTTCATTAGGATAATTAGAAGTAACCTAAAATATTTCTCAAATTTCATTCAAACTAACAATGAAAAATGAGGGACTAACTATCGGGGACGGAAGGAGTATGATCAGTGGCGAAGCCAGAAAATTTCGACAAGGGGGTCGAAGTTGCTTTGGAGATAACGATGCTAATGAAGGTATACAAATTTAGTATTAAAGTGGGTCAAAATAATATTTTAGTGCAATTTGTTATCAAAATTAAGGGGGGTCAAAATGTTATAATCTAGTAATTTTAGTAGTAAAATGTCATTTTAATTTTTTTTTGAAGTACTAAAATTGACAGGTTTCAAAATTTAAGGGGGTCGGCTGACCCCCATGGCTAAGCCTTAGCTTTCGCCGCTGAGTATGATTATACTCCCTCCGTCCCAAAATGATCTTCTCATTTGTCATTTCTCATTGTCCCAAAAAGTTCTTCACATTTCTACATTTTAGGCTTAAACAAAGCATGGCTAGTGAAGCAAGTGTTCATAACCTTAAAAAGTTTGAATAGTCAAACGCGAAGATCATTTTGGGACGGAGGGAGTAACTAATTCCAACAACAGTAATACACCAACTGATTATTGTACTTTCTAGAAGTGGACTCCTTGATCATAAGGAGTAATTTACCTATAACAGCACAAACCCAATAGCATTTTGTAGAAAATAACCACCTTTAGCAAATCAGAACCCATGAGTCAATGTGATTGAAAACCACATAAATTGACCATATCACAAACAAATGGATTTGACCCAAGTCCTAAAATTGACAAATAAACCAAGATAACTCAACAAATGCACATAAAAACACCATTTCAATCACACCCAGTACAAGCAGGGGCATTGTACGGAATAAAGAAAAAAAAATCTAGGAAAATCAGAAATCAAGACAGATAAACATATCATAAAAAGGGGTAATCTTTGTACCATTAATCCTCTTTGAGAAGTGTTGCCACCAGTCCAAGGGCAGGGGTTGGGAAGGAACCGAAGTATGAGGGGCATTATGGTCAACTTCTTTATCTACCTTCTTCCTCCTCTTGACCCCTCTAATGGGTCCCATTGAAACTCCAAAAACCAGTTAAGAACAAGGTATGGTGGGGAGGTTTGTGTTGATTTTGAGAGCATGCAAAGCAGTGAAAATAGACTCTGAAATTTTGCTGTTGTTGAAACTTTGGAAGGCACCATATACGTTCTCAAAGTTCTCTCTTTTTCCTTTTGTTGGGTTTTCCTTTTTTTTTTTTTTTTTTTTTTTTTAGAGTTATTATATTAGGGAAATTTGTTAATGCACCATGTGGGGAGGACTTGTCAAAGGTGGTTTTCTGGATTTCAATTTGGACTTTTTATTATTATTCTTATACTATATAAGAAGTTTACAAAATGAATGATACAAAGTGTGGTGGCGATATTTTATTGGCCACATCGATAGTGGACCCGGCACACTCATATTAAAAACACCAATACAATTATGACACCTCATTATGTAAGCATTTTGTAGCTATTTTTTGTAACTTTATTATTTCCTTTAATTTAATTTAACAGTGCAAATGGTAAGACTAATAAAATTTTGTCAAACGGATTGACAAAGGTTGAGAGGTAAAAAATTTGGTGTCTACGGTGGTGAGAAAAACATACTCATTTTGTCCCAAAGTATATGTCAACTTTTCTTTTAAGTCCGTCTTAGAGTATATGTCACCTTTCTAAAATGACAAAAAATATTTACTATTCATCTCACTCATTCACTCTCCTACTGTACTTTTATATTCACAACACCAATCAACATACTATTCACTCTCACTTATGCTTTCTCCTACTTTACTTTATACTCATAACTCTTACATCACTTCCACCATTTCTTAATATTCATGCAAATGAGAGTGTGAACATATACTCTGAAACAGAGGGAGTACTGCTATTAGATTGTATTGTGATGCCAAGTCATCAAAGCACATCATCTAATGAATGAGATTATTTCAGATAGACAGAGGCGGACACACAGCTTACAATGGGGGGACAAGTGTACCCACTTTTTTCTCAACATCCAGTGTAAAAAATTAGTTTTTACTTCAATTTTATAGTATATTTTTAGAATTCCACCTAGTTTGGATAATAATATTTGGTAACTCAATGGTTAAGAACCACATTTATGATGGAATAGGTACCAGGTTCAACTATTGTTAGCTACAGTTTAACTTTAATTTTAATTTTTATATTTTGTGTACCCACTGCAGATAGATTGAAAATTGTTGAGAACAGAAAGTATTTATTGATGTATATCATAAGAATTATAAAAATGTATATTAATACCGCGTCAACAATAAAGCAAGTGCGAGACAAATAAAGAGTTGGTGAAGGAGATGTGGTGATGCCACGTGGACAAATCAGAAATTTCGTGATGCCACATCATCACTATCCTAAAAGTGTGTGATTGATAGCTAATACTATTATCATAATAATAGTTATGATATTAACTATTACTATTAATAGTAATAGTTAACTATAAAGTTACCAAGCTATTAATAGTCACTTAACTATAATAGTTAATATACAAGTTAACTATTACATAGTATTACTTAACTATGTTAATATACAAGAGCTACTATAATAGTTAGTATACAAGTATTAATAGCCTAAGTGATGCCACGTGGATGGAAGAATCTTGCATTTCGTGATGAAGTGTGTGACTTTTGATATTCTCACTATTAGCTAATACTATTAGCTCATAATATGAGTTAACTATTACTATTAATAGTAATAGTTAACTATAATAGTTAATATACAAGATTAATAGTATCACTTAACTATAATAGAGTTAACTATTACTATTATAATTAACTATATTAAACTATTACTATTAATAGTATTAGTTAACAATATTAGTTACAATACAAGTTAAATATTACTATTAATAGTATTAGTTAACGTTACTATATTAGTATTACTATTAATAGTATTAGCACTATTAATAGTATTAGTTAACCATAATAGGTAGACTAATCATTGAATGGATAATTATAATAATAGCACAAATAGTTAAAATATTAGTATGGTTTCCCGTGCAGAGCACGGGTTACCCGCTAGTAGATAGAAAAGAAATGAGACCCATATATACTTTATATAGCGATATGAAATGAGAAAATAATAAATTTTGTCAAAATACCACGTCAGTAACAGAGCACGTGGTAATACGAATGAAATTTTGCCAAATAGATTGAAAATAATTGATGAGAGGTAAAAGAATAAAAAAGTTTAAACTGGTTAATATTAAAAAAAAAAAAACATTTTTTGACAAGCTAGTTACATTTCATTCGGGAGAATGGGGATTTGTACCTCTGTACTTAGGGTTTACATGCAGATATGTCCCTTAGACCAGTTTATTGGCAATTATGCCCCTATACTCAACTTTTGGACCCGCAAATACGACATTCGTTACATTTTCGTTCAAAATTTAACGGAATTGTTAACTGGACATCCAGAAATTTATAGCATTTTAAAGGGTAAATATAAAGTCACAAAAAAAAAAACTCACAAAATGACGTGTCAAGATTTTATTGGTGCTTTTAATCAGAAATTTATTGCATTTTAACGAAATTATTAATTTATTTCACTTTAATTAGTAATGGCACACCAACATCACTTATTACGTAAACGTATTAGCACGCCCTTTCTGCCTTCCACTAACACGGTGTACTACATATTTAAATATAATGGGTTGTATAATATAAATTTCTCCATACTCTTGTCGTGAGAAAATTATACTATTTTTTATCACAATAATATCAACTTATTCTGTTTAATTTCTTACAGATAATTGCTCAATTTTTTTTTACATTAATATAAGTGAATTTTAACTAATTAGTGATTATTTTAATAAAATTTCAATAAATGTAATTAAGATATCACAAATTCTTAGTTTATTACAAAAATATTACCAATAATAATTTTAATCTTATTAGTATTTTTTTTATTAAAATCTTCAAATTTCAATTGAGTTTAAATTAATTTTTTGAAGCATAAATTATACTAATAAAAAATATTAATAAACTAATTAATTGCATGTTCTTTTGATTTGTTGAATTTGAAACTAACAGAATAGAATTAATTACGTAAACTTATTTTATATTACCAATTTTAAATTCATAATCATGATGGATTAACTGAAATTTATGCATCCAGAAATTAAGTGCGTTCTATCTTTTATTGGTGCTTTTAAAGAGAAAATGGACCTAATTTGTTACATATTAGCTTGGTCGAAACAGAAAGATGAATGGAAGAATAAATACCAACACTTAGGTGAAACGAGGCCACTTAACACAAGGTGGGGGTCGTTCCTTTATTCAACCAAACGACTTCGTTTGGTTAAATGGTCCACGTGTATAAGTAATTTTGCCAATTAGGATGCCCAGTTAACAATTTCGTTAAATTTTGAACGAAAATGTAACAGAGGTCGTATTTGCAGGTCCAAAAGTTGAGTATAGAGGCATAATTGCCAATAAACTGGTCTAAGGGCATATCCGCATGTAAACCCTAAGTACAGGGCTATAAATCCCCATTCTCCCCATTTCATTCATTTAAGGCAATTGCCACGTGTTACAAACTCCTATTAAGTCTATTACAGATCTATTGCCTAGTCAAGTACGATTCCTTATTGGTGTTTCACCACGTCAGAACCTATTACATCGAATGAAACTGCGTCTTCAAAAATCTTTCATAGACGTCCTGCGCCATCTGGTGGTCTCTTCCCATAGACGTCCTGCGCCATCTGGTGGTCTCTTGCCATAGACGTCCCGCGCCATCTGAATGATCACCTGCAGAAGCCCCCAGCCGCCCTCAGAGGGGCAAATTGACAAAGGTTCTCCACTTTGCTCCCAGAGGGAGTCAAAACTAACCTGCGACCTCCACCTAATTGAAAGCCTTACCCACACACCCGAATAACATTGGGCCAAGAGGCCGTTGGTAATTAGAAAAATACATGTTATAGCCAATTTATGAGATGAAATAAGTGTTTCATGGAACGTTATAAATTACAAAATGTTCAATTATTTTATCTACCACAGTGAACAATTTAAATATCTAATTTAATGTTTTAAACCTCACACATTATTAGCATAGCATATAAGAATTGAACACTCTCTTCCAAATCAACAAGTGGCTTAGGTTAAAAAAGAAAATAAATAACACCAACATTTTTTTACACTTTCCTTTCAGTAAAGTTCCATTCCTGTTGACTTCTCCCTCCAACACCGTTGACCGAAACCGACCCACAACTTATCAACTGCATCAACACTTTAGATGCTTTCATTCTCCCACTCGGATACCGATCCGCCGCCGCCGCCACGGCCGGCTCCTGAATTTCCCCGCTCCGGTCAACTTCGTCCGAGCCATCGTCGCTAGAATTCAATTGCGGCGGAGATACAATCTCCTCCCTGCTCAGCTCCACGCTCCGCAAAACGCTGATTTCCTTCTCCCTCTCAACTCCAAAACTCCTCCTCCCTTTCTCCTCCGTCTGCGTCCCCCGTCGGCGGCGAAATTCCCGGCGAGCTCTCTGCTCGATTCACACTTGTACACTACGTACTCCTGTGGATTGCCGAACGAGCTCCATGACTGATTCCGCCGCCGGCTTGTTGCCGCCGCGGTTTTACAGGCTTCGCCGATGGTATCAATCTCCGTCGTCGGAGTTTGCGTTGAATTTGTTTCGTACGGTCTGAAGTCCGGTGAGGTTTGGAGGAGGAGTTCAGTGCCTTTGAGAATGTAATCATGGCCGCTCGTTGGATGAATCAAATCATCGTCCGTTACATCGTGCCATACATATCCGTTCTTGTAGCTCCTGATTTGAATTGATTCAGTGAGAGAGAGAGAGAGAGCAAAAATAAAACTGAAGCTACAAAAATTAGGGATTACAAAAATTAGGGATTTCAACATTTTTTACCCTTAATCCTAAATGAATGTTCATAAATGTTACAGATTTGTTCTTAATCAAGAGCATTTTTTTTTTTTTTTTTTTTTGACATTCATTTAGAGACGGAGTGAGTATGAAATTATACCTTTTGGAAGACCACGAGTACATGTTAGCCATTCCTTTACCCCGATGCAAGTTCAAGCTGTTGATCACATCTGTCAAGAACAAAATGGACAATTTAATCAAATCAGACTGTATTTTAAATCACAGAGCTCGAAATCGAGCTCAAAAAGTATAAAAATGTAACCAAAATTTCGATCAAAACGCAAACTCACATACCTTTAAGATAGACTCCTTGGGAAGAAAGGAGAGGAACTTCGATGAGATGAGGATGCTCGAGATGGCCATTTCGTGACAGGTAATAAAGAACTGAAACTTTGATCATCGCCTTCTTCTTCGCGCTCGATTTAGGCTCGATCCAAACTTGAGTTCTGTCAGGACTAGTCATGAGATTCCGGCTGCCGGTGATTTTGTTCCATTTCTTTGGAGGCTCGATCCGAACTCGAGTTTTGTCAGGAGATTCGGGACTAGAAGTGATGATCATTTCTCTTACATTTTTTGGTATCAAGAGCTCTGTACTCATTCTTGGATTTCCTGCCATCTATAAGAATTCTTTTTGTGTTCATTCATGGTATGTGGTGCGTCTATATATAATACCACTAGAGTGAGCGTGTGCATGTGTATGTGTCCGCTGAATACTCCCTCCTTCCCAATTTAAACTTAAAAAAAAATGGGTTCAAGAATTAAGAAAAGATGATGGGTTATGAGTGCAGATGGTTTGATAGGAGAGAGAAAGTGGGGGTAGGGAATAGTTAGTGGGTAATGGTTGTAAGTATGACATGTGGGGCCTACAAATAAAAATGTATAAAAAAAAAAAAAAATCATTTTTAGGTTTTGAAGTTTAAAATGGGACACCCAAAATGGAGATATTTGAAGTTTAAAATGGGACGGAGGGAGTAAGTTTTAGGTTTTAAAAACTGAATAGATAATACTCTCTCTGTCCAAGAAAGATAGTCTCATTTTGACTTTTTATGGTCAACAAAAATAAACTTTGACCAATCATTGGTGATAATCTAATCATTTTAGTGACATTCTAAAATTTGTAATTGATAAATCATTAAGTGATTTATTAATAACAACTTTTAGAATTTCATTGTCATCATTAAATTGACACTAATGTTTGGTCAAAAATTATTTTTGTTGACCATAAAAAGTCAAAATGAGACTATCTTTCTTGGACAGAGGGAGATAATACTCCGTCCCGCCCGTCCTAAAATAAATAATGATTTGATGATTTGACTTGTCAACGAATAAAGAAGTGTGTTTTAATTGTTTGTTTATTTGTATAGTGATTGTACTGTAAAACTGCACTAAGATTGTTTCTTTATTTAGAAATGCGATATTTATTTTGGAATAGACATAAAAAAGAAAAATGTGATATTTATTAAGAGACGAATGGAGTTTAATATAAGATACAGTCTTAGGGCCTGTTTAGTAACCCAATTAAGCTCTTAATTTGGAACATTTTAAGATATTAAAAAATTAAGCTTGTTTGGTAAGGGAAATTTCAACCACTTAAATTGTTAAGATTATCTTAAAATAGGCTATTTTAAGCTAGTATGACAAGTCTTAACAAGGTAAAAGAAGTTAAGATAAAAAAAAGGAATGGGTTCAAACCCACTCATCAACATTTTTGTTTATTTAATGTTACTTTGTTTTGTTGAAATATTTTAGTTTTTCATACATATTAAATATGATAAAATTAAAATGAAATTATTTTTAAATAAATTTTGATAATATTTTACTTGAGTGTCATAATTAAATTTTATAATTTTTTTTTTGTCAAAGTTTAATACAATTGATCAAAATAGTGAATATGAACTTTATTAATGAGGGACAAATGAAAATATCAATAAAAAACTGTTCAAATATTACTATTATCGGTCTAAATAAAAGATAATTTGACAAATAATATTTTTGAGTAAGAATTATTTATTTTTAAAAAATGACTATTTTTGTTTGAAGATAAACAAAAGAATAATCAAATGAAAGAGATGAGACTAATTTTTGAGTGTTTGTTTACAATTTTGATTAAATTCAGATGTATATAGTCTGTCAGTACCAAACAAATTAAAGTCTTACAAAATTCAGCAACTTAATGATTTCACCTCTACTTTTTCAGCTCTACATTTTCAGAGCTTAATTTTCAGCTTTACCAAACAGGTTACGTTCTATCTCATAAAAGAAAGTGTGATATTTACGATTAATATCATTGCCCGCTCTTGTAGTTTGATCAAATATCAAGAGTAAGACAGTGAAATTTGACGCTTATTATGGAACTAATGGATTATTCATTTTTCTTTTGATAAAATAATAATATTTCTATATGGTAATATTATGGGCATAAAAATCATAAAAATGATTAAATAAAAACTCAATAATAAAGAACTCTTAATAGTATTTGTGATAATTTCAACAAATAAAAAAAAAACTATTTGTGATAAAAAAAAAAAAGTTGTGATTTCTATTTGTATGCATCATTACTCTTTTAACTTACGACTTTTTCCGCCCCTAAAATATTCATATTTATTTTGGGAGACGTTTTCTAATCAGTCTAACTAAGGCATCTTTTATACTCCAACACAAGTAGGTAAATATCTTTAACGATCTCAATATATCACATAGTAAGTCAAAATATGAATTATAACTTGTATTTTGAGGGAAATTTTAGTGACTTTTCAAAATTTTGAACCTTTATTTTGGGATACAATTTTGAAAAATTGAATATTTATATTAAAATGGAATGAGTATTTTTGTTTTTTTTAGTAGTAGGTTAGTACTAATTGTAAGATCATGACTTGCAACTCAAGTCATTTAGTGAATTCCATACATAAAATCATAAGTATAATGTTAATATAAAGTGTAGTCAATAATAAAATGTGTAGAATTCTTGAAATGTAATTTATCTATTTATGATGGGCAAAATGGTAAATTAACATTGCTAAAGCTTGAAAGGGTGTGGTCCCTAAATGAAGTGTCACCATGTTTACTATTTAAAGGCCTCTCCATCAAGCCTAAAACATACTTCATTCTTACTTTCTCTCATCTAAATTACTTCATAATGTTGGAAGACTTTTGAGAGATTAAGAGACACTTATCATTTAGAAGAACACTTCTCCCTACTTGTTCTTCATTTCTCCTTTCAACATTAACTATGGATTCAACAGGTATTATACGCTTCCGCCTTCATCTCCTTCCTCAATCTCCTTTTAAATATGAGTATGTCATTCAGGGTCATAAATTGTTCCAACACTAATGTCACTATTATACCCAAAAATGAAATTCTAAATAAAACTTGTTCGTGTGTGTGTGTGAGAGAGAGAGAGACAAAGAGGAGGGGACAAGGGGCTTGGGGAAAGAGGAGGGACGGTGGCGGGTAAATTTGGTTAAGAAACGCGGGGAAACATTCTAGACAAATTGCAAACCAACAAACCCTAATTTGGTCAAACCTTCCTTCACAAATACCCGTACATTAGTTGACCTTTTTAACCCTTCTTCTTGAAGTCTTCAAAAGTAGACTTTTGTAAATACCCACTCCCCATTTACCATGATCCAATTACCCACTCTTCTCTTCTATTTTGACGAACAATGATTTTCGGGCAAACGACCAATTTATGCAACGTAGTGTCCGATTTATATCAATTAATGCAACGTAGTAGCGAATTCTTACATTGTGAAACGTACTTGAAGTAGTTGTATCAAATAATGCAAAATTCGAACAATTTGACAAACGTACTTGAAGTACGTTGTATCAATTAATGCAACGTAGTAGAGGCTAAAAAGTTATTACGTTGCATTATTTGATACACAATAAGCAAGTACGTTGTCTATTTTCAAAAGTAAGCACTACGTTGCATTAATTGACTTTTAACACCCGATACGTTGCATATTTTAGTGATTTTCCCAATGATTTTCCCCTTTATTCCCACGTTTGGTAATACTTGACGTTTTAACCTTCTTCACTTAGATTAAAAAAAAACAATTATTACATGTAAAAAGAGTCAAACACCCCTATGACAATTCATTTACCTAAGTAATTAAATGCATTTACAAAAGGTGTGTCAATTATTAAATAAGGGTATAATTGGCTAGTAAGTAATGGCAAAAGTTCCTAGATAATTGAAAAGTGTCAAATATTTTGGAACAAAATTAAACACCTAAAACGACATGTTTTGCGAAACGGAGGGAGTACTATTTACTACTCCGTCTCAAAATATATACTCCCTCCGTTTCGTAATACTTGACGTTTTAACCTTCTTCACTTAGATTAAGAAAAGCAATTATTACATATAAGAAAGACTCAAACACCCCTGTAACAATTTATTTACCTAGGTAATTAAATGCGTTTACAAAGGGTGTATCAATTATTAAATGAGGGTATAATTGGTAAGTAATGGTAAAAGTTCTTAGATAATTGAAATTTGTCAAATATTTTGGAACAAAATTGAACACCTAAAACGACATGTTTTGCGAAACGGAGGGAGTATACACTCTCTCATTTGCACGGATTAAGAAATGGTGAAAGTTATGTAAGTGTTGTGAGTATGAAAAGCGAGGTAAAAGAGAGAATGAGTGAAAGAGAATACTAAGTTGATTGTCTTTGTGAGTATAAAAGTAAAGTATGAGATAGAATGAGTGGGATTGCCACTTTTGAAAGTAAAAATATACTCTGGGACAGACTAAAAAGAAAAAGTGGACATATAATCTGAGCAGAAGTATCTTTTATCAACCTCTTACATTGCAACGTATCATAAATTTAAAATTGAAATAAAATACTACGAATTCTACTTTATTAATTTTAAAAAATTGACTTGTCAAACATAATCTAATAAAAATCTTACTTTTTTTTTTTTTTTTTTTCCGTGCATAGAAATATTGCTCAGTAGTAATCTACAATAATGGAACACTTCAACACTGTAACGCAGTCGAGCATCTTGAACTTTCATCTTGATCTCAAGAGCTCAAATATCTGCAAGAATTGCTCGAAATATCACTCCAAAACTACTTGAACCATTGAGATCGAGATAAAGGCCTTAATAATACCCGTCGGATCCCTCCGTCCCAGAAAGATAGTCCACCTTTTTTCTTCGTTGTTACTACGAGGGAACTTTGAGCAGTTATAAATGCTACTTATAATTATGTTAATGTGAATCTAAAAATTGATATTAATAGTATTTATAATGGTGTATCAAGAACAATTTCAAAAATTTCATTAGAATAATTAAAAGTAGCTTTAATTATTACCAAAGTTCATTCGTAAAACCCATAAAAATAAAAATAGGAGGAGTATCATTCTGAGACCGAGGGAGTATTTGTTTTTAACAGGATCCACTACAAAGTGTTAGCTAGCAAATACTGATAACTACAATCAAACTGTTCCAAAGTTGACTAGCACATTTTTCTCTCTTTATTTCGTGACCTTTTAGTTTTTACCCTCTTTAAATTTGGCTTCACTTTGGGACAATCAAGTAGTCCAAACCCAAGGGCCAATCATGCAATGGTAGGCCGGTTCGAACCCTAAAGTATCGACCTTATGTCAATTAACCAGAAAAGCCAAGTGTTTATCCCCCCTCCAGAAATAAATGTCGCCGTTTTTTAAACGTTAGTACGAAGGAACTTTGAACAGTAATTGTAAGTTAATGTAATCATTCTAATGAAAATTTAACAAATGATAGTGTTAGTATTTATATTAGAGTATCAATAACAAGTGTTATAATTTTATTAAAATAATTAAATCAACCTAACTTATTGCTCAAAATTCATCCGTACTCACGTTCAAAAAACGGCGATATTTATTCAGGAACTCCTCTAAAACCTTAAGATTAACAAACATGTCACTTATCGGGCATCAACATAGTGCAATTTTTAGCACCTTGCGATAACCAGAGCTCTGATACCATGTTAGAATTGGGTCCTCATCCCCTTAAAAGGCTTTGTTAAGGGGTGAGGTTATCCAACCTATATAGTTAATCAATTATGTTCTCCAAGTTGATATGGGACAAATAAGGCTTTAACACCCCCCCTCACGTGTAGGCCGGCATGACCTTCGGCTCTACACGTGGACCATTAAACGCCGGCATGACCTTCAGCTCAAACCCAACACGGGTAAACAACTCCTTTTTTTTTTTTTTTAATCGAAAAGGGCGATGCCCCCTAAATTTTTATTAAAATAATAAAAAATGATGGGGGACTAGGCCAAAACCATCACACACAAAAAAAAAAAAAAAAAAAAAAAAAAGGAAAAAGCATTAAGAAGGTCAATCAAATTGCCTTCTATTATTCCAAGGCCTTTTAGGCTTAATATTCTTTGTTCTAGCTTTCGAACTAGATTTGCCTCGTTTTCCTTTAACTTTTTGAAAGTCGTCTTCTTCATCCTAGTAATCTTCCAAATTTCCGCTGTCAGCCATTGGTGCCCAAGGATCAACATGTACTCCTCCAATTATACCTCCATAAAGGCGAGCTTCTTCAAATGCCGAAGGAGATGTTACACCGCCTTCTGGTTCAGAATCGCATTTTTCCCGAATAGTAAGAGATGATTTTAGGTTTGTTGGGTTTATAAAGTCAGTATTAAAATACTTGGGATTCCGCGTGCGAGCTATGTGGGGACGTAAATTAGGAGCTGAAGAAGCTTGAGTTTGCCGAACCTTTTCTCGAATCTCATTGAGTTTTTCTTCATCCAAATTAAGAGCATTCGTAGGGACGGATGGTGAAACAACAATCTCATTTTGTAAGGCCAAAACACCCCATTGCACTCCAAGCGCAACAGGAGCTACCAATGTTTCGTTACCGGTGTTTATATCAATAATATCTGCTTCCTTCAATCCTACAAATTCTTCCACGTGAGTGTCTATAACATCATTTTCCTTTTCTGTTTCCATATCTGTTGGCTTAGAGGCCCAGACATCTTGATCTTTGGTACTTTGGGATGCTTGAATGTCAGTCTCCTTAGCAATATCATTTGGCTTTTGAGCCGAAGGAACTGAAATCATTTCTACCGAAGATTCTTCGATGCCAACCTTGTTTGAATTCTCATTAATCACAGCATTCTCCACCTGGTTGTACTCACTTTCAGCACCTTGAGCATTTTTATCCATAATTCGTACAGATTCATGGTCATCATCCTTGGATGTATGGTCATTGGATGTAAAGGCGTGGCCAACAGCCTCTCCATTTTGAGCATCTTTTTTCTTCCATGCGAGGGTTTGATTCACACTAAGATTTTTTCCTTTGGCAGCTTCAACCCCATCTTTCACCCCCATTTGTGTCTCATTTCCCCCCTCCTTTTGGCCTCCTTTAATCTCTCCAGCAGTCCCTTTTCCTTTTGCAAACCGACAATTTGAAAGAGCATGTCCAATCTTAAAGCAATGTTTACAATACATAGGGATATTATCAAATTCTAGGTATTGAAAAAAACCTGCATCCTCGCCACATTCCAAATAAATTCTCGATGGAACCTTCTTAAGAAGGTCAATCTGCACTAATACCTTTGCCACACTTGGCCTCGATAAATTAGCAGTCGCTTGATCAATAGCCAAAGGTTGTCCGAAAATTTTAGCTATTGAAAATAAACACATCTTATTGAATAAATGTATTGGAAGGCCAGGGAGGCTTACCCACACCGGAAATAATGAAGAATCCTGATCTAGCCTCCACGAAGGTGTCCACCGTGTAACCCGCATCTGAAATCGTCCCACAAACCATGATTCTTTGGCCCATAAACGATTAAAGTCAGCTTCATGTGAGAGGCGAATAAGAATATGCTTGGAGTCAATATGCCCTAATTGAAAGTCTGCCTTTAAGCCGAATTTAAGAAACCAACGCCTAGTATCATCCATGGACGGTCTGCCTTTATGAAACTTGCCCACAAGCGTGTGCATGAAGGGTTTGGCGAGATTTGCAATAACGTCTTTGGGGAATTTTATAGCCGGCTCGCCATAATGGGAGGTGGCATTGATCATAGGAATCTGGAATGGAGATGGATTAATAGAATCCTTGAATAATCCAGCAAAGGATTTCGACTGGGTTGGGGATTGTGGCTGCTTGGATGCATCGCCAACATTAGGGTTTGTGCCTCCCGTGTAATCATGTAGCGCTAAAGAAGATCCGTTGGGGCCGATGCCCGTTGTGCCGTTAGCATGGCCTGGCGAGGTTGCCATGGCGAGAATGAAACCGGCCACCCTTCCTAGGGTTCCGGCAAGCAAAGACGCCCCTAGGGCAACCCTAGAAGACGGCTAAGAAACCAGGAGAAACAACTCCATCATCAACTTGGGCCCAGCTCTGATACCATGTTAAGTAACCAACTCCTCTAAAACCTTAAGGTGTTAGAGAGGGCACCTACAATGTATATCAAGCTTCAACAATAAATGACAATTAAAATTTTGTGAGTGGAGTTTTGTGAGATCCCCCTAGCATTGCTCTGTGTTTATTACTTTGTTCATTTCATAATAAATAAATGTTGCACTTTTTTACCCTTCCTTCATAAAATAGATGTCACACTTCCAAATAAGAAAATTAAAGGAATTAAGTCCGTAACTTTCTTATTTCACAAGGTCTCCTTATATACAAAAGTCGTGTAACCCTAACTATACAATCTCCTATTCTAAGGAGGAGATATGACTCCATTATTCTAGGATATACATAATAACAGAATATATACATTACATATATATCTCTATTCTAACATACCCCCACAGTCGAAGCGGGAGGAGGTCGAATGCTGAGACTGTCCCGAAAATCATCAAATAGTACGCGCGGAAGTCCTTTGGTAAAAATGTCAGCTATCTGGTAGCGAGAAGGGACATGATGAACTCGCACTTGACCTTTGGCAACTTTTTCACGAACAAACAGAATGTCAAGCTCAATATGTTTGGTTCTTTGGTGATGAACTGGATTACCGGACAAGTAGATGGCACTAACATTGTCACAATAAACCATAGTTGCCTTAGAAAGAGGAACATGCAACTCAAGTAAAAGGTTGCGAAGCCAACAAGTTTCAGCAACAGCATTGGCGACACCACGGTATTCTGCTTCGGCGCTGGACCGGGACAACGTGGGCTGTCGTTTAGATGACCAAGAGACCAAATTATCCCCCCAAAACACACAATATCCGGATGTCGAACGACGAATGTCAGGGCAACCCACCCCAATCAGCATCAGTGTAAGCCGTAAGAGAAGAACAGGAGGAGTTACCAAGATGTAACCCTAGGTCTAAAGTGCCACGAACATATCGTAGAATGCGCTTTAGAGCTGTCATGTGTTCATCTCGAGGATCATGCATATGTAAACAAATCTGCTGAACGGCATAACTGATATCGGGACGAGTGAACGTGAGGTACTATAGAGCCCCTGCAAGGCTACGGTAGTAGGTGGGATCCGAATAAGTAGTACCACCCGAACTCCCCACTTTGGGCTTTGTGTCGACTGGCGTATGGGACGGCTGACATGAAGACATACCAGCCCGCACAAGGATGTCTTCAGCGTATTTTCGCTGACACAGGAACAACCCATTAGCTGACCGAGTGACGGCAATACCCAGAAAATAGTTTAAGGAACCCAAATCTTTCATAGCAAACTCCGAAGCCAATGTGCCCATGAGAGACTGTCGAAGTGAATCCGATGAAGAAACAAGGATAATATCATCCACATATAATAACAGATATGCCGTATGAGACCCATGACGGTAGACAAATAAGGAGTGATCTGACCGACTATGGACAAAACCCATTGTGAACACAAAATCAGCAAATCGTTTGTACCAAGCACGGGGGGCCTGTTTCAGGCCATACAGAGATTTCTTAAGCAAGCAAACATGATCTGGAAAGGAACTTTCACGAAAACCCATGGGTTGGTGCATATAGACCGTCTCCTGTAAATCTCCATGCAAGAAAGCATTCTTGACATCAAGCTGGTGGATGGACCACGAGTGAGCAAGAGCAATACTAAGAACTGTCCGAATTGTGGCTGGTTTAACCACTGGGCTAAACGTGTCTGTACAATCGATCCCCACCTGCTGTGAACGACCATCACCTACAAGACGGGCCTTATGCCTCTCAAAAGAACCATCAGACTTCTTTTTATGAGAAAAAATCCACATACAACGAATAATGTTAATATCAGATGGATGGGGAACTAGCTCCCACGTCTTATTTTTAATAAGAGCATCAAATTCATCTTGCATAGCTGCGTTCCAATTCGGGTCGGATAAGGCGACTTTAGGATTTTTTGGAAGAAGAGAAGGGGAGGAAGAGCATGAAAGATTAAGGTGATGTTTAGGCCTAAAAATGCCACTCATACTGCGAGTGTGCATTGTCCGAGTAGGCTGTGTATGGGACAACGCAGGTGAACTGGCAGGAGGTGAGTTGGGCTGAGAGTGTATAGGAGATGGAGGCCCAGATGAAGAAACCGAAGACCCAGGTGGAGAGATGATATGGGCCGGAGATGAGGTTGTATTATCCTGGGCCAGTGGGGTCCCAGGTACGGACACGGGCTGAATGGGGGGAGGAGGCTGGGCCGAAAATTGGGGATACACAAGAGGGTGATTGGGCTGATCTAGAGGAGAAACGGGGGGCACCAAATTGCCGGGGACTGAAATGGGCTTATTCGAAAAAGGGAACGTTTTCTCATCAAACACCACATGACGAGAGATGATAATTTTCCCGGTGGTCAGATCATAGCACTTATACCCTCGATGATTGGTAGGGAACCCCAAAAACACACACGGATTGGACCAAGGTTGAAGTTTGTGTATAGTTGTGGACGGGTGGAGTGGGAAACAAAGACACCCAAACACACGTAAGTGGGAGTAGGAAGGAGTCCGGAAATATAAGCATTGAGTCGGGGAGGAAAAACGAAGTCCTTTATGTGGGATGATATTTAGAAGATATGTTGCCATGGACAATGCATGATGCCAAAAAGAGAAGGGTAAGGAAGCATGAGCAAGAAGCGTCCGAATTAAATTATTAATGGTTCGAATTTTCCGTTCAGCTTTGCCATTTTGAGCGGAGGTGTGTGGACATGAGAAACGGAAAGTAAGCCCATGGGCCCGAAAAAAGGACTTGAATTGCTCATTATCGAATTCTCTTCCATTGTCACATTGAAAACATTTGATGGATCTCTCAAATTGAGTAGAGATATATTTACTGAATGAAAGAAATATAGAGGGGACCTCAGATTTTTTTCCAATGGGAAAAGTCCATAAAAAATCACTAAAATCATCCAAGAAAAGTAAATAATACTTATGCCCCGATGAGCTAGGAACCGGAGATGTCCAAAAATCACTATGCACGATATCAAAAGGAAAAACAGTGCTAGTAGTAGATGGAAAGAAAGGGAGTTTAACATGTTTGCCCAAAACACAAGAATCACAGAAACCATCAAACTTAGAATTCTTACAAGAAATTAAATTACGATTGCAAAGGGAGCGAAACACAGGTGCTCCCGGATGACCTAAACGGTTATGCCAAAGACGAGGCGAAAGAACAGAAAAAGCTGATGGAGAATTTGGTGAAGTACTGTTTGAAGTGGTGATGGGATATAAGTCGCCAGTGCTATTACATCGCATGAGAGGTACCCCCGTTCGTATATCCTTCACAGAAAATCCAAAGGGATCAAATTCAACAGTGACAAGATTATCAGTTGTGAAACGACGAACAGAGACTAGGTTCTTAATTAATCTTGGTGCATGAAGAACATTAGTCAATTTAAGTGGAGGATGGGGAGGGGGTAAAGTTTGTTGTCCATAACCACGAATTGGAATAGCAGTACCATCGCCAACAGTAATAGATTTATTTAGATTGCTCAAATTAAAATAAGACAAGAGAGTACCTGATGTGCCGGTCATATGTGAGGTTGCACCGGTGTCCATGTAAACATTCTCATCGGGAGGGTGCAGGGACATGGTATGCATGGTAGACTCAACATCGGTGGGGACATAAGGAGGCTGTCCCTGTGCATGATATACTTGGGCTGGTTTCTGCCCCAACACACTAGGTGGGCCGGATGCAGATGGATACGCCCAAGAGGAAGTGGGGTAAGGGCAAGGAGGAGAAGCCCATGGTTGAGGAGACCAGCCTGGAGGACCCTGCCACCAAGGGTTCGGCTGTTGCTGACCCGCAGTATGGCCACGACCTCTCCCTTCAGAATTCCGGTTCCTGTTGTCCTGAGATTGACCCCTGCTGTTGTTGTTTCGATGCCCCTGGCCTTGTCCCTGTCCAGTGTTCCGCCGTCCTCGATTAGCCTGCCCATCACGATTTGCACCAGAGCGGTTACCCCTTGACTGACCCGGAGCTGCACCATCACGCACATCTTGAAAACCCCCATTGGTAGCTACGAGAGCAGAATTCGCGGCCATGGAAGACATGCTCGCTTGCTTGGTTTTGCGTGACTCTTCCATCACTAGACGTGAACGGGCCTCATAGAAAGAAGGAAGGGGATTGCTCTGTTGAATGAGAGAGGCAACACTATCATAGCTCTCCGTCAACCCTGCTATTACTTGTAACACCATACGATTATTTGAAACCGGAGCACCAACGTTGGCTAGTTGATCAGCGAGGGTTTTGATTTCCTTGCAATACGCCGAGATGTCCGAAAAATCTTCCAATCGAACTAGAGAAAACTGGTTTTCCAGTTGGACTGCACGAGAGTGTTTGTTGTCAAGGAAGATGCCTGCTAAACGTTCCCACGTTTTCTGGGCTGTGGATCCTGGTTCAAGAACGGTCTGCAACAAATCAGCCGATATGGTGCCATATATCCACTGGAGGACAAGCTTATCCAACCGCATCCAGAGGGCCTCGTCTGCAGCAGTCGGCTCTGCCGCTTTAGCTTTCTCATCAGGCGGAGTAGGGATAATATGATCGATCACCAGAAAGACGTGACAGTGAATGCGAAAGAGCTCCGCCCAAGACACGTACTTCCCACTTTCTAGTTCAAGGGTGACAGGAATATAATTCCGGATGTTACCGACGGTGAATGCCGGATGCACTGGAGTAGCCGCCATAGAGAATGAGACCAAAAACGTGAACGAAAGAAGAAGAAAACGATGGGAGGCGGCGGCTCAAACCAAGCTACTGATTACCATAAAGGAATTAAGTCCGTAACTTTCTTATTTCACAAGGTCTCCTTATATACAAAAGTCGTGTAACCCTAACTATACAATCTCCTATTCTAAGGAGGAGATATGACTCCATTATTCTAGGATATACATAATAACAGAATATATACATTACATATATATCTCTATTCTAACAAAAATAATCTTAGTACTATAATTTTACTTTTTACTATGGTAAAAAAAAATATGTAAACAAATAAAGCAAATTTTTTAGAGACATAAATTTGAGACAGTAGTGCCAAATACTCTCGTATACAAAATAGCCAAAAACAATTCTCTAGTGGTATTTGATGATACAGTAGAACACTGTAGGGTAGGGATTGATCCTAAAGCAGGCCCCCCACCAAGTTGATGGTCAAGGTGATCATGTTCATATGTCCATTTTTTGTAGGGAAAAAAGCCAACAATTTCCTTATATTCCTTGGATATGATCCTAATATTATAATTCATATCACAATATCAGCTCACGTACCAAATAATCCCCCATAATGGGGGTTAGATATTGACATTTCATTTGGAAGAAAGAAGAAAAAAACTACTTATCTCTACACCTAACGCTTCTTGTCTCAATGATATTCGAGTGTGTTTAAGGTATTCACATAGTGGAGGTCTCAGGTTCGACTCTGGGAGCAAAGTGGAGAACTTTGCTAGTGGCATCTGCAAGTGATCATTCAGATGGCTCGTTGTGAAACTCCACAGGAATTTGTGCTAGACTAGGCAATAGATCTGTTCTACAGGAATTGATGACACTTGTCTATTTAGATGGCTCGTGGTGAAACTCTACAAGAATTAATACTAGACTAGGCAATAGATCTGTTCCACACGAATTGATGACACTTGTCTTGAATGAATGGTATGATACTAGATTGTCAAAAAAAAAAAAAAAAAAAAAACTGCTTTTCTCTACCAAACACAGCAAAATTGTTTGACCATTTGTACATTGTTGGGGTATTCTGCATTGCAATGAGCTAACATAACATTGTTTATGCTGGTGAATATATGGGCAATAAGTTGCATGACTAGAGTCAAAGATAAGTTAACAGAAAAGTTGAATAAGCAAATGGAGTTCTTTGACCATTTATGAGGCAGGTAACGCAAAATAAGCAAGTTGAAAATCTGTCTTTATGATATAATAACAGAACATCTGTTTTTATGGAGTCCAGATCTCCTGTACCACAATGTGTGCCCTTCCATGTGCCACAAGTGATCCAACGGCTTTATGTTGATATTATCCAAGCATGTAAACAGTTGAGATTATAGTGGCACAGGGAGGGGCACACAGTGTGGCACAGGAGATCTGAACTCGTTTTTATGTATGATAACAAAACAATAAATCTCCTGTTTTTCTCACCTAATTAATGAATAGTATGATCCATAAAATAAGCAAGTTGAAATTAATCCGTCTTTATGATATAATAACAGAATATCTGTTGTTATGTGCATATCAAACAATAAATCTCCTGTTTTTCTCACCTAATGAATAGTATATATATGATCCATAAAACAAAAGATAAAAAAAAAAAAAAAATAAGAAAACAAAGCTCCTTTCACAAGTTGGTAAAACCGAGCACAAATAAAACCCCGAGACTGATACCACTTGGGCTGTTGATGATCATGAGAAAGTCTGACACAAATGGAGTGGGGGTGAAAAGAGTCTGTTTCAAGTGTGGAATGGTAAATCTTACGCACTCCGTCCAATAATAAATGTCAAACTTCCTATTTGGTCCGTCCCATGTCGCGTTTCTAAAAAAGAAAACAGACTTGGTGCAATTTCATCATTGTTTAAACAAGGAAGCACATTCATTAGAAAGGTTGACAAGTCAAATGCGACATTTATTTTGGTACTAAAAAACAAGTCATCAAGAAAAGTTGAGTGATCCTAAATGATTAATCGTACTATATTTAGAAAATGAGATAATTACAAATCAATGCAACGTACTACACTCTTGGTTACACAAAATACGTAAAAAAGGAAGAAAGAAGTCCTATAGAAGGTGTACGTGATTAAGTTGCACCTGATTTGGTTTGCTCAGCAGCCAATTTGTTCGGACAGGCAGAGGAAAGATGGCCCTTTTCACCACACTCGTTGCACGTCCTCCTCCATATCTTCCCACTAATAGCAGTAACAACATTGTCCTCAGTATTCAGGTTGGTGGGGGACACAAATTTTGTATCGACACCATTCTTACTGTTAGCCACGGGTGCAGACTCACTAATAATCTATGAGGTGCTGTGAGACGGCTCACGGCCGACCCAGACTCACTAATAAAATGTGTGTCACGTGTCGCGCGCTGGGAGGAGAAGGGTGAAGCTTGGGCGGGTTATGGGTTTGACCCATGGAAGATGTGAGACGGTCTCACATGAGTCTTTGTCATAATCTATTACTACATAAACATAAAGGCACAAGTGCCCTTAACACAATATATTTTTCCGCTCATTTTTGGAGGGCCATATTTGAAAACATAGAACTACATTATCTATTAATGCGGTTGTTACAAATAAATGATGATGATTATGACAATTAAATTGAATATTTGTTTTCTATGCATAGAAACTGTACCAGGTTTATTGATTTTGGTAAAAGGTCGATCAAGTCCATTAAATTTGTTCGTGGAAATCATCAAAGCTTGAATTGAATAACGAGATAAGGAGAGAGAGAAAATTGATCATCGTTTAATTTAGTTTAATTTAGCCGGAATATGGTTTTCGGGTAAAGATCAATTAAGAAGAGAGACAGATAGAACGGCGATATTATTTTTAAGAAAGAGAAGCGGTGATGTTTTTAAAAGAGAGAATATATAGAGCGGTTGTGCAGCTTAGGGTTAGGGTTAGCTTATGTTTCTAGAGTATATGGCAGCAATTTAGGACATTAAAACGGCCCACTTGGTCCAGAATTAATAGCTGGACTTTGAATTTTGTTTTATGTGTTTGTTACTCTATATTTTATTTAATTAATGGATTATGAGTTACAACATTTTTATGACTAAAAATATATAAATTTATTAACATGAAATATTTTATTCATTGTTATGGGTGTAATGTAAATAAATATATTTATATGGGTCAACATTAAATAATTTTTTTTCGATAATCACATTTTCTTCAAATGCTGGTGAAAGTGGGATCAATTTGACACTTTTGACTTTTATTTGAAGTTTAAAATGAGACGGACATATTATATAAGATTTATATTTTTTTTAGGTATTATTCCAAAATATCTAATTCACATATTAAAATGAAGAAAATATTAGTTGCATCTCGATTGGTCAACCATTGTCAGAGAGTCTTTCAATTTCCATCTTGCATAAGTCTGTTTGCTTTACAAATTTTTAATTCAAGCAATGATAAGATTTGCTTCAATTCAATACTTCGATCTGTTACCAATAACAAATCACAAGCATATGATATTATATCTTTAACTCAATGAATGTTTGTTTAATTATTTTTTGTAGACACGTTTACATAGATTAAGTTTTGATTTTATCAGCTCCGTTTCTGTTAGGTTGTATTCTACGCAATGACAATCAACAAAAGTCAAGGTCAAACACTCACTCATTTTGGTCTATTTCTAAAAAGACCTATTTTTAGTCATGATAAGTCGTAAGTTGCTCTGTATGATATAACTGCTTGTGCTGGTTTGGAGATATTAGCTTGTGATGGGATAAAACATGGTGGATTAAACCACAAATGTTGTCTACAAGAAAATTTTTAAAAATTGGTAAATTTATTATTAATTCATTTATATATTTTTGATGAATTTCTCTTATTTTGGAAATAAAAATTATATTAACCTTCATAGTCATAGTAACTCTTTTGATTTTTATTCTGTAATTTGAGAAAGTGTTTTATCCGTGCATTTAACACACGAGTCTAACACACTAGTTGTTGAATAAGAAGCCATTTTCTTTGTTGGTTGGGACCTGGTATTGACTCACTCGTAACGGTTGCATCAGAAACGTCCCTCAGGTTTTGACTCACTCGTAACGTTGCATCAGAAACGAGCTTCTTTGGGTAGTCCGATGAAAGATGGCCTTTTTGACCAAACTCGTAACATGTCCTCCTCCTTATCTTCCCACTAAGGGTGCTATTGACCAAACTGTCCTCAACATCCTTTTCGGTTGAGGGCACATATTCTCTTTTATCTGTTGGCACGGACACCATATCTTCAGTTTTGTTACTGCTAAACACAAGTTTTAATGACTCGGTTTTTGATCGAGCCAAAAATTGGATCAATATGCCGGATCCATGGTGGATATCTGGAATGCTTGCTAGAACCTGAAAACAAGAACAATTGTGAGCTTGCCGGGTTTCACCGGCTAAGGCCCTCCGGCATGAGAATAAATTAGATGTTCTTATGAAAAAAAACTAGAAAGAGTGAGAGAGAGAGAGAGAGAGAGAGAGAGAGAGAGAGAGAGAGAGAGAGAATGGGAATCCCTGAAATAGGGTTTGAGAGACCCCTATTTATATTATGAAGTTGACTTGCCCTCCAAGTTCTAGATAAGGTGAGGTCAGCCTTATCTTTTATGATGTCAGCAGCTTGTCCTTATCCATACTAGGTTAAAAGTGCTCTGTGAGTAAAATTTCTCTAATGGGTTGGGCTTGACTTGTCGTGAAAGATTCTAGAAGGGAACGGCGATGACGTCACTTGACTGTGAGGCTCAGCTCACTAGGAGTAGAACCAGGTTCAACTTCAGATCGTTTACTCTGTTGATTTCCTTGATGACTTAATCGTAGAAGAGAAGCGGGCGGAGTTGCCGTCAGCCCAGCTCGTTTAGACCGAGCTGGGTTAGCCACCTTTCTTAGCTCAGCTCGATGGTGGCCCATGTCGTATCGAATGGTGGCCCATGTCGTATCGAATTGGGTATTGAGAAGGGCCTTTTGAGGTTCATTTCTTGTGTTATGGATCAATCTTGCTTGGACGGGCTGATCATTGGGAAAGCCCATTAACCGTTCTCGGGTTATTACTTTCAGTTTTCTTGCTAATTGGACGGGTCTTTTGACCACACTCGTAGCATGTCCTCCTCTTTATCTTCCCACTAGTCTCACTCGCTACATTTCTTCAGCATCCACATTGGTGGGTCCCACAGAACTCATGTCCTCAGGTTTTGACCTTTCGGATTTCTTACTAATAGTCCTTCCGTACCATTTTAAGAGTAAAAAATTGGTGGGTTCAAGAATTAAGGAAAATGTGATGTGTTGTGAGTGTTGATAGTTGGGTAGTAGAGAGAAAGTGTGGTAGAGAAGAGTTAGTGGATAATTGTTGTAAGTATGACATGTAGGACCCACTTTCCATTTTAAGATTTTGACTTTTAAAATAAGGCTCCCTTTTAGAAAAATTTTGACTCTTAAAATGGGGTAGAGAGAGCATGTACTATGAATTGAATGTTGACAATGACGGGTTAAGTGGGTGTATTAAAATTTATAGTGATTTTTCAATAGTAAAATTGAAATATACGTAGATAGGATATGGGTGTAGTTAGTAAACCTGGGCCCAAAGCAGTGCAGTCTTTCCTGGCCAAATCAAGGATTTGGGGCTTCTTGCTATGCTACTTAACTATAGAAAGACTTTTTATTTAGTAAAATGTAAAAATCGGACGATAGATCCATCCATCTATGCTATCCAATTAGCCGGTTTATTATTTTGAGTAGTGGATGAACTCAGTAATATGTACAAACCGTTTTGGGGACCCGGAACCGCTCCACCGAGTTAGCTCCACCCCTTCACCCAACGACTCCGATCAAGGCCACATACACACACTCATCATCTGTGCGGCTAGGATGATTTCAATTTTTTGTGGGTCCCACCGATGTCGGCCACATCTCAACCGTTGGGTGTAGCTAAAATGAGGTGGCTTCAATCTCCACCATTGAGTGGATCTAACTCATGGGTGCAGCGGTTCGAAATCCCCGTTTTGATGGATATGTTTATCTCCACTCTTGTTTTACACACTTCTCAAAATGATTTCAACCACTGTGTTTTTGGCAATCAATTAAATCTAATGCCCCTTGTTAATAGATACAAGTGAGGAGGTTAAAAGATCATTATACTCCATCCGTCCCAAAGTACATGTCCATCCTTTTATTTGCATGAAGATTAAGAAATGGTAGAAGTGATGTAAGTATTGTGAGTATAAAAGTAAAGTAGAAGAAAATGAGTGAGAGAAATAGTAAAGATTATTTGCTATTTTAGGAAGTGGACATATATAGGGGTGGAGAGAGTATTTCACACTGAGATTACAACCACCACTTTCAACTGCTACAACCACCATCCAAACTTGAGTATTATATCTCTGGATGATGCAAGTCCTATTTTAATGTAGTTTCCAAAATGAAAAGAAGCCTAAAAGGCTAAAACACAAACCAAAAGCTTCCTCAACTTTTATTTCTTAAGAAATCACATAAAAAACCCTGATATTTTCCTAGTAATCCCTCACCGGAAGTTGCTCGTGCGTGTTGTGGTCGATCATGATGCCATCATACACTATGGCTGCAAGGGCTGCGCCGATGAACGGACCGAGCCAATACACCCAATGGTGCGCCCAAGTCCAGCTGACCACGGCGGGTCCAAATGAAACCGCAGGGTTCATTGTGTAATACCCGGCCCTAGGCCATTATTTATTTAATTGTGAAACTCTTTTAGTTTATCTTGGACTCACTAATTAGGAGTAAGTAGTGGGCTCATGTTGGGCTTTAGTAAATAGAAGTCCAATAGGTTAATTTAACCCTTTCTTAATAGGAAACTAATAACCCTTTAAAATAAATACTTCTCAAATCCCTAGCAGTTTATTTTATCGCAAAAGAAAAAAAAAAACAGAGAACGGGAGAGGAGAGGGAGAGAGCGGCGATCAGAGAGAGAGACCGCAGAAAGAGAGAGAGTTCGGGCAAAGGGAAAGAAGAAGAAGAAGAGGGAAAGAGGAAGGAAACGTTTAAGGTAACGATCCCACTCCCTAAACCTTGCTCTCCCCGTTTAAACTAACCTAATTATAATGATTATGGTGTTGGTAAACCCTAACCCTAATGATGAACTAGGGTATACAAAACTATGAAATTAGGGTTTGTAAAATAGGGATGTTAGAAAGTGAGTGTATATGTGTGTGATGTATATATATATATATATATATATGTATATGTACTGTGTGTGTGTATATATGTGTGCGTGTGTGTGAGTAGTGTTTGTGTGTTTGTGTGCGTGATATATATATATATATATATGTACTGTGTGTGTGCGTGTTTTGGTGTTTTAGTGTGTGTGGGTGTATCAGATTGTGGGTGTGTGGGTGTGTGCATCAGATTTTAGTGTGTGTGGGTGCATCTGAGTGGTGGGTGTACCAGAGTGTGTGTGTATCAGAGTGGTGGGTGTGTCTGTCAGTAGGTGTACTCAGTAAGTGTGTGCAGAAAGTGTGAAATCAGTGTGTGTAATTCGTATAGTGAAATTGATAGTTGGGGATTGACTAATAAAAACCCTAGGGGTGTTGTAGTCATTCTTAAAGTTATTGGTTAACTAGGAAAGAGGTTATAGATGACTAAATCATGGGGTTAATCGAGCAAAAAGAAGTAAATTGGGACGGAAGTAAAATAGTATTTTTCTCATGTCTAAGGCTAGACTATTTCATGTTTGTAAATTGTCCAAGCGGAGTAAAGCGAGCTAGTTAAACGCAAAGCTAAGGTAAGGGATTACGCTCTTAGTTGTGTATTGATTCTTAATCCTTTGTTAGGATTCCCAATCTTTGTTTTATAAAGTAAACTATCTGTGTGGCTAGATAGTGTTTTAATAACTATTCCGTTCTGCGAATTGTTCCGTCTTTCGTTATCCCCTCTATTGATATTGTTATTGTTCAATAGGGGTATCATGTGTATGATTGATTTTGTAACCTTGGTGTCCAAGTGAGATGTGTATCTTTTAAAAAAGTGATCAAGTAAAGTTTGTAAAGTTAAGCTTTGTTTTGTAAAAGCTCTTTAATGTGAAGTTTTGTAATAAGTAAAGTGATTTCAGTTATCCATAATCCCGAAACGGATAAGTGGACCCCTACAGTTATCCATAATCCCGAAACGGATAAGTGGACCCTTACAGTTATCCATAGTTCTAAGTTGAACATGTGGACCCTTTGCGTTGCTTGATGAAGTAACGTAGGTTATCATGATATACTGATTTTGGGTGCGGTCAGTAGAAACCCGAGCCCTGGGTACAGCGCGTGCTTAATCCCTAAATGAAGTAAAGTAAAGTAAGAAAAGTAAAGTTTTGTGAAAAATGTTGTGTTTTGGAAACTGTCTCTGAAGCCACGTGTTTTCAAGAAATGAATTGTTTTTCATCAAGTTAAATGTTTTCAAACTGAGAGTTGTTTGATCATTGAGCTATCCTTTCGTTGTGAATTCTTGTACCGTTCCTTTCGGTTATCCCCTCTTAGTACACGAGGGGATTACGTATGAACTTGCTGAGCATTGTTCGCTCATTCCTTTCATTTTATTTCTCTCCAGGTTATAAGTAAGCAGTTCAAGACTTACAAGGTTCGGCTGCGTAGAAGTTGCCTTTTTAATAAAGTTAGTTAGTGGTTATGTTTCTGTTACGGTTAAGTTTTAGACTTTATTTTTCTGTTATCGTTTGAGCTAGTGACCTGTACTAGCCGTTAGAGTTTGAATGTTGGTTAATGTTTGAATTGTGGTTAATTGTAACCGTTGGGCATTCTGATTTTGGGAATTTATCAAGTTAAGTTATTAATTATTAGTTATGAAAAGTTGGGGTGTTACAGTTGGTATCAGAGCCCCGGTTTAGGATTACTTGGGAGACTCAAACTTAGAAGTTAAGACTATTGGGAGAAGTAGTACTTAACGATGTTGGGCTTTAGAACTCTGATAAGAACAAAGTATTTTTGGGAAGCACTAATTGAGGAAACCTGCTATTTAGGGAAACTTTCCATTTTGGGAAACTTTCTAAGTTTGGAAACTTTCCTTTTGTAGAAACTTACTATTTTAGGAAAGAACCTAAGACAAGATTTCCTCGAGGAATATAGAGTAATATAAAGGATTATAAGTGAACACTTTGGGAATGAAACTTGAAGGATTACACTAGAATGTTATTACTTTATGTTGCTTATGCAAATAATGGTTATGGTCATATACCTTTGGGTTATATGGTACTGATAATAGTTATGTCCAAATTGTAAGTTATGGACGGACTTAGAAGAAACTCGAAAATGAACTTGAAGTATAGAACGAATAAGCAAAGAGTGATCCAGAGGTATGCACTCAAAATCCTGAAGCTGAAAGGAGAATTAAAAGCTGAAAAGGCCAAGGTGAGTCTTGCATGGGGAAAATGGATGCGAGATAGGAAGGCTTGGTTAGATGTTAGAAAAGAGTTAGAAGAAGTAAAAGAGACTACGAGTCAGAATGAGATGTACTACCCGAAGGTCAGAGAAGAGGCCTATCAGTAGTATTATGAACTGAAAGAGCTCAAGAAAGAAAAGGCTAGAGAACTTATCGGACCACACTCATAGGTAATGAAATACCAAATGAGGAACAATTGGTAGCTGATGATGAAATCAAGGAAGTAGATATCAACCTTTAAGGCAACGAAGCCAATCCAATTGAAATTGATGATGATAAACCACCAATGGTACCGGTTCGTAGGTCCAAGAGGAAGACCAAGAGGAAGACCAAGAGGCTTTAAGAAGGCTCCAAAGGTGTCAAGTGGAAAACCTAGGGAAGGCCTAGGAAAAGTGTTGTCCCATGAGTGAAAAGTGGAACATAGAGTTATTTAATTATAGTATTGAAAGTTAATTCTAGTTTAGAGAAAAACACTAGAATTTAGTTTTGTCTACTTTTATTCCCAGAAGATCCTCTTAATAAAAGTTTATGATTCATTTAAGCAAATAGCTTTGTTAATTGTCTTGTTCTTATGTTTATGGCGTGTGAGCTATAAGGACAATGAAGTATTGGTCAAGTGAAAAGACCATAAGTAGAACTGGCTTATTGAAACGGCCAAGTGAAATTAGTTTTGGTCTAGTAAAATGATCGAAACAAGAATGAAGTGACCTATTGAAACGGTTATGTATAAGAGTAATTGGCTTAGTGAGACGGCCAAGTGTGAATGAAAGTAGGTCTAGTGAATCGACCTATGATAAATAAGTAAAGCCTAGTGCAATAACTTACCTAAGTAAAATTGGTCTATTGAAACGACCAGAGGTCTAGTAAACCGATCTTTTGTAAAAGTTACGTCTTTTGGGGACGACTTTTTTTTTTTTTTTTTTTTTTATGTGAGAGTATTAAGCATAGTAGCAATGCTTGTGTGACATGAGTAATAGAGTCTAGTCGCGATACTAATAAGAGTATGAGAGCGGCTATTGCACGTAGGAGATGGTAAATTCACGTGAGAAAGGTTTAAGCGTGTGTTCAACGATGAGTATTATCCGATGAACATTCGAAATGCCAGAGTGGCATAATTTATGACAATGTATGAATACTGTGAGAAGTTTACTAAGCTGCGAGAGTTGCCCCATTATTTTCTTTTATAAGGAACAGAAGGCTCAGAAGTTTGAATTCGGGTTGAGTGACCAGATCCGATATCGAATCACTCCAGTGATGCTATCATCATATGACCAAGTGTTGGACAAAGCAAGAATAGTAGAGAAAGAGGCGGAGAGTTACCGCAGTAAGAAGGAAGAGAAAAGAAGTCTGCAGAGAAAGAGCTAACCAAGAGAAACTGGAATCGTGACGAAAGCATTAAGCAGAAGGCTGCTGATGATCGCGAGAAGCATAATGCTGCAAGTAAGTTCCCGAGTAAAGGCTATGGAAACCGTAAAGATGGCAAAAAAGGGTGACGCTAAAGAGCAAGGTTCTGATGAGAAATGCCAAGTCTGTGACGGAAGACACAAGACTGTTGAATGTTGCGCATTCTGTGATAAGTGCTTGATTAGCTAAGAAATGAATTTGATTCCTGAGGCGTTAGAGAGTTCTTTAGTAGTAGATACCTTAACTAAAGATTCGATCCCAGTTACTTCGGTGTTTCAGAATTGTCCTCTAAAGATAGGCGATAGAGAACTCGAGGTTGATCTCATATGTATTGATCTCAGTGACTTTGATATTATCCTAGGTATGGATTGGATGGCTGCGTATCATGCCAAAGTAGACTGTTTTAGAAAAGAAGTAAAATTCGAATTACCCTCTGGAGAAGGATTCTGTTTTCAAGGGTCGAAACCAAGAGTCCGAACGGGCCTGATTTCTGTAATGAAGGCTCGTAAACTGTTAAGGAAAGGTTGTGAGGGATTTCTTGCGTATGTTGGTGAGTCAAACAAGAAAGAAGTGACCATCGAATCCCTCTCCATAGTAAAAGATTTCAAGGATGTTTTCCCTGAAGATTTGCCAGGAATACCGCCGGAGCGAGAAATGGAGTTTACGATAGATCTAGCACCTGAGACTGCACCGATTTCGAGAGCACCATATAGGATGGCTCCGCCGGAACTTAAAGAGTTAAAAGAGCAGTTACAAGAACTTTTGGACAAGGGTCTGATTAGACCGAGTGCATCACCGTGGGGTGCGCCGGTATTATTTGTAAAGAAGAAGGGTGGGTCGATGAGGTTATGCATTGACTATCAGGAGTTAAACCGTGTGACAATTAAGAATAAGTATCCTTTGCCAAGGATCGATGATTTGTTTGACCAACTCCAAGGTGCATGCTATTTCTCTAAGATTGATCTGCGTTCTGGTTACCATCAATTAAGAGTGAAAAAGGAAGATGTGGCAAAGACGGCTTTTAGGACAAGGTATGGACACTACGAGTTCCTAGTAATGCCGTTTGGGCTGACCAATGCGCCTGCTGTGTTCATGGAGCTTATGAATAGAGTGTTTCAAGAATATTTGACAAGTGTGTAATAGTATTCATCGATGACATCTTGGTGTATTCGAAGTCAAAAGAGGAGCATGAAGAGCATTTGAAATTAGTATTACAGATTTTGAGGGAGCAAAAGTTGTATGCCAAGTTTAAGAAGTGTGAATTCTGGCTTGAGGAAGTAGCGTTCTTGGGACATGTGGTATCTAAGAATGGGATAGCAGTTGACCCTGCAAAGGTTGAGGCTATAGTTAATTGGGAGAGACCAACTTCTGTTAGTGAGATAAGGAGCTTTTGGGCTTAGCAGGATACTACCGTAGGTTCGTAGAAGGGTTTTCGAAGTTATCTCTACCATTGACCAAATTAACCACAAAAAGGACAAGATTTGTGTGGTCAGACGATTGTGAGAGGAGTTTTCAAGAATTGAAAGGGTGATTGGTGTCTGCGCCTGTTCTTACGTTACCAACAAGCAGTGATGGCTTTGTGATTTATAGTGATGCTTCATTGAAAGGTTTGAGTTGTGTGTTGATGCAAAATGACAAAGTGGTGGCTTATGCGTCTAGGCAACTAAAGAACCACGAGAAAAACTATCCTACCCATGATTTGGAATTGGCGGCCGTGGTGTTTGCATTGAAGATTTGGAGGCACTATTTGTATGGGGTACCATGTGAAATTTACACTGACCATAAGAGTCTTAAGTATATTTTCACTCAGAAAGAGTTGAATATGAGACAGAGAAGATGGATCGAGTTACTTAAGGATTATGATTGCAAAATTCTGTATCATCCTGGAAAAGCCAATAAAGTGGCAGATGCGTTAAGTAGAAAGAACCATGGATCATTAGCGGCTATGTTTTCTAAGGGGGTAAGTGAATTGAGAAATAGTGAAATAGTAAAGCTAGAAGTTCAAGTTAAAGGTTATTTGGCTCAGGTGAGTGTCCAACCAACATTATTAGTAAGAATCAAGGAAGCTCAGAATGTGGATGGCGAGTTAGAAGCGATTCACAAGGTTATCAGTAAGAAGGGAATGGTAGATTTCCGTGTTAGTGATGACGGGATTATGAGATATCGATCGAGGATTTGGGTGCCTAATGATGAAAATATTAAGAGGGAGATTCTCGAGGAGGCTCACTGTTCAAGGTTTTCGGTTCACCCTGGGAGTACTAAGATGTACAGGGATCTAAAGGAATCCTTTTGGTGGAACAATATGAAGAGTGAGGTAGCGGAATTCATTTCTAAGTGTTTAGTGTGTCAACAAGTGAAAAGTGAACACCAGAAGCCCGCGGGACTACTACAATCGTTACCTATTCCAGAGTGGAAGTGGGAACACATCACTATGGATCTGGTGATTGGACTTCCTAAGACGTTGAAGGGTCATAATGCAATTTGGGTCATAGTGGATAGGCTCACTTTCTAGCAATCAAGGTGACTGATTCGTTGGAGAAGTTAGCTAAGTTGTACGTGGACGAGATCGTGAGGTTACATGGGATACCGGTCTCTATAGTGTCAGATCGAGATGCGAGATTTACATCAAATTTTTGGAAGAGTTTACAGAAAGCGTTGGGAACGAAATTAACTATGAGTACAGCGTTCCATCCTCAGACAGACGGACAGTCAGAAAGGACGATTCAAACTCTCGAAGACCTATTGAGAGCAACGTCGTTAGATTGGCAAGGAGCGTGGGATGATCATCTACCACTGGTGGAATTTGCCTACAACAACAGTTACCACCCTAGTATTGGAATGGCGCCGTATGAAGCTCTGTACGGACGGAAATGTAGATCACCTGCGTGTTGGGACGAAGTAGGTGAGAGGAAATTAACTGGACCGAGATTGTTCAAGTGACGGCGGATAAAGTTCAACAGATTCACAAGTGGTTACTAACTGCGCAGAGTAGACAGAAATCATATTCGGATTAATCGAAGGCGCGACCAGGAGTTCCAAGTAGGGGATCACGTATTCTTGAAGATCTCACCGACAAAAGGAGTCATGCGATTTGGGATTCGCGGGAAGTTAAGTCCGAGATATGTGGGACCGTTTGAGATTCTAGAGCGAATAGGAGCGGTAGCCTATAAGTTGGCTCTACCTCCTGTGCTGTCTGGTGTGCACAACGTGTTTCACGTGTCGATGTTGAGGAAGTACGTAGCCGACCCGAGCCACGTCATAGAGTACAAACAGTTACGTTTTCGTGAAGACTTGAGTTATGATGAGAAGCCAGTAAAGATTGTAGACCGTAAAGTTTAAGTTTTGCGAAAGCGAGTGATTCCGTACGTAAAAGTGCAGTGGAGCAATCACACGGAAAGAGAAGCCACGTGGGAGCTCGAAAGTGAAATGCTTGATATGTATCCCGCTTTGTTTGATGTTTAAGGTACGTTTAGTTTGGAGGACCAAACTCTTTTAAGGGGGTAAGAATGTAATACCCGGCCCTAGGCCATTATTTATTTAATTGTGAAACTCTTTTAGTTTATCTTGGACTCACTAATTAGGAGTAAGTAGTGGGCTCATGTTGGGCTTTAGTAAATAGAAGTCCAATAGGTTAATTTAACCCTTTCTTAATAGGAAACTAATAACCCTTTAAAATAAATACTTCTCAAATCCCTAGCAGTTTATTTTATCGCAAAAGAAAAAAAAAAAACAGAGAACGGGAGAGGAGAGGGAGAGAGCGGCGATCAGAGAGAGAGACCGCAGAAAGAGAGAGAGTTCGGGCAAAGGGAAAGAAGAAGAAGAAGAGGGAAAGAGGAAGGAAACGTTTAAGGTAACGATCCCACTCCCTAAACCTTGCTCTCCCCGTTTAAACTAACCTAATTATAATGATTATGGTGTTGGTAAACCCTAACCCTAATGATGAACTAGGGTATACAAAACTATGAAATTAGGTTTGTAAAATAGGGATGTTAGAAAGTGAGTGTATATGTGTGTGATGTATATATATATATATATATATATGTATATGTACTGTGTGTGTGTATATATGTGTGCGTGTGTGTGTGAGTAGTGTTTGTGTGTTTGTGTGCGTGATATATATATATATATATATGTACTGTGTGTGTGCGTGTTTTGGTGTTTTAGTGTGTGTGGGTGTATCAGATTGTGGGTGTGTGGGTGTGTGCATCAGATTTTAGTGTGTGTGGGTGCATCTGAGTGGTGGGTGTACCAGAGTGTGTGTGTATCAGAGTGGTGGGTGTGTCTGTCAGTAGGTGTACTCAGTAAGTGTGTGCAGAAAGTGTGAAATCAGTGTGTGTAATTCGTATAGTGAAATTGATAGTTGGGGATTGACTAATAAAAACCCTAGGGGTGTTGTAGTCATTCTTAAAGTTATTGGTTAACTAGGAAAGAGGTTATAGATGACTAAATCATGGGGTTAATCGAGCAAAAAGAAGTAAATTGGGACGGAAGTAAAATAGTATTTTTCTCATGTCTAAGGCTAGACTATTTCATGTTTGTAAATTGTCCAAGCGGAGTAAAGCGAGCTAGTTAAACGCAAAGCTAAGGTAAGGGATTACGCTCTTAGTTGTGTATTGATTCTTAATCCTTTGTTAGGATTCCCAATCTTTGTTTTATAAAGTAAACTATCTGTGTGGCTAGATAGTGTTTTAATAACTATTCCGTTCTGCGAATTGTTCCGTCTTTCGTTATCCCCTCTATTGATATTGTTATTGTTCAATAGGGGTATCATGTGTATGATTGATTTTGTAACCTTGGTGTCCAAGTGAGATGTGTATCTTTTAAAAAAGTGATCAAGTAAAGTTTGTAAAGTTAAGCTTTGTTTTGTAAAAGCTCTTTAATGTGAAGTTTTGTAATAAGTAAAGTGATTTCAGTTATCCATAATCCCGAAACGGATAAGTGGACCCCTACAGTTATCCATAATCCCGAAACGGATAAGTGGACCCTTACAGTTATCCATAGTTCTAAGTTGAACATGTGGACCCCTTTGCGTTGCTTGATGAAGTAACGTAGGTTATCATGATATACTGATTTTGGGTGCGGTCAGTAGAAACCCGAGCCCTGGGTACAGCGCGTGCTTAATCCCTAAATGAAGTAAAGTAAAGTAAGAAAAGTAAAGTTTTGTGAAAAATGTTGTGTTTTGGAAACTGTCTCTGAAGCCACGTGTTTTCAAGAAATGAATTGTTTTTCATCAAGTTAAATGTTTTCAAACTGAGAGTTGTTTGATCATTGAGCTATCCTTTCGTTGTGAATTCTTGGTACCGTTCCTTTCGGTTATCCCCTCTTAGTACACGAGGGGATTACGTATGAACTTGCTGAGCATTGTTCGCTCATTCCTTTCATTTTATTTCTCTCCAGGTTATAAGTAAGCAGTTCAAGACTTACAAGGTTCGGCTGCGTAGAAGTTGCCTTTTTAATAAAGTTAGTTAGTGGTTATGTTTCTGTTACGGTTAAGTTTTAGACTTTATTTTTCTGTTATCGTTTGAGCTAGTGACCTGTACTAGCCGTTAGAGTTTGAATGTTGGTTAATGTTTGAATTGTGGTTAATTGTAACCGTTGGGCATTCTGATTTTGGGAATTTATCAAGTTAAGTTATTAATTATTAGTTATGAAAAGTTGGGGTGTTACACATTGATGCACCACTAAATGCACCACCAACTAAGATGTTAGCACCCACAATGAAACCAATTGCAATGGGTGCAATTGTCCCCAAGTTTCCCTTTTTAGGATCCACCGCCGTGGCATATACTGTATAGACTAACCCAAACGTCATAACGATCTCGAACACAACACCGTTCCATACTGACACACCGGAGGCTAGGGCGAATGCCGGTGTTTCCTTCATTCAATAGATCAAGTTTGATGTAAGTCGAAATTTTAATAGTGTATAGTGAATTTAAGCTAGGATAGGTAAATGTTTCATTCATCTTACCATTCCACCGGTGGCGTATTGAAGAAGTAAACACGCGACAACTGAGCCGAGCAGTTGGCCAATCCAATAGACAATGGCAGACAACAATGTGATATTTCCTCCAATAAAGGCACCAAATGTGACAGCGGGATTCACATGACCACCGGAAATGTTTGCACCTACTGAAACCGCTGCGAACAGAGCAAATGCATGGGCAAGCGCTGCGACTATTAGACCCGAAGGCGTCCCCGGTCCACCGTGTGTTAGCTTGGCTGCCAAAAAAATTCGTAAGTTAATCCTAAAAATATAGTACTCCATTTGTCCCGAAATGATCATTGTCCCCAAAAATTCTTCCTATTTTTACAATTTGGGCTTAAAAGTGCATAAACACAACATGACTAGTGAAGGAAGCGTTCATATCCTTAAAATGTTTGAATAGTCAAATGGAAAGATCTAATTAACTAGTCATATAAACTAGTACCGAAAATTCTTAAATATACCTAAAACAGTATAAATAAAGATTTACCAAAGGCCATGCCGGAGCCTTCTCCGGCAAATACGAAAATGACCATGGAGATGAACTCAGCTAGACCGGCCTTGAGGGTGCTCGGGTGGCTCGCCTCTCCCGGTGTCCCAATCGCGATTCTATAAATCGGCATTTTTCGTAATATATTTTCTTCTTCCTCTTCTTCTTCTGGCTCACTAGAAAATTAAACAGAATCCTTAGTTTCTCACTGGTAAAAGTGTTGTGATTTAAGCTTAGACAAAGTTGTGTCAAAATATATAAAACCTGAAATAACGGCTGAGGAACCGGTATTACGAGTTGCCGGTGCTTACGTGGCAGCTGAATGGGTCCTATGATCCAGAGTGTTCGGACATTGATTGGCCATGTTACTTGGTGTGGGTCCACCCTAAATTGTGGATGTTAAGAATGCTTCAACTGTGTGTGAGATTGTAATAATATTGAGAATTACAAGTAATTATTACTACCGATGCTTTTAAATAAATATGTGAAATTATTCAAATTTGCTTTTAGTCAAAAGAAAATTTGAAAACTCTTCACACATTCATTTGAAAACATTTCGAACATTCATTTATGGACAAAGGGAACAATAGATTCTATGTGAGATTAACGGTTAATCCTCCGTTCCAAAAATAAATGTTCAAGAAAAATTTAAATTTATTCTTAAACATTTATTTTGAGTTTTTGAGATACTAATCCAAGATTGCAGATATTGTGTATTAATTGTAATATTTAGTTTGAAGTATTTGAGATACTAATCCAAGATCGTAGAAATTGTGTATTGTAATAGTTTCACTTATAATTCATTTTTAAACACATTACTAGTATATTTGGTTTGTGGATAATGCTAGCATATTTTGGTTGAAATCAAAGCTATTTGAGGGTAGTTTAGACAATATTATGAAACTTTGCAAGAATATCTAAAATTGAATGAAATCCGTGACATGATTTAGAGGGGTATTTGAACAGATATTGATGAGCTAGGATTGAGGAGCCAACTAAAAAAAATTATGTACCATATTGGAATCAATATCAAGCCGGGCTTACTGAGCACGAGCATACTGATTGAACAAACCCATTCAATAAAGAATTGATGGACCATATTGTAATCTGTACCACGTCGGGCCCACTAAGCACGAGCATACTGGTTGAATAGACTCATTCAATAAAGAATTTATGGACCATATTGGAATCTGTACCACGTCGAGCCCACTGAGCATGAGCATACTGGTTGAACAGACTCATCCAATAAAGAATTCATGGACAATATTGGAAGTTGTACCACGTCGGGCCCACTGAGCACGAGCACACTGGTTGAACAGACCCACTTAAAAAATTCATGGATAATATCTGAAGCCATAATCACACAACACTCAGTCTGTACCCTCCATGAACATCAACTGAAGTAGCTACTGCACATTGAATGGAACTATGAAGCTAATGTTTACAAACATAGTATAGCAAAAGCAGCAACAGCCCCCTTTCTGGCTTTCTGCACAATTTAACCTAGCCTTCTTCAGATTTTCGAACACCGTTTGTTCATATATATAGGAAGATCCAACACTCTAAGTGCGATCATGAATTGATTCAGAAAAGAAAGTACATAAAAGAAGGTGCATCGAGCTACAAAAAACAAGCGTTAACCCTCTACTACGCTTGTTAGAAACACACAGTTTCTTGGAGCGTACGAAATATCTTCATATTTTTGCAAGAATGTTTATTTGGTTTGACGGTAATATCAACTGAAATAACAATAGGCTTACAAGGATTGATCAAATTATATATCACTAATCACATAAGTAAAACATATTACAAGAAACCCTTTGATTCCTCCAACTATAACTTAAGAAGAAGAAAAAAGGTTGTGTTAAAGTACATACCATTACACGGATCATCTTCCTTTTCGATTCATCAGCTGCGAGAAAACCTCATTTTTTGCAGTCGCCTCAGACTCTCGGTCGCTCAACACATCCACACTGTCACTATCACCACGCCCACCACGCAGGCCCCACTCCGGAATATCAGAAATATGAGTCACACTATTCTCATCAATGTCACTTTGAGTAGATGTCTCTTGCAGCTGCAAAACATACTCCAAATTCCACAACACATCTCCCATGGACGGTCTCTCACTCCCATACTCACCCAAGCACTTCTCTGCAGTTTCCCCAAATTTCCTTAATGAGTCCCGATTCACAGTCCCGACTAAAGTGGGGTCCATTATCTTGTCCAGCTGTCCTTTCTTTTGCCACGTCATCGCCCATTCGGCCACGTTGACTTGTTCTCTTGGGAGGGTTGGATTATGGCAGGACGAGCACATAAAACTTCCATTAAGACCACCCCAAATGAATACACGTCAGATTTTTCAGTTAGTTGCTGTCTACGAAAGTATTCAGGGTCGAGGTAGCCAAAACTTCCTTTAACAGCAGTACTGACGTGCGTTTGATCCAAAGTGGGCCCGAATTTCGATAATCCAAAGTCGGAAACTTTGGCATCAAATTTGTTATCCAATAAAATGTTAGTGGTTTTCACGTCACGGTGGATGATGGTTTCATCCGCTCCTGTGTGAAGATAATGCAACCCTTTTGCAGCTCCAATGCAAATCTCAATCCTCTGCTTCCAAGTCAACGGGACAATGTTTGACCCAGATCCGTACAAGTGTTTTCGGAGGGGCCCACCAGCCATGTACTCATACACTAGGATCATCTCGTTGAGTTCTTCACAATAGCCTATTAGAGAAACAAGGTGGCGGTGTCGAAGCTTAGTCAGCATCTCGATTTCCGTCTTGAATTCGATTAGACCTTGTTGAGATCTCGGGTTACCCCTTTTCACAGCAACTTCAACTCCGTTTTCTAATATTCCTTTGTAAACTTTCCCAAATCCACCTGCACCTAGAAGCAAGCCTTCATCAAAGTTCTTTGTCGCTTCACTAATCTCGGAGAAAGACAGTGTTTGACCTAAGTTTATAGAAGCCGTGGTTGAACCAAAACTATAAGTCGATATTTTGGTTTCTGAATTTTCCATTTGTGAAGGAAGAGGTAACCATGGGGACGGATCTTGCTTTTCTGGCTTCTTTGTACGACGGAAACAAACGAAAAAGGCTACAGAGAAGAGCAAAATTACAACGAAACCTCCTAAACAAGAAAAAATCAATACCATCAGCTGCTTTTTACTCATGGGAGGATTCGATTTGAATGAACTTTTGGCGGAAAAATTCCCATCAAGGCTATCACAAGGGTTGCTCATTTTCATTATCTCCAAACCATTCAAAATCGCATTAGATGGAAAACTCCTTAGATGAGTAGGGCCAACTTGGACTAAAATCTTATGACTACCCATCGGTACATCCGAGACAAAGTCCACAAAATATGCAGCTGATAATCCCTGGGTCTTGCTCGAGATCTCAAAAGTGTCCAAAGCAGTTTGCTTGTTGATATACACATTAAAAACCAAATCATTGAGTCTTGCACTAACAATGTCGCAAAAATGCATACGAATGAAGTAAGCAAAGCCTTGTTCAACTTTGAACTCCCACGAAATATTGAACCTCTGGTCCATAACATTTGCATCAGCCATTTCTTCAGCAGTGGCGTAAACCCAATGCGGAGCAATTTCAGTAGAAATTCCAGGAGGGTACTTTATCAAACTAGGGTTTGTGGAAAAGTTACGAGCAGAAGAAGGGTTAACAAGAAAAGCTTTGTCCGAGTCCCATCTTCTCCACAACGTGTCGTTCTTGGGTGTCAATAGTGGACCCCCCATGTTAATTCTATAAACCGTTTCGAAAGCGATATGGGATGGGATTTCATAAGACGGAGCTAAAGGAATTGGAATAACACTTGAAGTGAACTGCCTATTAGGCAGAGAAACCAGCTCAATTCCATTGATGAATGCAATCGAGCTACTCTTCGGGGTCAAAGTCAACTCCAATTTTCTTGACCAAGAACCTCCAACTTCAATGACAAACTCCTTGAGGACAGGATGATTTCCGGTCAATTTTGAAAAGGAAAACCGATGAAGGAGTGTGATTCCATTCGCAAAAACAGAGAACACAGCTGAATTCAAGCTGTGTTGACTATTCTTGACTGGGTAAAAATGCAACCTGAGCCAATGCCTACCAATTTGCTTGGTATGAAAAGTAAAGGTTGAATCTTTATTGAAAACCCTAGCAGATGTGTAGATTTGGGAAACACCCATCTCATGATTTGACACCAGAACATGTGAATTTGCTGATAATCTCAAATTGGGGTTCCAAGAATCAGGTTCAAAAACCCTACCATCCTCTAATGCTACTGTTTTATTTCCCCCACAATTAATCAAGAAACTATCTAGAGGTTTGAAACAAGAACATTGTACAATGAGAAAACTTGAAATACAGAAACAAAACAAGAAATTTGAGTGAACCATCATTTGTTAACATATAAGAATTGCCTAAAAAAAAAACAAGACCAAATCACAGAAATTTACCTAATTTTGAAGCAAATTAACAAGAAAAAAATTACCTTATAAACAGAACCCAAGAACAGATTTTGATTTAAGGGAAGAATGTATAGCTGGTTGGACAGTTGAAGGAGATGGAGAGAGATACCTGAAAGTGTAAAGAGGAGTAAAGAGTGATGGAGGTGTGATGGGGGTGGGAGAATGAAGGCTCTCTTTTTCTTTCCAAGATTTGGTCAGTTGACTGTTTGACTTTATTTAAATGTGGGTGGTTTGACTGTTGAGGGTTAATTTCTTAAATTAAAGTTCTTTTTTGTCATTTGAATCTAAAGAAAGTAATCATAACTAACTGAACCATGTTATATTAATAAATGTTGTTCCATAAACAGTTGTCCAATTAAACTAAGCCAATTAGCATACAGATTCTTGGGGTCTCAACTGGAGAAAATCTAAAGTTAGAGGAGTTAGATTTTCCCACAGTTGAAATTCTCAAAGTAAGACTATCTGACTATCTCCAACAACAAACACCCTTTTAATTTAAAAATTGCACTATTCTTTGTAATGATGCAATTTTTGCATTAAATATTTCTAACAAGGAAAACAGTTTGATTACATTAAGTGAGCTGAGACGGACAAAATAAAAATAAGTATTAAGTGAGATGAGACGGACGGAGGAGTATATGTCTAACTAGATTGGTAGGATCATATTCTTACCGACATTCAAAATTTGTCCCCACCGAATTTCTTTTAAATATTTAGCTTAGTCATTGCTTTTATTATTACCGACTAGAGCTTTAATTAACCGATAATCATCAAGTTTATGCTTTTGGTTTTGGGTCTTATGCATCACGTGACAAGAGCCTTTTATTGTGCCGAATGCATACGGTTCGGCACGTGCACACTTAAGTCTGTCCATCTAAAATTCAAAGATCAACCCAAAGCACTCAACTATGTTATTCAGTCCCAGACTAAAGCTGTAACTTTCTTTTTTGGTTTGTTTCAAACTAAGATTTTTAGTTGCTTTATTATCTATAATGAATTATGGGACCCACTTGTTATTCTCACAACAAAAACTCTCTACCCACTTTATTTCTCCTACTTTCTCTTACTTACTTTTTCATACTCACAACATTTACTTTTTTCTTAATCTCCGTATAAGTCAAACTAACAACCTTAGCCCTAGACGGATGGAGTAAACATTTGCTAATACAATGACTACTCATTTTGTCCAAAAATAAAACCAACCATTTATTTTAAAATGTTTTCAAGCATTTATTTCGAAAGGGAGTAATATACCATTATTTGTTGGACCTTAAGATTGAAAAGAAACTTATTTAAAAAATAAAATAAAATATATATATATATATATATATATATATATATATATATATTTTCTTGGATGAAAAACACTTATATTTAATCAGTGAATATTTTATTTGGTATTCTTCATCGACAAAAACTTGTATGAGAACACCAATAATAATATATATATATATTTTCAAAAAAATACTAATAATAGTAATAGTTACAATATATTATAATTATTCTAATTAGTTAATATTATTATTAATAATAGTTACTTTATATAGTAACTATTACACTTAACTAATATTACTAATAGTAATAATTATGTTATATAACTAACTATTACAATTAACTAATACTATTAATAGTAATAGTTATCTTAGTATAGTTAACTATTATAGTTAACTAATATAGTTAACTAATACTATTAATAGTAATAGTTACCTTTTATAGCAACTATTATATTATACTTATCTTATACTATTAATAATAGTTAACTATTATAATAAACTAATACTATTAATAGTAATGTTTAACTAATATAGTAACTATTACAATTAATTAATACTATTAGTTAATAAGAGAAAAATAAAAGTCACCTAATTAAAATGATATGGATGATGTGGGACCACCAAAAGCAAGAGTTACCAAAACTTGTCCACACATGGCACCACTTAAAGACTCTACCTTGACTTTTAATATATACTCCCTCCGTCCCAGCACAAGTAGGACTTCTTTTCCTTTTAGGCCGTCCCAGAACAATTGAGACTGCCCAAAATGGAAATATTATAATATATTTATATTCAACTAACCCCACTATAACCCCCACCCATTCTCTCTTTTCATTTTCCAGCACTCATTTTATTCAACCAACACTACTATTTACCCCACTCATTATCTCTCTTCACTTTCTACCACACATTCATTACTTTCTCTTAATTATTGTGCCCACTCCTCTAGTCCTACTTGTGCTGGGACGGAGGGAGTATAGATTTATAAATTTTTGAGTGGACATATGAGAAATTAAGTGGACCCAAGTTGTTTGTGGTCAGTGAGAAGTAGTGAGTCTCATATTTTGGGGTCGGTCGTCGGCTTGAAACTCATGTACTCCTTCCGTCCCAATTTAAACATCAAAAAAAAAATTGGGTTCAAGAATTAAGAAAAAGCTGATGGGTTGTGAGTGTAGATGGTTTGTTAAGAGAGAGAAATTAGGGTAGGGGATAGTTAGTGGATACTTGTTGTGAGTATGATATGTGGGAGCCAGAAATAAAGAAGTATATAAAACTTTTTTTTAAAAAGTTTTTGAAGTTTAAAATGGGACGCCCAAAATGAAAATTTTTGAAGTTTAAAATGAGACGGAGGGTTGGGTCAAGCATTGTATTTGGGCCAAATTCACACAACAATCTGGCCCAGCCTAAAATCATTTAGCCTGGTCTATCTTCAAAGGGTCTTTCTGAAAGAGAAAAAAAAATTTGAAAAAAATCCCATTAGAAAATGCCAAAAAAGTTATAAACCAGATAGGAAACTACACAATATCCATGTTTATAGCCATATGATATTTTATACAGAAGCCACAGAGCTAGATAGCTTTTTGTGCCAGAAAAAAAAAATGGCAATTTCATCACTTTCTTTAAACTTGGCATCATCAACAAGAACATTGCCCAAAAAGGTTAGATTTTTATCTCACATTTAACCATAATTGAGTATATTTTTAATTATTCTCCCATTGTTTTCTTTCAAACATTACCTTATCCGTGCATTAATCTTGACAAATTTTCAGCTGAATTTGCCTACACCAACAAGTACATCAAAGCCTTCTGCATTTTCTTTACCAAGCACGATTACATGTTCAAGAAACACATCTTGTAGTGATGAAGATAGTAAGCAAATTTACCCTTTTTTTATTCTATTCGTTTGTTCGTATATTCTACTCCCTCCGTCCCAAAATGAAAAGAAAAATCAAATTTGCTCTCGACCAAGAGTACATTTGGATATATTTTTTTCCACATTCATTTTAGGACGGAGGTAACATGTGTCGTAAGAGCATTCTGGTGAGAGTATGCTTTAGCTTGATAAGGATCCAATGCCACTAGGGTAGTTATCTCAAGAACAAAAAAACAGGGCATTCATTTTGAGACGGAGGTAAAAAGAATGAATTTTTGAGCAAAATGAGGCACTTCTTTGTAGTTGAAAGCTGATCGCCTTATTTGACTCGAGTCGAGTGATTAAAAGGATAGATACAATAGGAGTATATGCTAACAGTTTGTGTCCATATGATCAGGAAATTGTAAGAGAAGGCCATTGATCCTGGGAATAGGAGCTTTAGCATTGAGCTTATTACCTACAAATCCCCTTTTGGCTGAAGGTATTATGGTTCATAAATTGTTCAAGGATAAGCAGCTGGCTCGAGTCTTTTTTGTAAACCTAGTTTCTTACACGGATATTTGTTCGTTTTCATGCAGAAATACCAGCAAATTATTCTGCTTTTGTTGATGCAGCGGATGGCTACTCGTATATCTATCCTGCAGATTGGAGGGTAAGTTATATATATTATATAGTCCTTCCCTCCCAGTTCACTTGTGTTGAACATAAAAAATCAAATGGGACTATCTTTCTGGGACGGAGGGGGTATATATTTATATGAACCCCAGTAGCTGAACGCCTGAACATTGAAACCTTCTTCCTAAAATGTATGTTCTTTTCCGCAACTTTTTGTTTCTATTTTAGGACTGTGACTACAGAGGACATGACTCTGCATTTAAAGATCGATACTTGCAACTGCAAAATGTCAGACTGAGTTTCATTCCAACTGAGAAATCGGATATTCGTGAAATGGGTACGATGGAAGAGGTGAAAGACCTAATGCCGAAAAGTTCATTCATAGCCTACATATATTTCTCTTTGTTTTCTAACTATTCTTTTCCTTTTAAAGTACATTCCCGGTTTGCTGAAACGTTCCTACGCTGCACCAAATCAGAGAGTAACTATTTTCGACATGCAGGAGGTATGTCTAGTGTTGATGAAATTTAGAGCGTTTTCTGAAATGACGAATGTGTTTCGTTTTTTCAATTTGGATTTGTTTAATGCAGAGGACAACGGATGATAAAAACTACTACACATTTGAGTACACTCTGACTTCACGAAATTATTCTCGAGCTGCTTTTGCTACCATAGCAATTGCAAATGGTACAATCAATACGAGACCTTTACTGGTTGTTATTTCGTAAAAATCTGACGACCTATATGTTTTCTGACATGGTGGTGTAAAACTGATTCGGAAATTTTGGGCAGGGAGATACTATACATTGGTGGTTGGAGCAAATACAAGACGGTGGAGAAGAGTGCGGGACCAGCTTAAAGTGGTTGCCGATTCTTTCAAGGTGCTTAATATCTGATTTATCACCAATTTTCGCAGTCGAGGGAGCCTTCTGACGATGCTATAGTTATTTGATGATAATTTGTGATTCATGACTTCTGTATATAAGAACAGAAACAGCAAACTTTTGTGCAGTTATATTCGCATAAAAGTTCTGGAAAAGGAACATAATTTCTCCAGATTTACAACTCTGAATTCAGGCATTTTACTCCTGACAATTGTCAGGCAACAAACTCAACAACCATTTCACTGATTCTACAACGGAAAACTGCGTGGGAGAGAGCGAGCGAGAGAGAGAGAGAGAGAGATTATTACAGAAATCAAAGATTTATAGCTCATAAAATACAGGTCAAGAGACGAAATCTGCGACACTGTCTAATCTCTTTATATACACAAAGTTTACAACAATTGCCTTCTCACAATTCACCATTCAGCTTCCTATACTTTTCACAAAAGGAAAAAAAAAGGATATACAACAGATCAATGGTCAGAAAATGTTGAGGCAATCAGTTGAGAGCAGCAGGCAGGGATACAAAGGTCAAACATACACAACTAAGAAAAAGAGAAGAAAAGATTGACCAATACTTCAAGAAATAAACCAAGACTATTTATCTCTATAATTAACAAATTAATATACCACGGAGACGAAGATTGATGCTAATCTACAGTTTTGCCTCCAAAAGAATGTGCAATCTGACCTTGAACGCCCACCCTCATCGGTTATAGAATCTACACCCTTAATCACAAATGTGCAGAGTAACCGCCACGTCACCACCACAATGTCAACATCATCACCACGACCCTCCACCTCAGCTAGATGAAAATAGTTAAGGAAACGCTCATCATTCATATCCAGCTTCCCCAATATAGAAAACCTCATCAATAGCTATTCAGGACCACAAAGATGAAACAAGCACTAATCCCACATTTAAATGAGCCTATGTTGGCGTACACCTTTTCCAAAGTGGGGTTGCATCAAGCGAACATACAACCCATTCTTTGCCAGCAAAGCATCGTGGGACCCTTCCTCAACAATCCGACCTCCATTTAGAACAACAATATTATCAACATGCCTCATCATAGCAGCTCTATGGGCTATAAGAATTGTTGTTTTGTTCCCCATGACCAACGTATCAAGAGCCTCTTGGACCACACGACTCGACTCCGATTCAATAGACGAGCTCGCCTCGTCGATTAACAAAATGGGTGCGTTCTTTAGTACAACACGAGCAATTGCGATTCTTTGTTTCTGTCCAGGTGTTAAGTCCACACCCCTCATCCCCACGTGGGTGTCATAACCATGAGGCAAGTTGCTAATGAAATGGTGAGCATTTGCTATTCTTGCTGCCTCTTTAATCTCAGCCTCACTTGCATTGTGTCTTGCGTATATAATGTTCTCCCTTATGGTTGTCGAGAAGATAATTGGTTCTTGTTGAACAAGACCCATGTGGTTCCTCAACCATCTTAAATTGAACTGTTTCAAATCCTTGCCATCTAATAAAACCTGACCAGAAACTGGATCGTAAAATCTCTCGATTAAGGATATTATAGTACTTTTGCCAGATCCTGAAACCCCAACTACAGCAACAGTTTGACCACCGTTGACTTTGAGACTGAAATTGCTCAACACCAAAACTTCTGGACGAGTGGGATAAGAGAAGTCGACATTTCTCAACTCAATACTTCCGTATACATTTGGAGGTTTCAAAGCAGAGTTGTCATCCGGCTCAATCTTTGGCACTCGGTCAATAATTTCAAAGACGGAGATTAGGGACTTCCTTCTTTTGAGAATATATGGAGCTAAGCCAAAAGGCTCTACAAGTGCAAACGTTGCGAAAGAAAATACCATATATTCTTTGAGGGCAGTTGGCAAATCCATGTAGTTATTTTTAACACAGATTGCAGTGTACCAAAGTAGAAGCGCGTTACAGGCAAAGAGAAGAAACTGTGAAAATCCAAAGGCGAAACCTATAGCCATTCCATGAAAAAAACTTTGCTTGAAAATCTTCCGAAGTTGCCATCTGTAAAGCTCCATTACTTTGTTACCAGCACAAAATGCAACGACTGTGTAGATATTCCTAACTGCATCCTCGAGTACCAAAGATGCTTTCCTGTGCATCTCCTGTATGCCCTTTGAAAATCCAGCAAGCCATAGTTTCTGCAGATTTTGGAGTTTTTTAGTCAAGGATTTATATAGGCAAAAGATTAGGCACACCCGTAAGTGTCCCAGTCGAATACTTGTAACAAAGAGATAAGAGCACTTCAACAACCAAAATTGTTCAACATGTGAAATAATGCATTCATGTACCACGGAACTAGAAATTATTGGGACTACAGACAAAAATTGCATTAGTAATTCTATACAAGCACTACATAAGTTCTGTTTTCAACATCACTATCCAGCATATTTGTCCAAGTATAGTCATATAAGTGTATTGTTCGTGGAAGTATCTCTCTTCAGCAGCAAATCAACTATAAGAAGTGATCAGATGGCATAAACTCCCTCCGTCCCGTCCGAATTAGGACAAATTTCCATTTTGGGTGTCCCATCCGAATTAGGACATCCCAAAATGGAAAGTTTATATTACTTTTATATTGGGGGATACCCCACCTTATTTACTCTAATCATCCAAAATTAAATTTAACCCAATTAACTTATCCTAATTAACCACTCATAATGGGCTGGCCCACCCCCTAACCCAAACCCATTACCTGGTAAGTAAACCTAAAAATATCCCCCCCCCTCCCCTCATTTCTTCACAAACCCTAAATCTAGCAACTCTCTTTCTCTCATCTCCCACCCCTCCCGCCGCCACCCCTCCCACCGTCAATCCGCCACCCTCCCACTTCTACCAGAAACCCCCTTTCTCTTCGCAACTCCCTTTCCTCTTTCCATCACCATCGTCGCTGCCCCCATAAAAAGTCACCATTATCGATGTTGTCGCCGTCGCGGCCTTCAACTTCAGGTAAGTATCGTTCTCTCTCTCTCTCTCTCTCTACCTCTCGCTTTCGCTTTCCTCTCTTTCTCATTCTCGGAATTTTGATTTTTTTAATTTTTTAATTTTGAACGATGATTTGTTTGTGTTTTGTGTTAGTGTGTGCGTTTGATATGTGTATGTTTTCGATCTGCTGTGTTTGTTCATGTGTGTGTGTTTGTGTGGTTGTAGATCGACCAGATCTTTATAGATCTGGTGTTTTTGTATGTGTGTGTGTTTTGTGCGGTTGTAGATCGACCAGATCTTTATAGATCTGGTGTTTTTGAATTTGTGTGTTTGTGTAATTTGTTTGTGCTGTGTTTGTGAATCTTTTTGTGTTGTGTGTGTGTTGTTCTAAATGAATGTTATTTGATTTTGTGTACTTTAATTTCTTTTGATTTTTGAATTGTTGTTGTTTGATGGTGGTGGCAGGGATGATAGTGCAGTGACGGCGTTTGGCGTGGCTGTGGGACTACGGTGGTGGTCTGTTTTCCGGTGGGGTGGTCTGGCTGCCCGGCGGCGGGGGCGGTGGTGGTGGTGGGCTGATGGTGGTTGGGAAGAGAACGGAGATGAATTTGGTTGAAATGTTATTTTGGGTTCATTGTAACAATTTGAATCGTAATAAAATTTGTGTTATAGCTGTTTTTTAGGAAATGATTAGAGATTAATCAAAACTGTTAAATCTCTTAATTCAAGTTCATTTTCAGTTTTTGCAATTGAATACTATTATTCCTTAATCCCCGTGTCGGAGGAGAAAATCCTAATTCGGATTGGACGGAGGGAGTAATTGTTTTACATGTTTTGTTATTTAGTTTCACCCCAAAGGAGCATAATCTGGGAAAAATAACACTGGCAACACAGAAGTCTTATATTTATGTATTGCAAGCATGTATAACTCATTTACTTCAACCACACTACACGGTTTAGTAAAAAGGTCACTGACATAACACAGCCTATGTTCCCTTTTGTAATGCTAATTCATCAGATAGAACTTCCATTTCACTAAAAGAAAAATTCAAGAACATATTCCACTTCTCATGTAGCATCAATTTGATATAGGAAAGATAAAGCAACACTTCCTAATTACTCCCTCCGTCCCGGAATAAATGTCGCGTTTTCCATTTTTGGTATATCCCAAAATAAATGACGCATTTCCAAAAATAGGATACAAACTTTTGTCATCTCCCTAAATTGTTCTTTCTTATTAAAAGAAGTTTGCTTAAACACACTCAGAATAGATTAAGTTACAGATTCAACAATACCATGTTAACTAAACAGCAACACGGAAGCAATATTACAGATTGAGATATCCAAATTTCTTATCAATGAGGAAGGAAAATAAAGAGCAGTAGCCGGAAAAGAAAAGAAACATTATTGCACGTGAATGCAGCAAACAGTGACTATTTAAATGCACAGAAATATTAAAAGATTGGGGACGATTTAGGCAACATAAAAAAGAGCTTATAAATGTTGACTTGTCAGCTGTGACATTTATTCCTGGGCGGAGGGAGTATTAAGTCAATCTCTCCCAATCTTCAATCAGAGGCATGCTTAGGGGGATTTTACTACTGATTTAATTCAGGAAGAATCAAGAATTGCCAAAAAGAAACAACTAAAGAAAGCACGATTTGAAATAAGTGTTTAAATATAATGCAAACCTGGGCAATGGCAGAAACAGTAAGGACAGGCAGGGTAGCCAAAGCTACAAGTGCCAGTCGCCAGTGTAGTAGCATGCCAATTAAAACTGCTACAATAATAGCTGCACTATCTTGTATGAATATTGAAAGCCGGTTGCTAAATGAAGCTCTCACAAATGTAGCATCATTTGCTAGTCGCATGGACAAGGTGTCAGCGCTGTTCTCCTCTTCATCGAACCATCCAACTTCATTGCGAAGCATTGCTAAAATTGTTTTAACAAAAACATTAATAAGATTATGTCAAATGAAAAAACAATAAATACATTTTCTAGCAAAGGGGAACATGTACCTGAAAACATCATTCTCCTGACTCTTTCTGTCATTTTCTCCCCCATTATGCCAAAATAAAAGTGCTGCAAAAAATTCGCAACAACTGTGACAACGCCCATGCAAGCAATGATTAAGCACAACTTGTCAACTTCTTGCCGCAGGTGACGCTTTTCATATCTATAATAAGCCGTCACTATCAACGCAATAACATAAGCAAGAAGCGGATTAAAAGAACCAAAGATGGCAGCACCAGTGCTTCCTAATACAGCATAAAGCCATTCAGCAAGGCTGAGCTCTACAAGCCTCCAAAATGATGGCTCTTCCCCATGTTGTGTAGCCTTCAACGCTTTGACTTTGACTGGCACATCATCATATTCGGAAAGTGGTCTACTAAAAGTTTGTGAATGGGACCTCTCATTTTGGGGATCAGATGTTAATAACGGGGAGACGGGGGATTCAGGACCAGAGGCATTAGACGATTGTCGAGGTATAGCCTGAACATCAATCTTTGGTAACCCGGGAAGTCTCATTTCAAAGCTGTCCTGCCTACTTATTGTTGGTTCCCTATCCACTCCGTCTAAAGGCATACCATTTTCAGGCGTGTGCTCTGGTGGTGGGCTTGAATTTCTTGGTGATCCGCGTGAGCTGATGGTGGAAGAATCTGGAGGACGAAATGCATGGACGTTAGAAACTCTCTGAAGAGATGGTGACTTGGAAAATTTTGGGGATGATGGTTCTTGGTAGCTATGACTTGCTGAAGAATCTTTCTCAATTTGGAAAGTTGCTGTCTCATTGTAGGTTCTCACTGGCATCCTGAAAGTAATCGTTATTACTATAACACGGATAATTTGGAATGATGCAAAAACGACACAGAGCTATGAACAACCAAGGAACTGTTATGCTAATAAAAGTATTCTCCCTCCGTCCCAAAATGATCTTCCTACTTCTTCCGTTGTTATCGCGAAGGAACTTTGAGCAATAATTTTAAGGTGATTTAATTGTCCTACTCAAAATCTAAAACTTCTTATTAATAGTATTGTTGATGGTGGATCAATAAAATCAACTTAAAATTATTCCTCATAGTTCCTTCGTAGTAACAGCGAAAAGTTATGAAGATCCTTTTGGGACGGAGGTAGTATTAAGTTAATATTACTCTACCTTCTTGGGAGTTTGGCAGCTTCTTCACATCTTAGAAGCTCCGCGTACAGGCCATCTAAGTTGATTAATTCATCATGTGTACCCATTTCTACAAGCTGGCCTTCCTCCATCACTGCTATATAATCTGCATTCCTTATTAAACTTAGCCGCCGGGCAATTATTATAGTTGACCTACCCAACATTAAGAGATCGAGAGCCTCTTGAACAGATCTTTCAGCTTCAAAATCAAGTCCACCAGTAACCTCGTCAAGCAGAAGAATAGAAGGATTCGAAAGGACAGCCCTAGCAACAGAAAGTCTAATTTTTTGCTGTTCTGTCAATTCCAAACCAGCCCTACCAATCTGAAGAACACAATTTTAAGACAGAAATATTCACAATTAAAATACGGAGTAAGATTTATTTATTGGTAAGCAAAGGTACCCATCCACTAAAATACCTGAGTCTCGTATCCTTTCTCCAGTGAGCTGATAAACGTATGAGCGCGCGCAGTTTTAGCAGCATCTTCAATCTGAAGGGGAGTCGCATCCCTCCCATATGCAATGTTGTCTCGTATGCTCAAACTTAGCAAGGCAGGTTCCTGAGTAACTAAACCAATTTGACTTCGTAGCCATTCAAGATTCAGGTTCTTAATGTTCTCCCCATCTAAAAGGACTTCACCTGAAAGACAAAATGGGATCGTAAGAGGTCGGATGTGCAAACAGACACGAAAACAAGTGTTGTATGTAACCTGTTATGACAGAAAACTATGAAGGGGTGGATTACCTAATGTAGGATCGTAGAAGCGTTCCATGAGTGGGATAATACTACTTTTACCAGAGCCATTTCTGCCCACAAGTGCCACAGTTTTTTTAGCAGGAACAGTGAGATAAAACCCACTTAAGATTGGGATTTCAGGACGGGACAAATAACTGAAATACACATTCCGGAACTCGATATTCCCTTGAACAGAGACTATAGTATTTCCATCATGATTAACAGTGGAGGATGAACGGCTAATCATCTCAAAAAGTCTGTAAGCAGCAATCCTCCCTTGCTCAAATGAATAGAAATTTGTCGCTGCTTGATTCAATCCACTGAAAAGCAACAACATCCCAAGAAAATATGTTACGTAGATTTAAATAGAATCAAAAAAGGAGACTTCAAATACGCACAGATATGCATATGTACAAGATGCTTACAGGCCACTTAGAATTACAGCAAACAGGGCAGTTACAATTTCACCACCATGAGCACTTTTATGTGTAACCAAAAACCTCCCCACCCAAAGTTGTAAGGCACAAGAGCAGATTGCAAGCCCATATGTAAACCCAAGTCCAAGTCCTTGCACAAGACTTATCAATATACCATATCTCAATGTAGCTTGCAGTGACGACGCATAGGAATATTTCGCCAACGTTTCGTTTGTAAATGCATATAAGGTTCTACTATATGAGACTGCCTGCAAAAATTAAAATTAACATAAACATTGTGTGTTAATGAACGAGTAAATAGAGAGATTTCTAGTTGGTAACTAGTCATTGATAAGATTGACATGAAGCTGTAAAGCTACCAAAACATTCACGTGCACATTATACCTAAGTATATTTCAGACAAGGTAATAAATCACCAGTTACCAACAATCAACATACATTAGCAAAAAACTAGAAAGAATCTCTTGTAATAACTTAATCCAGCTATTCCCTTAATAAGACAGCATTTCAAGCTGTTAAAACACTTAAAAAAATACCACTACAAGCTTTCAAAATACAAACACAATGAGTAGTAAAATAATAGCAAATATACTGTCCAATATCCATTTGAACCCGATGTTAATAATATATATGGCAATATATTATACATACTTTCACTAGAATACAACTCACACTCAGGGGACAGGAAGGAGGAAGGTAAACAAGAGAAACCAAATCACCTGTTCAGCAACACTTGCTGCTTCGGCATATGCATCTTGAATATTTTCAGCTAGCCTGTGAAGAAAAATATTCGATACTCCTCCAGCCGCAACAATAAACGGTCCAGTGGCTAAGGTTATCAGAGCAATCTGCCAACAATTGATAAATCCAATAGCAAGACCGCTGAAGAACGTAGCCATGTTGTGAATATAATTTCCCACCTGTGGTGTCAACAAAAAGAAAAAAACAAGTTCTTGATCAATAATAAGCAGCCATGCCAGTAAGCCAGTTTAGTCATTTAAAACTGAACTTACTTTTTCACTAAGAGCAGACTGGATGAGCAGCACATCACTTAATACTTGGCTCACAATATCACCATTGTTTCCATAGGTGTCAAAAAAACTCATGTCTTGATTGAGTAATACTTGAACGTACTTCGACCTGATAACAGCAGTCTGCCTTTCTCCAGTAAGAATCCAACATGAGACCTCTGAACATTAGTTAGAATTAATGGCTGTAAGAGAGCATCAAAGAAATTTGAAGAACATTAAACAGAGATCGGGCTTTACCAATCCAACCAGCAGCGAAAACACCCACCGCAATATAAACAAGGGTTAAAGCGAGCTGCATCATTTATAAAAAGTGTCAATTACTTATGGAAAAAAACGGTGTCAGTTAAATAATTTGAATGGCCAATTTTACACAAAAATTGAAGTTGCAACACCACAAACTACCAGCACAATCACAAATGTACAAATAAAGCAAATTACCAGAAGCAAAAGAAACAATAATGTTAGATGAAACTATATAACTCACTAACCATACTGATCTCATACACAACTTAGATATTGAAATCTTAATTATCGAAAAGGCCAACTTTTGCATCAGGAATTCTCAGTTCACCGCGATGAATAAACGCAGCGTATGGATAGAGAAATTAGAGTTAGTTAATAGCAACAAATATGATCAACAACAACAACATTACCCCAGTGCCGCAAAGGCTCCCACCTATGGTGGGGTAAGGGGGGTCGGATGTACGCAGCCTTGCCCCTGTATTAAAGCACAGAGAGGCTGTTTCCAGATGACCCATGATGAAAATTGCGTCGAAAATTGCATGGACTGACTGCTGCTTCATCACAAAGAAGAGCAGACAGTTTAGTGACCCATTTTGCTTTATTCCATCATATTCCCAAGCCAAAAATAGTGAGTCTTTGGCTCCATCGGAAATGATGGAAAATAGCAACAAATATGATATACAATAAAAATTAAAAAGAAAATCTGGTAGCATCGCAGGTTTAGGATATGCATATGCATGTTTCAGCAACCAATGTGTTATCGTGGTTTGAATTTGTAACTACCCTAGTTAAAACATAGAAACCTTACAGTTTAAACTTGGAACAACACGGACCTTCAAATTTGTCGTTGTGCATTGGTTAACAAATTGGATAAGAATTGGCTCCTTGGTAAATACTCGCTCAAAACAATGAAGTACGAGGGTAACATAAGATTCCTATAAAGAAAAGATGAGATCGACAAAAATCACCCATAGCATTGAAAAACAGGTGCAACCCCAACTCCCAAAAAATAATAAATAAAATAAAATGGAAAAATTCCTCTGAACAAAAGAGATAGCATTGACCACATCATTCCAAAAGAGTTAAATCCCTCATAGCATCTCCAAGGTTAAATGAGTAGTAAGTAAGCTATTATTTATACGCTCAAAGATTCAGATTTAGCTAATATTTATGCTTACGTTAATTTCATAGTCCACCAGTGTCCAAAAATATTTCCAGTAAGTTTGACAATGTTGACACAGCATTTTTTAAAATTCGACCCATAGCCAATTAGTTTCTACAATAGAACCTATGGGTTTTAATATGACTCTTACTATTTATTTTGTGAAAGTGTTAATTGCTAACAACGGCTTATCTACTAATACCCCTTATGCAATTATAATGGTTCTTCTTATAGAACCAAGGGAACCACACATTCCTTTTGTAACTTTCTTATTTCGCTTCAGTAACTTAAGACTAAAGTTCCCATATGCTTCTTAACCCACCCGCAAATGTACAGTTGCTATTGCCAAAGCCAGACTTCATTGGTTCCAATTTTCACATTTGGCAACATTCGGAATTTCAGCAGAATCTTTTAAATCCACGAGTTCCGTCATTACTATTGCTTCCTACATAATTGCTAGTTGTTACGTGTTCATTCAATACATAGACATGCAGTCTTTCAAGCAGAGTTGCGTTGAAAAGTGAACAAAATAGACGTCACAAATCCACTGATCACTGCTAGCATCAGCAGAAATCACAACTACCAGGAACAGTGGCCCGTACGACATCATTTTCTTCTTTCAAGAGTGGGACTAATAAATTATGGAATTGTCCTCCACTCTGCATAATGGCATTTACCAGAAAGACTAAAGACCTGCATCAATTTATTGCCAAAAATTGCAAGCCTATACTATACTATAAGAGGTGTATCCAACAAAATTCATTGAACTCTTGATGACACAAGTATGTGATGCAAGGAATGATTCAACAGGAGAAAAGTGTAATGGGGGCTGTACCGCACGCAAGTAAACCGTAGGCTATCTTTTTTAATTTAGTTTTTTCGCTTTTTGTATTCGAGAAAATTAACAATACATGCATTATGTATATGAGGGGATTTGATGAAATGCAAAGAATAAGAGAGGGGATACTTAACATTGACATGCCAATTATGCCCTATATATTTATAAATAACCCAAAGTAGATCAGTCCAAAAAGAAAAAGGAAAAAAGAAAATTGTAAGTCAAGGAAGGTACAATAAATCAACCCGGTCAAGCAACTCTTCTCTCTCAGAATGTACCTGTTTGAGAGAGGGAGAGAGAGAGAGAGAGAGAGAACGAGGGGGAGAGGGAGGGACGGATGGACGGAAAAAAGGAAAGCGAATGATTCAATAAATGACAATCCTCTCTATCTCTCACGCACACGCACGCACACACTCAAAGAAGTTTGAGCCCTTTGCAAAACTAAAAAAAAGTAACAAATACTTCCTTTGCGAACACCGCCCCTCTCACTCGCTTCCAAGCCTTCCGGAATCAATTAGAGAACTAGCCGCTAAATTCTTTCCGAATAAATTGCAACCTATTCGATGCCCCCCAATCTAGGGATGGCCAACGCCGGTTCCGGTTCGCCATTTATGTGAACCGTAACCGGCCCGTGGTTACACCGGTTCCGGTCCGCCCCCCCCCCCCTTAAAATTATTGAAAAACAAGGGATTTTTGGTCTGGTTCCGGTCCGGTTCGCCATTTATGTGAACCGTAACCGGCCCGGATGAATGGCGGTTCCGGTTACTCCGGTTCCGTTTTATTCGCCGGTTTGCTCCGGCTCCGTGCTTCTCCGGTCCGGTTCGGTTTGGCCATCCCTACCCCAATCCATAATGCTGCTACTAGGTCTTCTCAAGCAGCTGAGAGTCTAAAAATTTAAGAACACGGACCCGTGATCAATATACTAAATCTGCTAATCTTATTTGTTTCTTTAGTACCATCTTTCCTTCGCACTAGTGAGGCAAGAGCCACAACTGGAAAGGTACTAAACATGCATACTACAGCCCAAGAGGCATACATCCCCATGTGCTTTTCCTAAAATTTCCATGAGCAAGTCAGAAACACCCACCCGCAAAGTACACTCAACACAGAACAAGGGTTGTAAGGGAAGACATGACCGACAAATGGCAAATTACCAGAGCATATAGGCATGATGGAATATGGATTCACACATTGCAAAACACAATCCACAACAGCTTTCGAAGGCGGACAAACGTCCCATCATATCATCGGGCAAACAGCAAATATCCTGCATGGAAAGCCAAGCATAGTTGGCTGCTCATTAGGCACTCAGTATCGCAAATTGACGGGAACCCTCAAACTACAACAACTCGGCTGAAACCCAATCGCAGTTCCATAAACTTTCCTCCAAACTCATCAGAATAGCTGGCAGATATACTAATTAGGCAATTAAACTTGGAATTAGCCAAGAAGTGATCCAGTCCAAACCGTGTCTGAGTCATATTCTAATTAATTAGTTACTAGCGAACGATGCAATCCTATATCCTTCCATCACAATATTACCTAGTCAACCTCCTTAGGAAGTAACTAAATAACTCAACCGCCTAATGCTAAGTTGGCTAGGATACTCCACCACCAATGATTAACCGTTAACGTCCAACGGTAACCAGCTAGAACAATATTCCCTAAAAGGTTTCCATGTATGGAACAAAACTTCCAAGCAGTGTTCTTTTTAGTGCATCAATTACCAGCTTGGTGAACAAGTGAGCACAAAGCCTCTACTAATCTAAACTAATAACCTAGTATACACTCATTTAAACACCAAAAGAAACAGAAAGCAACTTGATTACCAGAAGATAGAGAATTCAATTGTAATGATAGGTACAAAGACGGTCCCAACAAATCGGTACTCAGTAATCAAACATCAGCATTATCATCAAAACCAGAATTCAAAATTTCACCGCTTGAATCACAAATTTTCAAAAGCACTACCTTAGTAAACCTATCAAACAGCAAATCCGGATCGTCGGAGCCATGACTGAGCAAGTTAACAATTTTAGCGAAGTAATGCAAGTACACAACGAGCGCAGTCCCATGAGCAGCCGCGGCCACCGATCCAACCACCATTAGCACCCAATCAAGCCGGTCGGCACAAGCGAACAGCCTCGAGAACGGCACTGCAGCAGGAGGTGGCTCGATCTCCTCAGCCTCTTCCATTTCCTCCTCCATTTCAAGAGGAACCGCATCGCCGCCGGGGTCCATGTACGGCGAAGGAGACTCCGGCGGCTCCGACACCTCCGACACCGGCGTCAGAGGCTGTATGTGCGGTGGAGACCACCCGAACAATCCTCTAGATATCATCATTTTGAAAGAACAAAAAAAAAACTTCCAACTAAAACCACTGTCAAAACCCTAAAACCATCAAATTGGCTAAAATTGGGGAAATGAGAGGGAGGATTTGGGGCTCCGTTTTCTCTCTCCTCCGACTCGGAAAGCGAGTTTCTATATTGGTGGGTGACAAAAGCATAAAATTGAGCCGTCGGCGTACCGAGTTGATGACTCGGTCAAGGTTGGCGGAGAGAGAAAGGAGTTGACTCGGGGGAACGTTTGTACCGTTTCTTGTTGTTGTTTGTCCTTAGGTCACCTAATTGAAACTTGTATAACGCCGTCGTATTCATTTAGATGAAGGGCTTTTACGTAATTGTAGACATAAGAGTTGACAGATGGCAATTAGGGAGATGGGGTGTAGCAGTTGGAGCGTGTGTGAGAGATGTGGAGGATTATAATGCTGCCACTGGAGGGGTATGTATGATTGTGTTGTGCTTTAATGCCACTGCCAGTACATTTTATCTGTTATTGTGCTTTATTTGTGGAATTTCCTCCTTTCATTATTTGCTTGATCTTGCTCGGGCTAATCTACATCATAGGTTATTAGGGGTGAATTCTAAATACAAGGCATCATTGTGTACAAGGCACAGTAATGCCAAAAATGCCTTTATCCGGATACGCGTGTTTCGTGTACTCGCTTACGAAATAATTGGGTTTTTTCGCACAGGTTTACACGAAATATGGAAAAGGTTGAAGTTGTTTGTTTCGCCTGTTTATACACGAAATCAGGCGTTGAGTTTCACCCAATTGTACACGAAATATAATAGTGCATTTCACCAACTTTTACACGAAATAACAGCATGCATTTCACCTAAATAGACACGAAATAAACAGTTTTTAACAAGGCTGATGCATAATTCATACATCCAAACATCCAAACAAACAAATGTCATACAAACTGGATGATTCAAAAACCAATACATGATACACACATACTATGGCCTATTTCTTGCAATTCTTGCTTCGTTCGCCGTATTTGAGAGTCGATTGAATGTGTCTATCCGAGCTCTGTATGGCATGACTAGGTTACTTGCGCTTGGTTCACGTTGATTCTCCCAATATATCGCTGGTGATGGTATTGGGTAATCATTATCTGACATGTGCAGCTGCAAAAGTAATAAAATAGTTTAATATAACGAATTTAAATAAGATAGTTAAATATAACGAATTTAAATAAGATAGTTAAATATAACGAATTAAAGTATCATACCAATATAAAATGGTTTCCCACATGTCCCAACACAAGTGTGTCTGTGGGTGGTCATGTTCCTTGTGGTACAGTCACTGGAAGGCATGTGAAGCCACTGGTTTGCGTGTACGAGACGAACACCACATTATACCTCGTGGCAATGATGTGCCTTAGCTCTGGGAGTATCATATAATTATATTCAGGAGCCGGGGAGGTATAACAAGCAATGCGATTGTAGAGCTCGTCTACAGGTCTCCAAGGTATAACTCTCTGATAAAGCGCGCGGCGACTATGCAGCTCAATGCAACAATCTGACCGCACTTGATGCCACATGTCCTCATTTCCGTATATCTGCGCTGCTACGGCTCTATAGAGACAATGTCCATCACCACTCACATCTGTGATGCCTTCAATAAATGGGACAATGAAAGGCATAAACAACAAAGTATAGCCAGAAGTATGCAGATTAGTGACTTTGAGTTATCCATTTCCCTTTCCACGACCTCGACCCCGTCCCCGTCCCCGTCCTCAACCTCGTCCTCTCCTACGACTTGAAGCAGCTAGTGGTGGAAGAGACGTAGGAGTAGTAGGGGTAGATGGTGTACTGTTTGGAGCTGATTTCGGATTGGGCGTGGACTTCAAAGAGTTTGACTCCCACGATTGGGTTGATGCAATGAATGAAGATCTAGACATGCTGCTAGTGGATGGTGGGGTACTGGGGACTCCAAAATATATGTCAGTATGCTCCCAATCTGACAGTATTCTGGAACTGGTGGGCCGGGGTTTATTTGCCTTTTAAATATGATCTGGCTCGGAAGCATCTCTGGTTTGTGGATGTAGCCCTTCATTTATCGTTTGGAATAACTTTCTCTTTACTGGTTCAGGCGCGTTCTGTAGTTCATTCCACATAGCTTCAAAAGAATTATTATTGATTGAAGGCTCAGTTGGACAGTTGTCTAGTTTAATGTCCAACTTCTTCCAAAAAGCATGAATCGAGGACAACTCAATCCGTCCCCCAGAGTTTTGTATGCATGCAATCTCGTGACTACATGGAAGTCCATGTGTTCACCTGAAGTAACACCCACAGTCTGAGGGATCCATGACATTATCCCACTACGAGTCCGCTCTTCTTTGATGATGTTCAAGGCTACCTTTGACACTCGCCCCAATATTTCGTGATAGAGATTACAGGTCTTCATAGCATTTGGAATTCTGCTCTTTGATTTCTCCATACTATCTTTGATTTTAGTTATTTGGATTTCCATGATCTCATGAGCCTTTTTGAAGATTGTGTCAAAAGTAGAAGAAGTACTTCCCAAGGCCTTCTTCAGCCTACTATGCTCACTCTCAGACCTGTTCGTGGTGTGGGTTCCGAAGTGTAGTAACTTATCCGTGTGGGACAGAATATTCGGAGAGTGTGGAGTAATCCATGTATCGCGGATGTAGCTCAATAAATCAGGATAAGCGCTGAAACGTTCACGAAACCGTTCCCAACGGGTGTTCCATTCTTCGCAAGTAGCGGCTGATATTGCTACATTGAATTTCCTCATGAATGATTTTGCGAATTCCGGGCTACCAGTTTTAGCCAACGCTCTCTTTCTAACTTTGACTTCGATATGCCTTCGACACAAATGGTGTGCGGTCTCGGGAAATACTGTTTGGACAACATTAATGAAAGCCAAGCCACGATCAGTGAAGAAAATTATTGGCATATGGGGAGGTTGAAAAAGACTGCGCAAATTCCTGAGTGCCCATGTGTAATTATCAATCTTCTCATTTTGGAAGAACGCATACGCAATTGTGAAATTCTTCCCCGTAGAAGTAAATCCTAAAATCTGAAGGAATGCCAGTCCATAGCAGTTGGTGTTATAAGTGCGGTCACCTTGTATCATTTAAAGAGAAATAAAGTTAGAAATTAATAAAATTGCAATTCCAAAAAATTCCAGTAGTCATTTCGTGTAGGTTCATACGAAATCCTACAGTAGAACTCGTGTATCTTTATACGAGTGGGAAACATACAACTCGTGTAAGGTCATACGACTTGTTACCATACATCTCGTGTATTTCTACACGAAATAACTCGCAGAACAGACTGTAAAAACAGAGTCAAAAACAGATTAAAAAAAAATCAAAGAAAATTACCTTGTACTACATATGGGAAACAGTTTAGCATATTCGATGCTAGTGGGTGAGAGAAGAATATGTCGCCGATGATGTCACTCTCATTGTCTTTCCTCATGAAGACGATATATCGATGATCGTCGAGTAATTTTATGAATTGTTGTAGCGGGGATCTCCCTTGTCGTTCTTGTGCTCTAAATTTTAGGAGGGCATTGTGGACGTGTGTCTGAGTACTCACGTTCTTATTATCCTTCGTCTTTAACATCGTGAGAATGTTATTTGGACGCATTGAAGATTGACTTGCGGTACACACCTCCTCATATTCATCATTTGTCAATTTTCCGAGCGGATGACCTTCTGGATACGTTGGAAAGGCATGATTATGAGAATCATGCTTGACAACGTAACCCCATAACCCATCACCCCTTTCTTTGGCCCGAATTTCAAAATTGCACCCAATCTTCTTGGTGCTACTCAACCTCTGATTCTTTGATCTGCCAGCCCTATAATTGACACCAAAATGACATACTATCTTTGCGTAGGCTAGGATATTACCACTTGACTTCCTCGAATCTTGTATAGAAAGGGTTATATTTTGACGGGCCGCAATATCCCGTACGTGTTCAAGAAGCTCATCCATATTTGAAAATAATAGTGATGTGTTGAATTTATCACTGACATCCGGATATTGACCCTGCAAATTATATTAGCATCAATTTAGTTTCAAGACTGGATTTTTATTCTGATATGTATTTCAAGATTCGATTTTTATTTTGATGTGTATTTCAAGATTGTATTTTTATTCTGATTTTGATTACCATACGAAATAAAATTCTAAAAACGTACTTCATTGCCGCTTGGATTTTGATTCTGATGTGGAGAATTTGGTGCCCATCCATCTTCATCAAAGATAAATTCTATGTCATCAAGGTTAATATGATCATAAGAACTTGGAGAATGTTGTGGAGAATGTTGTGGAGAATGTTGTGGGGAATCCATAATATGAACTTAGAGACTTGAATTTGTGGTTAATAATGGGTGTAAATCAATGGGTGTTAAGAATGGTGAATGGGGCTGTTAAGAATGGGTGTTAAGTAGTAGGGTTTAAGATAAAATTCAGGGTGTAAGGGTTCTGGGTTTTACGTATCTCGTGTATCGATACACGAAATACTATGTTTATTGGTTTATTTGGTCTCGTACACGTGTTCATCTGCTGTATCACGTGTATCTTAACACGAAACAACTCGTCCCACTCGTATATTTTCATACGAAATGCTAAATAAAGGTGTTCTTCGATGATTTGCCACACTATGTTAATGATACGCATATACTATATTAAATTATTGATTTGTGGTGTTAATTTGAGCAATATTTTGTACATTTTAGACATGACAACTAACAAACGTCATATTGGATCATAATCAAGTAATTGAACATGTTATATAATGAGATAAGTTGTACATGATAGGAATACCACTTAATCAAGATTATATATTTCTTGTTATAATAAGTTGGACAAACAAACATGATTACATATATGAATGAACCAACATCATACAATATCATATAACCTATCACATTTATTTATAATCAATTTTTTTTTGTTTTTATTAAGTTGTTTCGTACACGAGATGTTTTGCCACATATCGTGTATTTCCACACGAAATTATCTATTTATTGGTTTATTTGGTCTCGTGCACGTGATGTTGTGCCTCATCTCGTCTATCTTCACACGAAATGCTTTAGATCAGGTCGTATATATTCATACGTAGAACACTATAAATCTCGTGTATTGGAATACGAAATATATATATAGGAATGAGTTGAAGAATTCGTGTGGAAATATACGAAATGATTCATAAGGTTTCGTATATTTCCACACGAAATGATCTGTTTTCCACACGAAATGATCTGTTTACTGGGTAAAACAGTACTGGCATCTGAATAACATCTCACCGTTACACACGATATCAGGGGTCATATACTCGTACGTCATAACGCAACAAAAGATATATACATAATAAAGATCCAATATACATAATAAATATCCAATATACATAATAAAGATCCAATATACATAATAAAGATACAATATGCTCTCACAATATTCCCATCAAAGTAATATGAGTGTCCTCCTAGTCGAATATGGAAATAATAGCACCTAAATGTGATCTCCTAACATCTCGTAGGCCCGTGTAATAGTATCTCTGGCGTCCTCAGGTATCCTCTGATCCGTGAGCAAGGGAAGGAGCATATCTCTGATGCCGGGTAGCGCCTCTGCAAGCCCAGGGTGAGGTGGAATGTCAACTGTGGGCTCATGTATCGGATTACTAATCCGAACATGACTCCTCATCCGAAACCATTCCATATAGTCCGGAGTCACAGGAGAAGACTCAGTCACTAATGGCCCAGACGACGATGTGGATCGTAAGCATCCATGTCGAACTCAATCCACTCTGTCCAAATATCATCCCGGTCACCATATGCCTTCTTGTAACCCTTCTGACCAGCCATCAAAATGCACGTCACGTAAGGCAATGGCTGCTGTCTGGGGATCCTCTGCTGGATCGCGAACTGCCTGGTAACCCGGTCAGGCATATACGCCTCAGTGATGTCTAAGAAACGTATAATCCCTCTGAAGTATGATACCGGCAGAAGCGCGTCTACTCCGGTACCATAAGGAGTCCAACAACATATAACTCACTTTGTTAGGCAACGTCAACAAATATAACAATTTGTAACAATTTAAATATAAATAACTCACCCTCTCAACATTTCGTGTGTAATCACACGAAATGTTGAGAACCATTTCGTATGACTACACACGAAATGTACACAACCAACTCGTGTACAGTTCATACGAAACACACAAAACCAACTCATGTAAAACCACACGAAACCTAGCCCGACAATTCCAGATTTTAAAAACCACCAATTCATACCCAATTCGAACAATAAACAACAAATAAAGCAATATAACACAATTACAACAATGCAGGATCAAATTTAAACAACAATTAAGCATTATAGGAGCGAATTTTTGGCATAAAAGTCAAGTTTTTGAAATTGAAATTTAGGGTTATAAATTGAGGTTACCTGTGTAGCGGCGGTAGAGGAGGCGGCAACGGACTTGCCACCGACGGTGGGGAGCTTCTTCTTCATTATTTGTGGTTGTCGTCGTTTGTAATGGCGGAGGAGGTGGTCGTCGGCGTCGTCGGCGTCGTGTGCGAGAGAGATGGAGGGACAGAAGCTTTTTTTAAAATGAATGGAATTGGGTTTTTTTAGGTATATATACAAGGGTATTTTAGTCAATTACTCATGCCTTGTATTTAAGGGGCCTTGTAAATATTCACACCCTTATTAGGTGTAATTTTTGATTCATTTATAAAAAAAAAAATTGTTTTTAATAAAAAGAAAATTTAATTTTTGACTTTGATATTTATTTTGAGATAGAATGAGTATTTTATTTCACTTTCTCTCTTTTTCATGATTGTCAACCCATACAAACTTTTTATTTAGTTTTAGCAATTAAATCATAATATTTTATGTTGGTTATGTTCATTTGTTTTTGGAGGATTCAAGTCAAAGTGGAGATTTGTTGAAAATCGTCATGCCTTGAATCGTTTTGGAATGGTTATGTCTGGGGCTATGCGCCCTAGCTATGGGGGTGCATAGTAAGGCATGCACCCAAATTTTCCGCGTGCATGAGGCCCTATATTGTGGTTGTTTTCTGAGAAAACATTTGGTCTGTCATCCGTGTCAGTCATGCGCACGCATATAAGGCTATAAGCGCAACTTATGCGAGTGCTTCGAGGCGCGCAAATCTGGTCGTTGGGCCTTTGGTGTTTTGGGTTTATGGCAATTCTAGCATTATGGTCAAAAGCATAAACATTCTTGATATATGCCAGTCATGCGCACGCATATAAGGCTATAAGCCCAACTTATGCGAGTGCATCGAGGCGCGCAAATCTGGTTGTTGGGCCGCTGGTTTTTTGGGTTTATGACAATTCTAGCATTATGGTCAATAGCATAAACATTTTTGATATATTGTTGCCTTCTACATCGAGTTATTTATGGAGTTGGTCTTTTATAAAACGCGTTTTTCCTAACCACTAGGAAAAACGTGTTTTTCAAAACCTTCTGGCTATCAATCTCATATCTAGAAGACTTTATATTGATATCCAAAATGCTTTATACTGATATCCAGTACCCTTCTGGTTATCACTTTCAAAGGTTCTGACTATCAATCTCATATCCAGAAAGCTTTATATTGATATCCAGAACCCTTCTAACTATCACTTTCAAAGGTTCTGGCTATCAATCTCATATCCATAAGGTTTTATATTAATATCCAGAACCGTTGAGAAGTTTCGATTATTTACAAAAATGCCACCGCGCGTTTTTTAAAGAAGTTCCACATATTTACAAAAATACCACCATGTTTTTTTAAAACACGTTTTTCCAAGGCGTTAGGAAAAAAGCGTTTTCCCCAAGATTTTGTGTTATTTGTGTCTCTATTATGTATTCTGTTTTTGTCTTAGTGTTCTAGTCATCTTTGCCACATATTAATAGTTTGAATCTATACTTGATCATCCATCAACAAATTTGTTCTTCCTCTGCCCATGAACGAAGCTATCTCGCAATGGTGAACCACATACATCTACGTGTATTTGTTTTACTTTACGTCATATATTTGTTTGTCTTTCGTTGTCTTACAATTTTTTTGATATGCATTGATTATCCAAAAAACATGGATAATTAGTGCTTAATTTTGTCAGTTTAACCTTTTAACTTTAGTGTTTTTTTTTTTTTTTTTGAGAAAGTAAATGTGTATTTATTTTTTTATTTTTTTGCTAAAGAACAAGGTTTTAACGAGGATAAATCAAAATACGATTGTTAAAAATGATAGTAGGAAAGAAAAACAATAGCTCATTATGATTTCACAAAATCCTAATGTGTGTATTTTATAATCAATTAGGAAAATGATCATTTTCATCGATATATATTATAAATTTTTTAGCTTAAAACTTACAAGTTATCCAGTTCTAAACAATTTGTTTAGTGAGAACTTTAAAGTTTCTAGTTTACAAGTTAAAACTTTCCAAATGATCAGGTCACATACTGGTTCCAATAATGTTAAACCGATTTTGTATTTTAGTGCTACGAGATTTTTCTATTTTTCTATGAGAGTTGCTATTTTGATTTTTAAATTGATGTATTTTTGGGGAGCAATGCTAGGGGCACAAAATAAGCTCACAAAATCTTGCTCACAAAATGAGGTGGCGATATTTTATTGGTTGCATCGATAATGGACCCGCCACACTCTATTTAAAAACACCAATAAAATCATTACACATAGGATTTTGTGAGCAAGATTTTGTGGCTTTTTTGTGCCCCTAGTATTATTCATTTTTGGGTCAACTACAATTCGATTACGTGACATTTTCACATTCTTGTAATTTAGTTCCTGAATTTGTATTTGTTGTAATTTAATATCCTATATATTTATTTTATTGAAACTCGGTGTAGAAATGAATTGGTGTTACTTTGTCAATGAATTGATGGAAAACATTACGAATTTCTTCTGAAAATTCTAATGTTCACCCTTTAAGTACAACTAATTCACTTGGTCCTTTTATCCAATTGATGTTTAATTTTAAACCAACCATTCCACCGCCATTTTATTGGAAAAGTGTACGTGCTATCGGTGAAGAAAACTATGCACATTTCCGTAAATGAATCTTTTATCATTTGTGAAGATTACCGAGTTGAAATGAGAAATTGTGAACTCCCCACATGGAAAATGAAATGAAAAGTAAGCTAGTTTAAAATAAAAACGAAATTTGTTTAAAAACAATCATTCTTGTGAAGGGAGTAAGATTGTGTGAGATAGAGGCTCTCTCTCGCGTACGGGTGAATAAGGGGAGTGCAAATCAATGTCCAAAATATGCTTAAGGTGGCGTTTGTTTTTTTTAAGTGTTAAGTCCTGAAATCTGAATTCACATCTGAATCAATAAGAGGCAGCGTCTGAAGACTGAATTCTAAATTATTCAAGCTGTTTGTTTTTCATCTGAATTCACATCTGAATGTTTTTTTTTTAAGTGTTAACCTTTTGAAATATTATGTATAAGCATGAGAATTAATGGATAATAATGGATTTTTATTTGCTAAAAGAAAGTGAAAAAGCATTTTAATTATTGTTGCTTCTGACACCATTCAGACTCTAATCAGACTTCATTTTAGGTCTGATTCATTCAGACTCCATTCAGATGAAAAGTCTCTATTCAGATCTGAAAGCTGAAAAAAAAAAAATCTGAATTGGAGAAGGTCTGATTCGCTAGACATTCAGACTCCATTCAGATCTGAATGAAAAAAACAAACAAGGCCTAAGACTACCAAACTTATGTGCATGCGTGTCATGCGGAGACGAATGTGACACTGAATTGGCCTACACGAACTAGCCAATGTTTTGTATTATTTTTTCGGAAACTCTATCCGGGCGCTTCATGTGCATGCATATATTTTTGAATTTTTTTTTCCCCAGAATTTCCAGAAATTCTATGCGCGCACATAGAAAGACCGAAATTCTATGCGCTCACAACATGCGCATGCCTAGAAAGACTGAAATTCTATGCGTACACATGATGCGCAACATAGACCCTGAAACTGAAGTATCAATTTTAATTTCGAGATTGTAACAGTTTTTTAGTATTAAACCCACCATTATTTATATTGATTCTCAGATTAATTGAGCAATCATTACCTATCAAGGTTGAGCTATAAATTGAGACATCCACACTTGTTGAGACACACAAAAACAATCTCAATTCTTGATCTTGCATCTTGTCATCTTCTTTCTTGGCCTCCTTGAATATTTGTGGTAATAACATCTAAGCCTTATTCGGTTCGTCAGAGCCTTCAAGTGTGCTAAAGAGGATTATTTGTTCTATCTGAGAGACAAACGCCCACAAAAAACTGTTAGATATTATGCCCTAGGCCCTTGAGAAAGGCTTATGTGTTACATTATAGCTTCATTGTTATAGAGATAACAAATCCGATTATTATATCTTTTGCATGTTTATTATAATAATCATTGTCCCTAGCACTCATGAAGAGCTAGCATGAGTTTAATGGATAATCATATGATGATTATGGTGCATAGGATGCAGATTAAACTTGTGGGTACTTGTTGGAGAGCAATGTACTGGATAGACCCGTTATGAGATTTATGTCATGGTCAAATGTCATAATTAAATCGCATAATAGTCATACCATTTGAATCCTTAGACCTGATATTATCATGGTTTTCCACATGAAGAACATTATGTTTGACGTACTCAAACGCTACCCTTAACCGGGTGGTTATAAAGGCTATGATTGGCATGCTCGGATTCTTGTAGAGAAGAATGATAAGTCAAGATGGGATTTGTCCCTCTTCGGAGAGATATCTGCTTAGGCCACTCGATGAGTGAGATTGATAATAGTGCATGACCATGCCAAAATGAATTGATGTGATTAATGTTATTTGCTCATATCAATCTACTCAAGATCGAGAAAGCATTGGACAATATAAGTTGACTTGGACCATGACTTATGTCCATATGATATCGCGTGACAAAGGGATTGTGATATGTTCTATAAGGTAACTTTGGACTTTCAAAGTTATACTAATTGGGTAGTCATAATGGCTTGCTAGAGTCCGTTTATGACTTACGGGTTCTGACTTGTTCGGACTCGTTGCCAACTTAGTATAATCCTATTGGGTCACACACAACAGAACAGATTGAAAAAGGCTAAAAATCTGGAAATCAAGAACTGCTGACCGTATGGCTCCTTAGGAGGAGAACGGCTCCTAGAGAGACGTACGGCTCCTAGAGAACCACCGTACGGCTACCTTACGCGTTTCTTTTTTGTCAGATTATTCAGATTCCTGGTCTGACAAGGAATCCCGAGCCCAAACGGAATTAGGTCAAACCCTCATATAAATATATGCAGCCGGGATTGACAACTTTAACGGTTGATTTTGGAATCAATAAAAATTGTTTGAGAAAATAAAACATAGAGAGAGGATTATTTATTTTGAGATTTAGAATCATCAAAATATAATAATCAAAGAAGAAAAATAATTCCTACGAAGAAATCGTTTCTTCATCAAGCTTTTAGATCTAGCAGTCGCATCAAGAATGTGTTCTTGAGTCCGTTCGATGTGTGGATACCGATAGAGGATTTTTGCTTTAGCACCTTAAAGTCTGTGTTTATGGATGTGATCTTCAAGGGTTAGTTTCTTTCATCTTGTATTTAATTTAATCAACATGCACGGATCCGGGCTCATGGGTGTTTGATTTCATATGTTTATTCCGCTGCGTATGATGCATCAAAACCCAATAGTGGTATCAGAGCCCCGTTCATCGTTGATTATTTTAATATATCATTTTGTTTAATTCGATTATATGATTTGCATGATAATAAGATGAATATGTGATTAGGGTTTATGAGCATGAATATGGGGATTATGTGATTATTATATTAAAGCGATCCATATAAATAATTGAATGTTAGGGTTATCAATAAATAATTTGATTATATGTATTGATAATTTAGACCTAATATCTATATGTAATAAATTATTTATTAATGATATTAATTAGATCTATCTAAATTCGTAATATGTATATTCGTGTTGGTTTAATTTGATTAATGCATAAATACGATAATAGAATTGATCGAATTTAAAAATTCTGAAAAATCTGGAAATCTAGAACGGAGCACCGGACGGCTCCCTAGGAGGCATACGCCTCCTAGACAGCCGTACGGCGCCCTAGGGTTTCCTGGCAGATTTGTTTTGTTTTCTGGTTTTCTGATTGTTCTGTGAATCATTTACAGAATTCGAATCAGGAGTTCAATCTGGTTTCAGATGGCAGGTTTTCGAAACCGTGTTTCCTGAAATATTATTTAATCCAAAAAAATGCAGAAATCATAATTCTGAAGAGTTAAGGATTGCTGTAGTCTATGAAATTGATGAGACAATAAAGGACCTTGAAACAAGTTATCGTTCCATACGAAATTGTGGTTGCTTCATAGGCTTAGTTTCAGCCGTATGGAAGATTCTCTTGGTTTTTTGATTTTAGTACGGAATTGTAGTTGCCTTATGTCTTAGTTTCGGTCGTACGTTTTGTGCTCTCAATATATAGATGTTCTGTGAATTCAAAATGTTTCAGAATTTATCCCTATAAACAAAGTGCAAATTGTTTGCAGAGAATGAAACTAAATTTGGATTGATTCATCATAAGGGACAATGGCAGGCTTACGCCTTGTTTCTGGACATATGGATAAAGCATCCAATCTGTAAATTGTTTACAGAAAATTTAGAATCCGTCCCCATAATGTTGCTTCATAATTAAATCACAAGATTTTTCTTCTGTTAATTAATTTGATTAGTTAACATACATTATGCAAAGACTATATTATATTATATTTGACATAATTAAATATATGATGCATGCCTTTATGTAAATAAACCTTCATAAAATTAAGTCATGTGCCAATCGATGATTAAAACACTTGTGAGTACATGAGTAGTTTTATGTAGGCTCTGCCAAAGCAATGTGCATTAATTCTATTCATCTATGAGCAAGATGAGGAAACAGTGATTCCTATACATTTAAAATTGTTTGACTTAATTAGGGCATCAAAACAGTTTTGGGCCTAAGGCGCAGATGAGATTAAAACATGTTAGACATAAGATGTCTAAAATCTCATAAAAGATCTAAGAGTCATATACGATATGATTGACAAAGTGTTATCTACCTAAATAACTTATTTTGAGCAGTCGTGCCAAAGCTGACTCAAAGTTAAGTGAAATATGAATCTTAGCCTACTTAAATTATATTATACAATTATTGTATTTGAAGGTGTATAATTTAGTGGGAATATTTGTTAAATACATTAAGTATCTCTTAAATGATAATGATGTGAAATATAGGTGTATATTTATTTGCATATTTTGTAGAATGTTTTAAACTTTAATTATGTATAATCACTCCGATCTACACACTTAAGGAGAATGAGATTAACTTCTTTGAGCTAGTCATGAGCTTAAGAATTGTTCTAAAGCAAGATCGGAAGTTATGCATTCTTTGTGAATCTTATTCCTATGAAACCTAATGCCTTAAGAGCAGGCAAAGACATACTCCCTCTGGTCCAAAATAACTGTCTTTTTTGACATTTGCACAATTCTTAAGAAATGCATTGATTATCATGATTTAGTGACAAAAGTGCCAAATATACCCCTATTAAGTAAGCATCTTTCCTACATTAATGTCTCATACTATGACAATTAATAAACCATAACAAGTTTCAATGCAAGGGTAAGAAGGACATTTAGCTCAAAAGTGACAATTATTTTGGACCAACATTTTGTTCCAAAAGCGACTGTTATTTTGGATCGGGGGGAGTAAATTAGAAACATATGAATGAATCTATGGATGTCGATTGTCCTATAACATGCTACCATATGTTTGGAACTTGAGAAATATCTAAAACACATAGATGCTTATGTCGATTAGAGCCTAACATTCATGTGATGACTGAAAGGTAAGTTAATAAGTTCTTATGTTTTGAACATGAAGAGACATATTAATTACCTTAAAAGGCTTGGTTATCAAGTTAGTTTGAAACTGACAACGTATTTGATATTAATTCATAAGCGACATTTGATGTCTAAAATGTTAAGTCTATCTTTTAAATTTTCATGAGTTTTGGCCAATATTCAAGTGAGACCATAAAAATAAAATGTGTCTATCTTTTCAAGGTGGAGGACGTAGCAACTTTTTCATCATAAATAAATAAATTATAACTCGAGGGATACTAGAATTTATTTGGGTCTAAATGTTATTTATCAATTTTAATTTGAAATTTCTAACATGATTATATCTGTGAAGGGTAAATATAAAGTCACAAAAAAATCTCTTGGCTCACAAAATGATGTGTCAAAATTTTGTATGTGTTTTTAATTAGAGTGTGGCGAGTCCATAATCAATGTAATCAATAAAATATCGCCACCTCATTTTGTATCCATCATTTTGTAAACTTCTTTAATTTTGTGCCCCTAGCATTGCCCATATGTGAATTTGTCTTGTACATTACCTAAAGAACTACACTCAAATACATGGATCACACACACTTAATGTAAATGAATTTCATTAAAATAAAACAGTGGAAATAGTACTATTAAGTAGTTGAACGGCAAGAGTGAACATAAATCTATATATATTAAAAACTGAGGCGGTGTGATGTGGATTCGCCACGTGGACATTTTTATGTTAAATGTTGCTTTTGGTGAAGCCATTTCTTCGCCACCTTAAACTCTAAGTGACTTTTGATATTCTTTTTATTAGCTAATAATATTAGTTAAAGATATTAGTTATTATATAGGTTAACTATTACTATTAATAGTAGAGCAAATGACAATTTGGGGCCCAATGTTGACATGTTTTTCATGATCAAGGGCCTGTTTCAATTTCATCGATTTAGGGTCCAATGTGGTCAAATGTTATCAATTTGGGGCTTTTTAACGAATTCCCTTAGAAAACTCAGTTAAGTTACATGTGACGCGCATGTGGTGGAGAAATTAGATCATTTTGAAATTAAAATCAGTTTCAAGGGGTTAAATGTAAGTCTTTAAAATAGAAGGTTTATAATAATATTAATTTTATATTCTAATATTGAATAATCAATTAATAAAAAAGTTAATTTAAAAAATAAAAAACTTATTTAAAATTAATAAATTAATTTATATTTTCATCGATTTCTCAAAAAAAAAATTCAACCTTTGTACATTTTCTAAAACAATTTTTTTTAATTAATTTTGTTGTACATCAATTAAATATACACCAATTTGATGCACAATTTTAACTTAATAATGTTCTGTCCCAAATGGTGTTTTGGAGGTGATTTTTCATATAAATGATAATTGTGCATCAAAGTGTTGAAGATTTAATTGATGCTACAATAGAATTAATAAAATTATATTTTTTGTTTTAGAATTATTATTTATTTTAGAAAATGTACAATAATTGATTATTTTTTAGCAACTGTTATTTTATTAATTTTAAATCAAATATATTATTTATCAGTTATATTTTTTAAATTAGTGTTTTTATTAATTGAGTATTCAATATTAGAAAATAAATTTAGTTTTGTTATAACCCTTTTAATCTAAATATTTTCATTTAACACCTTAAAATTGATTTTAATTTCAAAATGATCCAATTTCTCCATCACATGCGCGGCACATGTAACTTAACTGAGTTTTCTAACGAAATTCGTTAAAAAGCCCCAAATTGACAGCATTTGACCACATTGGGCCCTAAATCGATGAAATTGAAACATCGGTTCCCTAATTGTGAAAAGCATGTCAACCTTGGGCCCTAAATTGTCATTTGCCCTTATTAATAGTATTAGTTAACCATAATATATAGTTACTATATAAGTTAACTATTACTATTAATAGTATTAGTTAACCATAATAGTTACTATATAAGTTAACTATTACTATTAATAGTATTTGTTAACCAATAGTCATATTGATAATCCATAACACTAAATTAATAAAATCAAACTATTATGACTTAAGCAATTACCACTTCAGTTACAATTATAGGTCATAGAATTTCAAAAGTTGAGAACATGTTAAATATCATGAAATTTACATCGAATGTATAATAATATCTTCAACGAATGAACCACTAAAGTTTACATTCATCTAAAAATAAACCAAATACTCCCTCCGTCCCACCCGAATTAGGATTTTTGGGTTGGGCACGGGGATTAAGGAAAAAGTGTTAGTGGAGTAGGTGTTGTGAGTATGAAAAGTGAAATAGGATAGAGAAAGTAGGGTAGAGAATAATGAGTAGAAAGTTGTTGTGAGTGTGAATGTGAGCCCCATTAAATAAAACATTTCCATTTTTGGGTTGTCCTAATTCGAATGGGACACCCAAAATGAAAATTTGTCTTAATTCGAGTGGGACGGAAGGAGTATGGTATATTAACTAATCTCTACACATAAATTAATGGTCTCATTAATTTTTGATAAACGGCTTAAACTTTATCGATTTTTTTTTTGATTGTTCGCTCTCCTCATACTTCAACGTTATTGGCTTGCAAGTCAACCCCAATTTTTTATACTGAAATTCAAATAGATAACTTCTCAAATACATGGGTAAAATTGTCATTTATTAGGTGTATCTCATTTTCTTTTTGAACTCAATATCTAAGAAAAGTAGTTTACTACTTTGTCATCCCATTCCTTTATTTATGTGCTCCCAATCCATTACCGTGCCGAGCTAAATTAGTGGTATTTTATTACATGTTTCATTCATTTTTGTTCGAAAGGTGGCATTACCTTTTTTCAAACTCCAAATTGCGACAAAATGAAAGTGTTAGGTAAGTATAAACAAATTGAAAGTGTTAGGTAAGTATAAATCATAACAAACTACTCTCTTTGTCCCTTAACGAATGTCCATATTGAAAAATCTTTTGTCATAAAATGAATGATTTTTATGAAAAAAAATCCTTAGACTTTTTTTTTACCAACTTTTTTCTCTCTTTATACATGCAAAATTAAATGTTTGAAAAGAGTAACATGATTATACACTAGCACAAAACTTTGTCACTACTAAATATTTTTTGATTTCCCTTAAATAAAATTTGGGAGTACAAAATTAGGAAACAAATTTCAAGAAAATTAAGTCTATGTGATTAGGTTTGGAAAGGTAATACAGTTGTTCAAGAAGAATGGAGCATGGCGTGGGGCTATGGAAATCTGAACCGTTTTCCTAGTAAAAGGGAGTAATGAATACTAGTAGTGATATTCATCATTTTCCAGCAGTATTAGTTACCATTGGGAAGCCAATATATATTTGATTCTTCAATATAAAAACCTAGCTAGGAGGAGTCATTAAGCACTTCCAAATCCATTGATAATTCAAACATGGCTGAACCCTCTACCAAACTTTCCTTAAAGCTTGTTATCAACAAGAAAGCAAACAAAGTCTTGTTTGCCGTGTTAGAGTTTAGAGAATGAAGAAGAGACTGAGATTGAGGAAATTTCCATTCTGCTATTATCATTCACATTATTTACAATATATAGAGTACAAACTCTCCCTACCACACAATATCTACAGACTAGGGATTGACTTCTACCAATCTATGGAAATCAATTATGTGATTTGGGTAGTCAATAATCTCGGCTAATATACAGACTAGGGATTGACTTCTACCAATCTATGAAAATCAATTATGTGATTTGGGTAGTCAATAATCTCGGCTAATACCCCCCCCTCAAGCTAGACGTCCGTACGGAAGGCGCAGCTTGATTGATAAAGCATTGAAGCGTGGTTTAGACAAACCTTTTGTGAAAATGTCGGCAAGTTGGTCATCGGTAGAGACATAGTGTAATGTCAAGAATCCTCGAGTAACAAACTCGCGAATGAAATGATAATCGATCTCGATGTGTCGAGTCCGAGCATGGAAGACAGGATTACGTGCCATATGAAGCGCTGAGAGATTATCACAGTATAGAGAGGGCGGAGAGAAGGGTAGCCATAGTTCTCGAAATAGATAGGAGAACCAACGGAGCTCCGCTGTGGTGGTAGCTAAGGCCCGATACTCAGCTTCACTACTGGAGCGAGAGACGGTAGATTGCTTCTTTGCCATCCAAGAAACAATGTTAGGACCAATGAAAATGCATGCACCTGTTGTGGATCTACGATCGTCTGGATCGCCAGCCCAGTCAGCATCGGAGTAGGCTCGAATAGCAAAGCTTGAAGAACGATGAAATATAAGTCCAAGGTCAAGTGTACCATTGATGAAGCGAAGAATCCGTTTTGCGGCAATCAAGTGGTTGGAACAGGGTTGATGCATAAATTGACACACCTGATTAACTGAAAAGGCAATGTCTGGTCTGGTCAACGTGAGGTACTGAAGCCCCCCCACCAGGCTGCGGTAAATGGTGGGATCCGAGAGAATCTCACCATCATGACAAGAGAGACGTGAGTGAGGGACAGTAGGAGTCGATGATGGTTTACAATCAGTCATATTGAATCGTGCAAGAAGGTCTCGAGCATATCTGGACTGATGTAGACGCAAGGTGTGGTTATCACGAGAAGCTTCCAAGCCTAGGAAGAAGCTTAAGTCACCCAGTCGACGACTGTCAAAGGTGTGGCGAATCTCATCTATAATGGTGGACACGGCAGAAGAGGAAGAGCCCGTAACGATGATATCGTCCACATAAACCAGGATAACAGTCGTAGCTTCAGACGAATGACGAATGAATAAAGAGGAATCTGACCGGCTGTTGAAAAAACCACATTGGAGAAGAAAATCATGGAGACGTTGAAACCAGGCCCAAGGAGACTGTTTCAAACCATACAGTGCTTTATGTAGTTTACATACGTGGGTCGGAGTGGTTGGATGAACAAAGCCAGGAGGCTGCTTCATGTACACCTCTTCATGCAACACTCCATTCAGGAATGCATTGCGTACGTCAAGTTGCTTAATGTCCCAACCCCTAGAGTGAGCAACTGTGAGGACAGTACGAATCGTGGAAGGTTTAACCACGGGGCTAAACGTTTCATCATAATCTAGTCCCGCTTGTTGAGTGAATCCTTGAGCAACTAAACGAGCTTTGTGTCGATCCAGAGAACATCGGAATTTCGTTTTACTTTAAAAATCCATCGACATCCAACAACATTCATATCTGGCGTATGTGGAATAAGGGACCACGTCTTGTTCTTGTGTAGAGCTAAAATTTCGTCGGACATTGCAGACTGCCAATGGGAATATTGGGAGGCTTGTTTGTAAGTGCGAGGCTCATAGAAGGGATCATTGTTGATGGCAATGAGACTGTACTCAATAGAGATCGGGGACGTAGCATCCAATAAATCTGTCAATCCACGGTTTTTAAGAGGTGGTGTAGAAGACGAAGAACCAGACTTTTCAAAGGATGGAGAAGCACTTTCGGAATTTCTAGGGGTTTTTGTGACATTTTCGAAGGGTATAGGACCTGTTGGAGAAGAGATCGGAAATGGAGGTGTGTTGTGGGTCACAGTCGGCAAGTGAAACTGGACTGGTGTGTGGGGATAGGTGGGTCTAGTCTGATTGTTGAGGATGGGCTGCAATGGCTGAGGCCCAGAGTGTGCTGTTTGAGTAAATGGTGAGGCTGGCCCAGAATGCGCCGGCCCAATTTGAGAAGCTGGATGATGAGGCTGAGGCGGCTGTGGGCCAGAAAAATGGGTAGCCCAGCCGGTTGAGAAGCCAAAGAAGAAGATCCAGAATGCTCCATGGGTGAACCTGTATTTGTGTCCATAGCTTGCCAAGGAAAGGAATTTTCATCAAATACCACATGTCTAGAAATATAGAGTTTTCCATTAGAAAGGTCCATGCAGCGATAACCTTTACGGGAAATATCATAACCAAGAAAGATGCAATGTGTTGATTTTGGCATTAACTTATGAGCGTTGGTAGGGACAATGTAAGGAAAACAGGAGCAACCAAAAACTTTTAAGAATCGATAATCAGGAGTACGTTTCCACAACTTTTGATATGGAGAGATGAAACTATGTTGACGCATAGGTAGACGATTTATGAGGTAGACAGCGGTGTTGAAGGCCTCTAACCAAAATTTGTAAAGAACTTTGGCTTTAGACATAAGACACATGCCCATTTCGACAATGTGACGATGTTTGCGTTCAACTACCCCATTTTGTTGTGGAGTATATGGACAAGTAATTTGATGTTTAATGCCCACATTGCGAAGAAACGAGAGAAAGGCTTTACTAGTAAATTCTCCACCCCCATCAGTTTGAACAGTTTTAACAGTATGTACGGCTGATATACGTGTAGACAATTGGTTTTCAATTTGAGTTTTAAAAGAGCTGAAAATATCTGTAACGTTGGATTTATGTGTCATGGGAAAGATCCACACAAAACGAGAAAAGTCATCCACAATAGACAGATAATATCGAAAACCATTCATAGAAGCAACGGGGGAAGGACCCCAAACATCTAAATGTAGCATATCAAGAGGATTCAATGCATTAAATGTTCGAGAAGTAAAAGATAACTTGCTAGATTTGCCTAAAGGACACCAATGACAACACTGTCGTTCACTGATTTTATTTTGCAAAGGTAAGTGAAATTTCTGACTTAAAACTCTAAGGACTTGGATAGAAGGATGACCCAACGGTCATGCCAAGTTGCTTGACTCGATCTTTCTCCAAGAAGTGCAACGGGACTACTTGAGGACTTGGAATTAAAAGATAGCTGGTAAAGGCCGCCAGAATTACTGCCAGAAAGAAGAATCTCCCTCGTCCGATTGTCCTTGACACGAAAACCAGAAGAGTCAAATTCAAAATAACAATTATTATCTTTAGAAAATTGGCGAATAGATAATAACGGTTTATGAATACTAGGGACGTATAAGATATTGCGAAGAGCAAAGGACCGATTGTTAGCTGTGAATGAAGAATTACCAATGCGATCAATTTTAAGTGTGAGCCATTACCAACAGTAATTACATCCGTACCTGAGTATGGGTAAGACCCGGAGAAGGTAGACGGATCTGCAGTGATATGATTTGTACCCCAGAGTCCAGAATCATTGGGTCCCGATAAGCCATGTATGCACGGAAATTGTTGCAGTCACGTGCCTCATGACCAGGATTGTAACACAATTGGCAAGTGACATTGGGGTTGGGCAGAAGACCGCGACCCGTGTTGTGACCCGAACCATTTCCACGAAATGACCCGTTACCTCGGTTCTTGTTTTGTCCAGACCCACGCCTTGAATCTCCATTTTGATTCCACGAGTTATTCCATCCATTATTTCATTGACCAGAATGTCCACCAGAAGAGTTATTCCACCCATTAATCCATTGACCAGAATGTCCACCAGAAGATCGATTTCCCCTCCCCTGTTTCGATTGCTGTTGCGTTGGTTGTGACCACCACGGTTGTTGCTGTGACCGGTGCGAGGTGCAGAGAAGGGAGGTGGTGGTGCTGTGGAAGATGATGAACCCTTAGTTTCAGCAATTAGGGCAGTGGAGGTAGGGGTAGGAGTGGAGAATTTGGGGAGGAGCATCTCCTCCTTCAATAGCAGATCGGTCATAACATCGACCGTGAGAGGGTTCTGAGCGTGGATGGTAGCAACGGAAGTCAAGAATTCTTTGTAATCTTGACCTAAGCCATCCAAGACACGCTGGATGAGGACAGATTCATCGATCGGGTCGCCAGCAGCAGTGAGAGAATCCGAAATAGATGTAGCACGGAGGAGATAGTCAGAGATGGATGTGTCCGGAGCCTTTTTCAGACCGTGAAGTTTTTCCTTGAGGATTTCGATTTGGAGAGCAGATGAAGCCCCAAATCTTTTGGCTAAGGCTGCCCAAGCGGCAGGAGCGGTGTCACAGGAATTAAGGTATGGTAGGACTGCAGGAGTAACGGTTCCTTTTATCCAGCTGCACACAAGATCGGTACCTTTCTTCCACAAACCATGTTGAGGGTTGTCTGACCCATCGGGTAATTTGGCCGGAGGTTGGATTGGGTGAATGATATATAGAAGGTCATGGGTGCGAAGGATGGTTTTGAAGAGATTAGCCCAGTTTATGTAATTTTCCTTGGTGAGGTATGTCTGCCCCATAATGGCATTTGGGTTGTAGAAAACGGGTAAAGAATAATTGTTGGATTGGTACAGGGAAGAAGAGCCAGATTCAGGGGTGATCCCCATGCTTGCCGAGAAGTAAGAAGGAGGAAGAAAGGTACGTCTAAAAATATGAAGGATCGTAAATTAGGCTGATACCATGTTAGAGTTTAGAGAATGAAGAAGAGACTGAGATTGAGGAAATTTCCATTCTGCTATTATCATTCACATTATTTACAATATATAGAGTACAAACTCTCCCTACCACACAATATCTACAGACTAGGGATTGACTTCTACCAATCTATGGAAATCAATTATGTGATTTGGGTAGTCAATAATCTCGGCTAATATACAGACTAGGGATTGACTTCTACCAATCTATGAAAATCAATTATGTGATTTGGGTAGTCAATAATCTCGGCTAATATGCCGAAGCCGGAAAAGAGGCCGTATAGATTTTATCTGCAGCATTCTCACTCTTCCGGTTGGTACGGTGACTAACCTACTATCAGACAAAGACGGCATGGTTGGCTGTCTATCAGACCTCTACCAAAGTATTGAAAACTTGGACAACAACTACATACAACCGGACCAGCACAAGCACACCGTCCTGAAGCCAAGAGTGTCCAATGCTACAGAAGAAGCTTCTTTGTTCATGCTTACAAATTTGCCCTACAAGAAACATACTTATGTGACCAACACGTATGGAAAATATGTCCAGGTTGTTCATATTCTATGAATACTACTGTCACATTTGTGGAGGGTAATACGGCGGCTGTTCCTGTTAAAAGAAAAGGTGGGTTTGTGAAAGGCGTTGTTACTTATATGGTGATGGATGATTTGGCTTTTTCCCCCACCTCTGCAGTTATTGGTCTTTCTTTTCTGAATAACTACAATGTTGATGCAAAATCACTTGAAGAGAAGGTTGTTGATTTGGACATGGCTAAGGTAATGGATCGATCGTATACTTTCTTTTATTAATTTGGTAACAGCTACCACAAGTTAGTAATTACTTCTTCGGTTTCAAAATAAATGTTAAGCTTTATTCCTGATATAGGTTTAAGGCAATATAACTGTTAGATTTTTTACTAAATTATTCTGTTGTAGGGTTTGAAGCTGTTGAAGGTATCATTTCAGACCAAGAATGTACTTACTGAAGTCTTCCTCAAGGATCAAGACAACATGGAGGAAGACAGAAAACCTTGTATTGTTGCGTAGTATGATTAGTGGATGTTTAAGCAAGTTTTTTTTAACGTATGTTTGTTTCGTTTGATTTTCGCGTGCTAATCACAAGCTTTCAATTACTTTTTTGGCGTTTTAAGTGTTGTTTTTAATGTAACATGGATTATGGTTTTATTAATCTAAGGGGTTCATTTGGCTTTGGGTTATATTCATCTCTATCGTATGTTCATTTGTTGTGTTGATGTAAAGATAATCATCTCTTTTTAAGCCCAATTATTCTCTTTGCTTCAAAATAGTGGTTGTGTTTGAGTTTTTCACTAGTTCTAAGAAAAGTTATCTCTACTACATTTTGCCACAACACTTCATCCTAACCTTGTTAAAAAATACACCCATAACCATCTCACCCGCTCTCAAAACACTCTCACTGGCAGACAAGAATACTACCACTGACTCCACTGGGACTAAAAAAAATATCAAAACTGGCATTCAAAAACACTATCACTTGCGGTCAACAAAGACTTCACACTCAACAACACAACTATTGACACTAAACAATGTTTAACGTGGCGCTGCTAGTGCATGATATAAAGAGTGCCAGGTACTTCGTTAGTGCCAATGCATTTGTTATTGAGTATTAGTTCATGATTTCAAGAGTGTTAGTGCATGTGTCATCAAGTTTACAGACTCGTTTGGGCACGGGCGCGATAAAGAGCGTAACATTTAAGAAGTATAAAAAGAGTGATAGTGGGAGTGCTGAAAAAGTGCCAGCAGGGGTGTGAAAGAGTGCAAGTGCCTTTTTTTTTTATGTGCCGGTGTTATTGAGTTTTGGTGCATGTTTTAAAGAGTGTCAGTTCATATGTTAATAAGTTCCAATATGATAAAAACCTAAACAAAGATCATAAGAATCGCAAACTGATAAAAACCTAAACAAAAGACTATTACTTGGTTATGAGCTAGAGATAATTAAGCCCAATATATATAACTATCATTAGCACTATTGCAAGTTGTAACCTGCATGCATGGGTTTGTCCAGAAGAAGCTTTACTATATTTCAGAAGTAAGAGGGTCAAGGAAGACATGAGTTAGAACTGTCTTCGACTGCAGCGCTTCTTTCAATAGCTTCACTCCCTACAAACAACATAGATTCATTAACAGACAAGATTATAAACATTTACTCCCTCTGTCACAAAATATGTCTGACGTTTTTTTTGTATGTTAGTACGAATGAACTTTGATAAATAATTACTGTATAAGTTAGTGCAATTATTCTGATTAATGAAAATAATTGCTATTGATAGTATTTATATTGACGTATCAATAGCAAGTTTTATAATTTTATGTGGATAAATAAATCAACCTAAATTTATTGCTCAAAATTCTTTCGTACTAACGTTCAAAAAACAGTGACATTTAATCCGAGACAGAGAGAAAGTAATTAAAAGCAATATAATATGAGAACAAATTATAAAAAAGAAAAAAAAAGGAATTTATGTTCAAATATATCTACACGTCTCTTTTATGATTTCATGTCAAAGGATGAGTAGTAAAATAATACCTCATCCATGCCAACTTCAACAATCCTTTCTTCAAGAACACCAACCTCCTTCACATTAAATTTGCTAAGCTGAGTTATACTTGAAGCTTCTCATAGACCAAAATACCAACAAAGTCTGGTTTGGAGAAGATGAGCCCAAGGTACAAAAAAGGAAATTTGAAATGCCATCTTACACAAGCTTAAACTACAACGGCACTTGTTATGGGACGGAGGGAGAATAATCAAATATCTAAAGAACTTTGAACTTTGTACTCACCTGACAGTACAAAATGCAGGGGATCGAAAACACTTTCGCAAACTCACAATTTATATAAACCTAAACAAAGACTACTACTTGAAGGTTACAAAGCACTACTAGTAGAAAACAAAGACTATCTTTAACACTACTTGTAACTATACTTCAGAAATAGGAGGGTAAGACTTCAACGTCAGCCGCCGCCTCAACTATGGTGGTCTTTTTCTCAAGGAAGACATTAGTTAGAACTGACTTCGACTGCAGCGATTCTTTCAATAATTTCACTCCCTGCAAACAACGTCGATTCATTAATAGATATACGATCGAGGTTGGAGCTTATAAAAATAATTAAAAGCGACAAAAATGGGAAGAACTTTATGTTCAAATATGCGCATCTCTCTGACATAATTTAATGTCAGAGATCTAGCATATTGATTATTAGGGAAATGCTCAGGCAAGTCTCACAGTGGCACAATGTTAATGTTATATGTATGAAGATAGGCAACTAGTATAAATATGAGCAGCCAACTCACAATATACACAATTGAATAGCTAAATTCTAGATTCCAATTGGAGACATTATTTTGAACAAAATATATTAGTAACTCCGTCCCAAAAATGAATGTCCAAAAAAAAAAAATCATATCCACCCTTTGATCGAAAGTTCGAAAGTAGATTTGAAAGTTTTTTTGAACATTTATTTGGACAGAGGGAGTATAAAAATTGCAAAGTGACTCCAAATTTGAAATAAATCTATAACTCAAGGAACATAGATTGAGTAAAAGAATACCTCATCCATGCCAACTTCAACAATCCTTTCTTCAAGAACACCAACCTCCTTCACATTAAATTTTCTAAGCTGAGTAATACCAGATACAATCGACAATGGCATCACCACCAAATCATCCATCACCATATAACTCACAACCCCCTTCACAAACCCCCTTCACCACCACCACCACTTGCCATCGCCGGAGATTTAATCTTTCCGGCAGGATAATCCACAAAATTCATCAGATTAGCTAGGCTTCCACCACAACTAGGACAAGAAGCGTTAGGATTATCGGTAACATACGATGAACAACTCGCGTTATAATACGAGTAATTGTTACACTTGTAAAATCTCTTGCTTGCGGAAGAAGCAACGGTTGTGGTTGTGGTGGTGGTGGTTGAATCAAGGGGTAAAAAAGGGACTAGGTTAATGGGGATATGAGACTTGGGTTTCAAAAGGGTGTCTTTTTCTTGGTTAGGTTGAATGTAAGTCTGATTGAAATTTTCGATGCTTTCGTAGAGATTCGATATAGAACCGTCATTTGTGGCTTGGTTACAATCCTAACAACGGTGGCTAATGGCAGAGAAAGAATGTTGAAGAGGAAATCAATGAAGTCTTTGCCGGCTTCTGCAAATATGACTCTCTGGTTTTTCGTGTCAACAAGAAGTTTCAAGCTTACTTTGGAGATTGCTTCCGCCATGATTAGGGCTCTGTGTTTGTGGGTATATGAAGTAGAGATATATATGGCTCCGTTTCTTTGTTATATAATAAAGCGTGATAAGAAAGACAAATATTTTTTATTTAAAAAAATCTTTCTATTCTATACTATTCTATTACTATTGCATGAGATTAATAATTATGCAGTAGGATTTTGGTAACACTAGGATTATAATAAATTAATCATATCATTATTTAGTTTACTTTCTTGGAAAATATTTTAATCAAAAGAGTCATAAATTTGATAAGAACCTAAACAAAATATAAGGAATATCATATATTCCAAAGTATATTTGTAAATATAAGTTAGATATTATTTACCAGAGTAAATAATCATTGACCTGCGTACTATGTGAATTCAATCAAATTAACCACCGTACTATCTAAACTATCAAACTAACCTGCGTACTATCCATAAATCGACTAAATCGACCTAAATCACTAACAAACGTTATAATAATCGTTAATAACTTAACACATACTACAATCAAAACTTCTAAATAAATAATCATAATTTCAAGGGCTAAATTGCGAAAAAAGAAATACAAATTACCTCCTACCCCGAAGAAATCTGGATACACCTCACAAATCACCTAACCCACTTGCACAGTATTCCCCACACGCCCCCCCCTTTTCCCCAATTTCAACCACTCCTCTACCCTCTCCGCTCTTCCCCGATGGCCCCCAACCCTTGTCACGCCACCGTGACCGCCACTCAATCACGCTACTTATCGTTTACCACTCCTATGCTGCTGGGCCTCCTCCCCACTCGCCCCAATCTGTTTGTTTACCTTCAACGACCGGCCAACACATCCCTGGTAGTTTCTTTTTTTCCGTCGGTCAGTTCCTCTTGTTTGCCTTCTACAAGTCTTTGAAAATCTCTCCCTTTCGTTCATTTCCGATTGCCCTAATTGTAGATTTGGATCTTATTTTGAAATCCGATCCATTCTCAGCTTGAATGTGCGGATTTGTGTCACCCCTCCCACGACTCCTCTAACTCTTTCGTTCTCTTACCTCGCGGTCATGTTGCAGAACATTCTATAGAGATCCACATATAATTGAAATTATATATGCAATCTGGTCTAAAAGAGTTTTTTTTTTATCAGATCTTAAATCTAATAAAATCAATGCTTGGGTATTGATATTTCGATTTGTTTTTAATATTTATGTAATATGTTGGTAAATCAGATTCTAAAATCAGATAAATACCTTGTTTTGGTGTGCTAAGTGAGGTCACGGGAGTCGTTATGTTCGTGGCCATGGGTGGTGGCGGTTGAGAGGCAGATGATGATGGTGGAATTGTGGTGGTGGTGATGTTACTTTAAGTGACGGTGGAATTATGTGATATTTTGGTAATATTAACAAAAGAAAATAATGATAAACTTAATTATTAAATATATAAATTTAATTACTAAGAAGGTGGTGGTTTTCTTTTTAATTTTTCAAATGTTTCAGATCTAGGAGGGTGGTGGAGTAAGTTATTGGGGTTTACTTTAATTTGTGAGGGGCAATTTGAAATTTTTGATTGTAATATCCGTTAACTTATTAACGATTGTTGACGTTCACTAACGTTAGTTAGTGATTTGGGTTGATTTGGTCGATTTATGGATAGTACGCAGGTTAGTTTGGTAGTTTAGATAGTACGGTGGTCAATTTGATTGAATTCACATAGTACGCGGGTCAATTTGGTAGTTTACTCTTATTTACCAAATCTAGATACTGTGTACTCCCTCCGTCCCATAACTATGTGCACAAATTGCCATTTTGAGTGTCCCATTGATAACTCTCTCCTACTTTACTTTTATACTCATAACACCAATCAACCTACTATTCCCTACCCCACTTTCTCTCTCTTACTTCACTTTTCACATTCACAACAACTACCCACTACTATTCATCCCCTTAATTCCCGTGCAAAACCCATTTTGTGCACATAGTTATGGGACGTAGGGAGTATATATCAATTAGAATATTTGTATCTTGTAAACCAAGCTAGATATTGTTCTAGAATACTCTTTGTAACCCTATAAATATGTATCTCTAGTATCATAATACCCTTCTTCCATGTGTGAATGACTTCGTCTTACCATTCTCTTATCTTCTATACAAAACACTACTATTTGGTTACAAGCTATAGATAATCAAGCGCAGCATAAGTAACTATTAAATCCTATTAGTAATGCACGACATTAATCAATAATAATAATAATTGTTAGTGCAGAAATGTGGTGCTACCACTAGTGCTGTCAACAGTGTTACACCAGACGGTTTCATCATTTATTCACGAAATTATTGGGTATTATGGAGCTACAAACAAGGAGTTAGTTAACGGAAGAATTATGCATAAATTGATATTTATGTGTAACTTTAGAAGAAGAGTAAGAAAAACGTAGGAGAAGACTTGGTCATCTATATTTGCTGAACAAAAAATTGGGTACAAGTCTAGGAGGCAAGGAGAGTACAAGGAGTCCATGCGTGGTATGGTAGTGGTTCCTACAAACTAGGGATCACTATCTATTTTGAGCTAAAAAATAGGAAATGGATCTCCAACAACCAAGAAGAGGGATTTCGTGCAACTTGGAGTGGCCACCACGTTTTGGAGGCCTATATAAAGGGCTGATGGGATCATTCTACAAACACCAGAGAGATTTATTAAAACCACATAGTCTTAGACCAAGTGCTAGTGATGTTACATCACCCAACCCAACATCACAATCTAGTTTCTTGATGAAACTATTTGTTGAAGGCTAATTTGGTCTAGCCTTTTGATTGTGATGAGTGTGTTGTTTCTTTATTGAGGATTCTTGTATCTAGCACATTTTTGTACTCTTTATTTTCTTTAAAAGATAGGAGTTGTTTAGACTTTGTACTTAAATCATACATAATTAGTGAAAGTCTTTTTTGACCATGAGGCTACCACAAGTTTTATATTTATATAACTTGTGAAAAATATACCTCTCTGTGTCATATTTCTGATGCGTTAATTCTTTCAATATTTTAAAGCTGAGATTTTACGTGTTGTGTCAAGTGTTGCCCAGCACGCAGGACAACGCTGTTATATTCGAGAGTTTCTATAGTCTTGACACTTCCAGTTGGTATTTTTAACTTAATAAAAATCTATACCTTTGTATGGTTTATTTTTCCATTGCAAACTCTTTTTTAAAGTGTTTTAAGTGTTTACGATTGTGGAACTGTCATCAAAGTGTTATCGTTGGTGTTACCCAACACTTGAGATAAAACTCGTGAGTTTTTACTCACAAACTTAAGGCCATTGACATTTTCAATTGGTATCAGAGCTGGACACTTCACATACTAAGTGTTTGGTCCAGTTGTCATGGCTTTAGGTCTTGCTAATCTTTCTTTTGAGAGACTTTCTATTTTTGATGGCTCAAATTATGATTCCCATAGTGAGAGTGTGGTAAGAGAGTCATTATACATTAAAGAACCTGACCAGTCATCCATGTTGACTATGGTTTGGAAGCATTCATTGTCAGATTCTAAAGGTGTTACGTCAAGTGTTACCTGGAGTGCAATAACACCAAGCCTTGCACTCGGCAGGTATAATACTTCCTATTTTTCTGACACTTTTTGCTTTCATGGTTCAATTGATGTTGATTTCGAAAGTCTAGATGAGAATGATTCAAGCAAGAATATGCTAGTTCGTGATGAGGTCAAAAGACACCCTCTACTATTCCAAGAGAATCATCATATATCCCAGATGATAGGGGGAGTAAATGTTGGGATACAAACAAGACAATGTGTTTATCGAGAAACCGTAAGGTATGTGTGTATGTCTACCACATACGCTAAGGTAAGACGACACTCTTGTTTTAAATTTTCTCTTGCATCTACGAACATTTTTTAGACATTTAAAGATGATGTTTGGATTCAAGTTATGCAGTATAAGCTTGAACAATATAATTATATTGATGCTTGGATTCGTCATCACTTTTTAAGAGGTTTGGTTGAAAAGAAATTTATTCAAATAGAGCATATTTATATTAAGTATTCAATTGCAAAAACTTTTACCAAATTCCTTAATTTTTGTCTCAGTTAATCTACAAGCTTGCGGATGTTGTTGTATACTCCCTCCGTCCCAGCTCACTTGACACTTATTTCTATTTTATTCCGTCCCAGCTCACTTGACACTTCCCAAAATAGCCTATTTTTTATAATTTTATATCCACTCTACCCCACTACTCATTCTCTTTTTTCATTTTCCACCACTCATTTTATTTAACAAACACTACTATTTACCCCACTCATTCTCTCTCTTCATTTTCTACCACACATTTTCTTTAGTTTATTCTTTTTTCTTAGTTATTGTGCCCACCTCTTGGGTGTCAAGTGAGGTGGGACGGAGGGAGTATTTAGAAAAAAACATTTTTTTTTGTTTTGTTTATTCTGCAGTCTCAGAGTGTGTGTTGTCATTGGTGTTACCAACACTGATAGCAACACTACGAATTAATAAAAAAAAATCTATTTTTTTCTATTTAAAACTCAAGAGGCACTTGCTGACCTTTATGTTCTGGCATGGTTTATACTTAGGTTAACAAGTTAGAACGGTCCCCCTTGTGTGCTTAAAGTGACAAAGTCACCAAACAATAAATGTGTGAAAATTGAAATAGGCCTGCAAAAGCATTATATATCCCAAAGTAACTCGGGGCGCGACGTTCGCTGCGACGATGCTTCTTTGCCAAATGGGAGTATAAAGTGTTGGTTTTATACTTAGTATTAGGAACATGGAGTTTGCGGCTACAGTGTATCCTACTTGAACAGTATGAATCTAACACAAAGTTTTACACACCTTATAAAGACTCGGGGCACAGAGCTCGCTACTACGATGCTACCTTGTAAATAAAAAGGTGTAAAAATGCTTTAAAAGGTTTGCCTAAAGTGCGAAATAAAATGAAAAATATTATGAAAATTTTCAAGGTGATCTGTTCTGATGTGCTATCCTAAGTGTTGACAACATTGTCAGCAACACATCAGCATGTGCTATATTAATTTTTATTTTTGGAATTTTCTGATTAAAATTTGAATTTCAATAAGTCTACAGAGTTTTTGAGATCAAAATCTTTTTATAAAATCCTTTGTTTCTAGTTTTTTTTTTTTTTTAAATCTATATATTTTTAGTTACTTGAGTTTACAGGATAAAATTTGAAATTGAAATGTCATAACAACTTTGATTGGAAATTTGAAATTTTGGATTTTATCTTTGTACAACTCTAATTATTTTATTTGTAATTTCTTATTTTATCTTTCTTTTCTTTTTCATAAAAAAAATAAAATTAAAAAATATAAACAATGGTTGCCGAATCTCTTGGCTGGTTTGTTGAAGTTTGTTTTCTAAAAGAGCTAGAAAATAAGACTCATTGTTTGTGGATTACTGAAATCCAAAATCAAATCCATCTAGTCGCTAAATTATTCTCCTAAATCCCATTTTTACTCTTTTTCTACCTTCTATCTCTTTCTCTATCTCAACTCAATTTTTCAAAATTTCCCTTATTTATTTTTGACAATGTTGCCGTCAGTGTTAACAACACCACTGACAACACTTATAGCACTACGTGTTTTAGGTTAATATTTTAATTTGCATTAAATGCTTTTCATTTTCTTTCTTCACAAAAAAGGGGAGAAAATGTGATGAACTAGTAATCTTGCACATGTAGTGAAAGTGTTTCAGATTCTATTTTTAATGGAATTCTTATTAAGGGGAAGTTTGTTATCTAGAGTGAGATTGAAATGTTGATCCTATTAATGTAAGATGTTGGAAAAATGTTACAGCATTGATTTCATTTTTGAATGAAATCTTACATTAAAATGGAGTTTATTTTAAGGGAGAGATTTATCTAACATTGTCTTGCAGGAATATCACATATTTATTTTGTGAAGAAATATGAAACTAAGGGGGAGATTGTTAGTGCAGAAATGTGGTGCTACTACTAGTGCTGCCAACAGTGTTACCCCAGGCGGGTTTTGTAATAGTTTCATCATTTATTCACAAAATTATTGGGTATTAATGTTTAATATTTTCTGCAAGATTAACGTTGATTGTAGGTCCAAATATTCATTCAAGGTTGAATAAAAACATGGAGCTACAAACAAGGAGTTAGTTAACGGAAGAATTATGCATAAATTGATATTTATGTGTAACTTTGGAAGAAGAGTAAGAAAAACGTATGAGAAGACTTGGTCATCCATATTTGCTGAACAAAATGTGGGTACAAGTCTAGGAGGCAAGGAGAGTACAAGGAGTCCATGCGTGGTATGGTAGTGGTTCCTACAAACTAGGGATCACTATTTATTTTGAGCTAAAAAATAGAAAATGGATCTCCAAGAACCAAGAAGAGGGATTTCGTGCAACTTGGAGTGGCCACCACGTTTTGGAGGCCTATATAAAGGGCTGATGGGATCATTCTACAAACACAAGAGAGATTTATTAAAACCCCATAGTCTTAGACCAAGCGCTAGTGATGTTACAACACCCAACCCAACATCACAATCTAGTTTCTTGATGAAACTATTTGTTGAAGGCTAATTTAGTCTAGCATTTTGATTGTGATGAGGGTGTTGTTTCTTTATTGAGGGTTCTTGTATCTAGCACATTTTTGTACTCTTTATTTTTTTTAGAAGATAGGAGTTGTTTAGACTTTGTACTTAAATCATACATATTTAGTGAAAGTCTTTTTTGGCCATGAGGCTACTACAAGTTTTATATTTATATAACTTGTGAAAAATATATCTCTCTGTGTCATATTTCCGATGCGTTAATTATTTCAATATTTTAAAGCTGAGATTTTATGTGTTGTGTCAAGTGTTGCTCAGCACGCAGGACAACACTGTTATATTCGAAAGTTTATATAGTCTTGACACTTTCAGTTGGTATTTTAACTTAATAAAAATCAATACCTTTGTATCGTTTATTATTCCACTGCAAACTATTTTTTAAAGTGTTTTAATTGTTTAAGATTGTGGAACTGTCGTCAAATGTTAGAAAAAACATTAATACCCCCATAGTTCAAAGGATGCACGGCACTCTTATATTTTCCCGCTGATTCAACCACCACAATAGCTGCTTCTTAGCTTTAGGCTTCATGGACAGTATATTTGGGATCGACCCATTAAGCCTAGCTCGATTTATTTCGTTCAACTCTCCTTATGAATGCTTTAAGGGAGTATAAGATGTAAGAATACCAACATACCGTGTTGGTAAGTTTTTAAAAGACGAGAGAGAAACACTATTTATGTGAAAGAGATGGATTAATAAGAGTATACTGCTAATATTACCGATAAAGCATGCGTACCAAAAAGTACTTTTATATGAAAATTTAAAATTGTTATTAGAGGCTTTGACCAATAAGTCCTTAGGCCAAATAAAAACTACCAATAAGGCCAGACATTTTGAAAACCTATCAAAAAGTCCTTGGCCATTTTCCTGGACCAGAATTCCCTTCACTCCCACCCAGCCCCAACGTCTGTGATGATTGGCATACAGTAGCGGTCTTGAGAAGGTGGGCATGGGCTTGTTGTGGGTGGAGCAAGGAGCTAAAGAATGCTTGAGCTGGTAATGTTGTCAAACAGTTGGAGTGCATGGCTTTGCTCCCGCCAATATTCAAAACATTGCTAATATGGCCCAATTAAGAACATACTCCTGTTGTTTCTCTCTTTCTCTCTTCTAGTTTCTCTCTCTCTTTTTTTTATTTTTTTTTCCACCTAAAATTTTTAAATGACATATCTAAAAATCTATAAACTGAAAAAATGATCTGAAACCATTGTTTTAATCGTGTCGACAATACGAATCAAACAAGTACACTCAACACATAATTCAAATTTTATAAATAAAAAAAATCATTTTTCACTTGTAAAAATTTGAAAAAAAAAAACATTTTTAATTTCACAATTTTAAAAAATTAAATTTTCACTTTTCACTTGTAAAATCATTTTTCAACTGATTTCACAGTTATGTCATTTTTTTTCACTTTCTTTTTTAAAAATTGATAAATTCATCTCTCAATTTTTCATAATCATTATAATAACTGAGACATGCATTTCACAGTTGTTCACACATGAATTTGAATATAATAATTTAGACATTCATTTAACAGTTATTCATAATTGAATAAAAACTGATAAAATCACCTCTCATTTTTTCCAATTGATGACTCAATTTATCGGTTTAATTATATAATAAATGAGACATTCATTTCTCAATTATTCACATATGAATTTGAGTACAAGAACTGGTACATTCATTTCTCAGTTATCAATTTTTCTCCGTTGTTAATATAATAATAAGTGAGATATTCGTTTCTCAGTTATTCACACATGAGTTTAATATAAGAACTGGTAAATTTATTTCCCAGTTGTTAATACATGAGTTGAGTGTAACAACTAAGAAATTCATCGCACAGTTTTTACAAAGGATACTCATTTTTAGAACTATGTGTTGTCAAATGCTCTTTAAACAATTGTGAAATAAATTTATCTCATTTTTTTATTAAAAATGAGTAATTGTCCAATTATGAAGAATTAATACTCCTAACCCCCCCCCCCAAAAAAAAAAAACAACAAATGTGAGGTTGTAGTGTTAAATATATAATAGTCTACTATTGAAACAAATAAGAAGCTTGGCATTGTGGTTAGGAGTCTTAACTAAGACTAAGAGGTCTTGGGTTCAAACCTTCCCAAGAGCCAAATAATTTTTATTTAAAATACTTGGGGTTGCAGATGGTTGCGGCGGCAGGGGTCGGAGGTCCGGCGAGGCGGTGGTTGGCCGGTGGCGGTTGTCACCGGCGGTAACGGCGGTGGTGGCCGGCTGTTGGTGGCAGCCGGTGGCGGTCACTGGCGGTTAGTGGCCGGCGGTGGTGGTGGTCGGGGGCGGTCTGCGGCGTTGGGCGGTGGTGGTCAAATGTAAAGGTGACAGTCAAAATGGTCAAAGGTTAGAGGTGTTGGAGGATTTAATTTGGGCTGGGGGTATTTTTGCCATTTAAAATGTACGAGGGATTTATTAGTAAAATTGATTTGAACCTAAGGACCCTAAGGTAGAATTTGAAATGTTGTGTTTTTATTGGTAAATACCACATTCCCCCAGGGATTTATTGGTAAAAATCCCTTGTTATTAATGTATTATCATAAAATTTAAATAATAAATAATAAATTTTATTAATATAATTAAATTAACTTAAATTTATTACTTAAAAATTTATTTAATGTAACAAAACAATAAAATAATTATTTTGAGATGAATATAAAAATAAAACATCATTTAGTTCCACTTATAATCTGCATGGTGAGCTACAATTACCACTTTCCTTAGTTTGTATATATTAAAATAATAATATTATGTTGAGATGAATAAAAAAAAACATCAATGTTTCAGAAAAAAAAATGCTTTGGCGAAAAGGGCTGTTGAAAATGGGTGTTGAAAAAAAATTCAACATGTTTCAGGGTGTTGAATGGATGCAATAGTTGTTGAAGGAGTGTTGAACCCAAGAGAAGGGGGTATTGATTGGGACACTTGGCATGCAAAGATTGGTTCTTAATATTTTTTATTTTATTTCTCATCCCAATTATTTGAACTCAATTATTTTATAGTAAATTAATTTTTTTTATACCAAAATTCATTAAAAAAAAATAAATTTCACATTTTTTTTTAATATATTTTTTTGATTGTTTTTTTTTTCGGTTGCCAAAAGTAATACTTAGTATATAACTAAATGTAACAAATGTGTTACTTATAAAGTACTCCCTCCGTTCCGGAGTAAGAGTCCTACCCCTCATTTGCACGCTTATTAATATATATTAGAAGTGATGTAAATGTTGTGAGTGTAAAAGTAAAGTAGGAGAGATAATGAGTGGGAGAGAATAGTGAATTGATTGGTGTTGTGAGTATAAAAGTAAAATAGGAGAGAGAATGTGTGGGGTGAATAGTAAAGATTCTTTGCCATTTTAGGAATAGGACTCTTACTCTGGGACGTACCAAAAATGGAAAGTAGGACTCTTACTCTGAGACGGAGGGAGTAACATTGTTTACAAGTAAACGTAACACTGGTTTTACAAAAAAAAAAAAAAAAAAAAAAAGTCATTTTACTCATCTTTCAACTGTAATACTAATTATAAATACGTATAACACTAAGACCATGTACAATGGTTGTTTAATAAGGGTGTTGAATGGGTTAAACAAAAATGGAGGTGTTGAATGCATGCAATGGTTTGTTTAATGAGAGGTTGAATTGCCATTTTGTTGAATCCGTTCAATAAGTTGAATGGAAGAATAGGTCAGCCGTTTTTGCCACGTGGCGTGAAGGTATTGGGCGGGGCAGGCGCGTGCAGCACACGCGCCAGAGAAGGCGAGGCCAGACTTTTTATTTTTTTCTTTTTATTTTTTTTCTGGTTGTGACACTTGGCGGACATTCATTGGTTTATGGAATTTCTGATTTAATTTCTCATCCTAATTATTTGAGCTCAATTATTTTACAATAAATGATTTTTTTATTTTTATTTTTACACCAAAATTAATAAAAAAATTTCTCTCTATAAATAGATGCAAGTTTCATTTGATTTGGATACAAAAAAAAAAAAAAAAATCATTTTAATGAAATGGATCTCAATAATAACCATTTCAACACTCAAAAAAACCTCATATTTATTTAATTACAATTACAAAAAAAATTAAGTGTGAAGCATTTTTTAAAAATTATAATTGATTATTTTTAATTATTATTATAATTTTACTAATCATAAAAATAAATAATAGAAAATAAAATTTAAGTGGTGGGGTATAGGATGATGAGTGGGAATGGTATTGAATGGGGGATTAAACAAACCATTGTGGGGTGTAAGACCATCCACAGTGGTTTCAACGAAAAAAACCATTCAACACCCACTTTATCACTCCACATCAGCTTCTCTCTCTTCCAACTCATCCATTCACCACTCATTCAACAAAACACCCTACAATGGTTTGTTTAATCCCTCATTCAACACTTTTCCCACTCATCATCCTATACCCCACCACTTAAATTTTATTTTTTATTTTTTATTTTTATGATTAGTGTTGAAATAGTTATTATTGGGATCCATTTCAAGAAAAAAGATGGGTTTTTTTTTGTGTCGGAATACAATAAAACTTATGTCAATTTAAAGAGAAAATTTTTTTTAGGAATTTTGGTGTAAAAAAAAAAAGAAAAAACATTTTTTTGTGAAATAATTGAGCTCAAATAATTGGGATAAAAAAAAACTCGTCCGCCAATCAGATGGCGACAAGTGTCAACACAAAAAAAAAAAGGCTGACTTCGGCGCAGACGCGCCCTTGTCTGCGCGTGAAGTACACGCGCCTCTCTGGCCCAATAGAGAGGCGCCACGTGGCAAAACCGGACTCATCTTTTCCCATTCACATAGTGTGAATTTTTTCACAAAAAAATTCACACTCTTCCCATTCACACACCATTGCACCAATTCACACAAAATTTTCATGTGAAAGACCATTCACACACATTTTTTTCTTCCATTGTAGATGGCCTAAAGTTGAATGAGTGTTGAATGGATTAGTTGGAAGAGAAAGAAGATGATGTAGAGTGATAAAGTGGGTGTTGAATGGAAAATGTTGTTTAAACCATTGTAGATGGTCTAACAATAACTAAAGTGTTCTTTCAAAAAAAAAAAAAAAAAAAAAAAAAACTAAATTGTTTTTAGTTTTAAAGTGTAAATGGTTGAATTATTATTTTTCTATACATATGTGTTACAATTATGTATAAACATTGTTACATATAAATAACACGTTCGTTATATTTTAGTTATAATAAGTATTACTTTTGACAAATGAAGAAAACATACAAAAAAACAAAACATTGCTACTTTTTTGTATATACTCCCTCCGCCCGACCTCACTTGAGACATAAGAGGTGGACACAATAACTAAGGAAAAAGAATAAAATAAGGAAAATATGTGGTAGATAATGAAGAGAGAGAATGAGTGGGTTAATAGTAGGTTGGTTGAATGAATTGTGTGGTGGAAAATGAAGAAAGAGAATGAGTTAGTGGAGTAAATTGAATACTCCCCGTCCCATTTCAAGTTTCACCAATTACCCAAATGGATGTCCCGTTGATTGCTTCACCATTTCCTAAAATGGAAAAAACATGGGGGCCCACTTGTCATACCCACTAACTTTCCCCTCTCACACATTTAAATTGTAGGTCCCACTTGTCATACCCACTAACTTCTTCCCTCTCACAACCTTTCTCACACAAATAGCTTTTCTTAATTTGCGTGCATCACCAAAATGGTGAAACTTGAAATGGGACTGAGGGAGTATAAAATTTTAAATAGATTACCATTTTGAGGAGTATTAAGTGAAGTGAGACGGACCAAAATGGAAATACTCCGTCCGTCCCATTTTAATAGTCAAAAAACTGGTGGGTTCAAGAATTAAGAAAATGTGATGTGTTGTGAGTGTTGATAGTTGGGTAGGAGAGAAGAGTTAGTGGATAATTGTTGTGAGTATGACATGTAGGACCTACTTTCCATTTTAGGATTTTGACTCTTAAAATGGGACGCCATTTTAGGAAATTTTTGACTCTTAAAATGGGACGGAAAGAGTAAGTCTAAAGTGGGGTGGGACGAGGGAGTATGTATTACTTTTATGTATACAAACTGTTACATATAAGTAACATCTTTGTTACATTTAGTTATAGTAACTATTACCTTTGTCAAACAAAAAAAATATCAAAAAAGAATATAAAAACTAAAAAAAAAAAGAAAGCAAAATGGAGTCGGTCATGAACTGGGAAATGTTGCTAGTTCCACTTGGTATGGGTAGTGATTCGTGATGTGATATATTAGAGGCAAATGTAGTAAGAAATCATTATAGTTGAGTCCTTTCCTGACTTTACGTTGACTACTCCGTATTTACGATGGCTAGTTGAAAAGGAAATTAAAATAAAAAAAAGTTAGTATATTGGGTGCTATGGGAAGTTGAAAGGGGTTGGTTGAAAATGTGGGTTGAAAGAAATGGGCCACCTCTTTGGACACGCGGCGAGCTTCCATTGGCCCGGCTCTCCTCACTGCCAAAAAATGGCGCGTGAGTTGGGTGTTTACCGTTTTTTTTTTTCTGGATTGGGACACTTGTCATGAACCCATTGGTTCTTGATATTTTCGAATTTATTTCTCATTCCAATTATTTAAGCTCAATTATTTTACATTAATTATTTTTTTCGCCAAAATTCATAAAAAAAAATTCCTCTATAAATAGATACAAGTTTCATTTAATTTGGACACCGGAAAAAAAAAACTCTCTTTTTTCAACATCTTTTTATTGAAATGGATTCCAATAATAATTATTTAATTGCAATTACAAAAAAATAATTAAGTGTGAAGTATTTTTATAATTATAAATAATAATAATAACAATTATTATTATTTTACTATTCATAAAAATAAAGAATATAAATAAAATAAAAGTTGTGGGGTATAGGATGATGAGTTGGAAGGTAGTTGAATTTAATTAAACCAAACCATTGTAGGGTGTAAAAGTGAAAGGGTAGTTGATTTATTAGGTGGAAGAGAGAGAAGATGATGTGAAATGTTAAAGTGGTAGTTGAATGGATAGTGGTAGTTGAAACCATTGTAGATAGCCTTAGTACCGGTTTAGTGTGTGAAGGAGTTTATGAGAGAGTGAAAGAGTAGGGATGTAAACGAGGCCGAGCTTTAGAGTGTCGAGCTCGAACTCGTTTAAACATTATCAAGATCGAGCGTACTTGTTTGTTCGAACTCGAGCCGATATTGAACTCAGGTTTTAACGAGCCAAACTCGAGTCGAGTTTTACCTCGAGCTCACTCGACCTCAAGCTTTCACAAGCCGAGTTCGAGCCAACTCGAATCGTATAACAACCCTAAAATAAATGCTACCCCTCCATTTTAATATATAATCTCTCCGTCTCATTTTAAACTTTAAAATATTTATTTTGGTTGTCTTGTTTTAAACTTTAAAACCTAAAAAAAATAATCATATTTCTTTATCTGTGGACCCCACATATCATACAACAATTATCCACTAACTGTTCCCTACCCCACTTTCTCTCTCCTACCAACCCATCTACACTCACAGCACATCACCTATTTCAACTGTTTTCTTTATTTTTGTACATAACCATTTTTTAAAAGTTTAAAATGAGACGAATGGAGTATGTAGTTTTATAAATTCAATTTTGTTTCAAAATACTTAATGCCTTATTATTTCAATAAAAACTTTCCTTTTATAAACCAATTCTACCTCATAATTGGTTTCAGTTAGAAGTACATAAATTTTTATACTCCCTCCGTCCCACTCGAAATAGGACGTTTTGCCATTTTAGGTGTTCCACTCGAAATGGGCAAACGACCAATTTATGCAACGTAGTGTCCGATTTATATCAATTAATGCAACGTAGTAGCGACTTCTTACATTGTGAAACGTACTTGAAATAGTTGTATCAAATAATGCAAAATTCGAACAATTTGACAAACGTACTTGAAGTAAGTTGTATCAATTAATGCAACGTAGTAGAGGCTAAAAAGTTATTACGTTGCATTATTTGATACACAATAAGCAAGTACGTTGTCTATTTTCAAAAGTAAGCACTACGTTTCATTAATTAACTTTTAACACCCGGTACGTTGCATATTTCAGTGATTTTCGCCACTCGAAATATGACATCCCAAAATGGAATGCTTTTATTACTTTTTTATTAGTAGAACCCACTTGTCATACTCACAACAACTTTTCATTTATTATTCTCCACCCACTTTCTCTCTCTTTCATACTCACAACACCTACTTTTCAAACAACTTTTTATTATAAAAGATTATTATTCTTTAATCCCCATGCCGGGACCAAAATTATTATTTCGGATGATACGGAGGGAGTATGTAATAATTAGTTTTGGTTAGAAGAGCTGGGCGAGGGTGGTGTTGGACGCGGGGTTGGGGAAGAGTGGGGTCAACAAGTGTTAGTTTCTTAACGTGTGTTAACTCAGTTACCAAGATTTTATATTCACAAAATGAGGTGGCGATATTTTACTGGTTGCATCGATAATGGACCCGCCACATTCTACTTAAAAACACCAATAAAATCATTACACCTAAGATTTTGTGAGCAAATTTTTGTGACTTTTTTGTGCCCCTAGTTTTATTCAATTGTTTTATTCAATTGTTTTATTCAGTGAAGTGGTGCAGGCGTGAGAGACTATTAATCAAAGTAAATGTGGTAGTTTTCCCATGAGAAAATGACAACTTAAAGTAACGTACTTATATTTTCCGTATCAAATAAAGAAACCAAACATCATGTTAGTTTCAAAATACATGATGTTTGGTTTCTTTATTTGATACGGAAAATATAAGTACGTTACTTTAAGTTGTCATTTTCTCATGGGAAAACTACCACATTTACTTTGATTAATAGTCTCTCACGCCTGCACCACTTCACTGAATAAAACAATTGAATAAAACTAGGGGCACAAAAAAGTCACAAAATTTTGCTCACAAAATCTTAGGTGTAATGATTTTATTGGTGTTTTTAAGTAGAATGTGGCGGGTCCATTATCGATGCAACCAGTAAAATATCGCCACCTCATTTTGTGAGCAAGATTTTGTGAGTCGTTGGATCATTAATGATCCAACGACTCACAATTTTTAAGAATGATCCAACGACTCACAATTTTTAAGATTAACATTCTATTAATATTATTCAAATATATTAACGGATGAATTACTTGGATCATTTATGGCACAAAAAATGGCACCACAAAATCTTGTAAAAAACGTGTTTTACACTAACTATGTGTAAAACGTGTTTTTCAAATAACGGCTTAAGAGCGATTAAAAGACGCGGTGGCAATTTTGTAAATAAGTGGAACTCATGAAAATCTCAGCAGACACATTTTAAAACAAGAGGAGGCATTTTTCAATACTTCACAGCAGGCATATTTTAACTCTAGAGGAGGTACTTTTTAGAGCAGGCATGTTTTAACTCTAGAGGATGCACTTTTTTTGAACTTTTAACAGTGCCTTTTTTGAGAAAAAATAAGTGTCTGCTCTAGTTAAAAAATGTGCCTCCTGCAGTTTCAAAACATGCCTCCTCCAGTTTCAAAACATGCCTCCTGAGATTTTTTTTGAACTTTTAACATTGTCTTTTTTAAAGAAAACAAATGCCTGCTCTAGTTTAAAAATGTGCCTCCTGCAGTATGAGAATATGCCTCCTCCAGTTTAAAACATGCTTGCTTTAAAATTTAGAAGTGCCTCTTTGAAAAAAATGCCTGTTATAGTTTTTCAAAGTGCCTGATGTGGAGTTCAAAAATATGCCTCATTCAGTTTCATAATATGCCTCCTGCACTTTTAAAATATGCCTCCTGAGATTTCATAAGTTTCAAATATTTACACTTATACCACCGCGTCTCTTAAACCCTACTTGCCGTTATTAATAAAATACGTTTTACACTAAGCCTAATGTAAAACGCGTTTTACAAGAGACTTACTCAAATGGCACACATACTAGTACAAGAGATCTGGACTCCATGTTATTGGAACGCATAATAAAAGAAAAAAAAAGTTGTGGTCATTCGTACGGAAGGGACGAGGGATTTTTTTCCAATATAAAGCCCCCTCTTCATCATTCACAATAAATAACTCCAACACCGCTTCTGCAGTACTATTCGATTCGTTAGTGTGAATTACAATTACAGAACCCTCCCTCGTTCTTTGATAAATTGTTTTAAAAAATGGCAGCACCCTCGAAAGTGACATTGAAGCTTCTGATTGACAAGAAAGCAAACAAAGTTCTGTTCGCCGAAGCCGGTAAAGTAGCCGTCGATTTTCTGTGCAGCATTCTCACTCTTCCGGTGGGTACGGTGGTCAGGCTACTTTCCGACGAAGGCATGGTGGGTTGTCTCTCAAATCTCTACCAAAGCATTGAAAACCTGAACGACGACTACGTACAACCCGGCCAGCACAAAGACACCGTCTTGAAGCCGACGGTGTACAACTCTACTGAACAAGCTCCTCTGTTCCTGACCTCCGGCGTGACCCCGAAGAAATCGGAGACAGTAAAGTTGTACAGGTGCTGTAATAGTCGGGGATATGGTAACCATCACTATGTGACCGACATGGAGGGAACTGGATGTCCGGCCTGTCACATTAATATGACCGGTGATGTCATATTTGTGGAGGGAAAAAATGTGGCGGCGGGTACGGTTGTTGCAGGTGGCGTTGGCGTTGGCGGAAAAGGTGGGTTTGTGAAAGGCGTGGTGACGTATATGGTGATGGATGATTTGGTGGTGTCGCCAATGTCTACTATAACGGGTATTACTTTGTTGACTAAGTTCAATGTTAAGGATGTGGGTTCACTTGAGGAAAAAGTTGTTGATCTGGATATGGCTAAGGTATGTGATCATATTTATGTATCTCTCTGATTCTTGAAAATGTAGCTATTAATTTTTTTTTTCTTATTTTTTGAGAAACAAACATATACTCCCTTCGTCCCTGATTAAGGTTCTTAATTTGACTTTATACACGGAGATTAAGAAAAACTAAATGTTGTCGGTAGAAAGTTTTTGTTGTGAGAATGACAAGTGAGTCTCATTGTCCATTTTGTCCATTTAAGGTAATAAAGTAACTAAGAAACTTAGTTTGAGAAGGACAATAAAGAAAGGTAAGAACCTTAATCTTAGTCTGGAAAGAAGGGAGTATATAGATATCTTATTTTATTAAAGATAGGAGCAAATGTTAAACATCCACCAAATGGATGAACCAAATTATATCGATCATTACCGAAATCCTTTCATGAACATGTAATAACCCGACTTTTATACTTTTATTAATTGGGTAGACTTGTTTAATTAAAAATAAGTCCGTTGGGTTAAGTTAGTAGGCCCAAGTCTTTACTTAATAATAACTAGTTAAAAGCCTAGCCCAATTAGGTTTCATTAAAGTAGAAGTATAAATTAAAAACCCTACCCTAGTATTATTGTATCACAAAAAGGAAAAGAAAAGAACGGGAGAAAGAGAGAGCAGCGGCGCTAAGGGAGAGCCGCAGAGAGGGAACAGAGAAAGAGACCGAGAGAGAGAGAGAAGGCAGAGGAAGGAGAGGAGTTCGGATCAACCATCGAAGGTACTCCCAATCACCTAATATTTTCTCTCTAGTATAAATCAATGAGGATTCTGGTTTAAGAACCCTAAAAGCCATGTTGTTGAACTAGGGTTTGATTGAATTAAGAAGAGGAAGAAGAAGGATTATGTGTGTTATTGTGAGTGTGTGCGTGCTACTGTATGTGCGCGTGTTTGTGGTGAAAACTGAAAACAGTGTGTGCGTGTGTCTTAGTGTGTGTTTTGTGTGTGTGCTGGGAAGTGTTTTAGTGTGTGTAACAGTGTGTGTGCGTGTGTTGGTGTGTGTGCTGTGAAGGTGTATTTAGTGTGTGTAAATTGCATAGTTGAATTAGAATGATGAATTGAAAATAGTAAAATACTAGAGGTGATTTAATGAAACCATAGGGGTATTTTAGTAAACCTAAAAGGGTATTTTGGGTATAAATTTAATGGGTAGTATAAACCCTAGAATAGATGTTAACCTTAAAGGGAGTAAAAGAAAATAACTCATAGGTTAATAATAAAGAAAGTAAAGTATTTTGGGGACGGAAGTAAATAGTATTACTTTTGTCTAAGAAAGTTATTCGCATGATTGTAGATACGTGCGCGTGATTTTGCAAGAAGGATTAACGCAAGCCAAGGTAAGGGATTACGCTCTTAGTTGTATATTGGTTTTCAATCATTTGTTAGGATTCCCAATCTCTGTTTTTATAAAGTAAACTATCTGTGTGGCTAGATAGTCTTTTAATAACTATTCCGTTCCGCGAATGTTACCGTTCTTTGTTATCCACCCTATTGATATTGTTGTTGTTCAATTGGGTTATCATGAGTATGATTTGCTTTGTGATCTTGGTGTCTAAGTGAGATGTACACCTTTTAAAAAGTGATTATGTAAAGTTTTGTAAAGTTAAGCTTTGTTTTGTAAAAGCTCTTTAAAGTGAATTCTTATAATAAGTAAAGTGACTACAGTTATCCATAATCCCGAAACGGATAAGTGGACCCCTTACAGTTATCCATAATCCCGAAACGGATAAGTGGACCTCTTACAGTTATCCATAATCCTGAAACGGATAAGTGGACCCCTTATAGTTATCCATAGTTCCGAAATGAACATGTGGACCCTGTTGCGTTGCTTGATGAAGTAGCGTAGGTTATCATGATATACCGATTTTGGGTGCGGTCAGTAGAAACCCGAGCCCTGGGTACAGCACGTGCTTAATCCCTAAATGAAGTAAAGTCAAGTAAAGTAAAGTAAAGAAAAGTAAAGTGTGAGTAAAATGTTGTGTTTTGGAAACTGTCTCTGAAGCCACGTGTTTTCAAGTAATGAATTGTTTTTCATCAAGTTAAATGTTTATTTTCAAACTGAGTGTTAGTTTGATCCTTGAGTTATATCCGTTCATTGTTAATTCATTGTTACCGTTCGTTTCGGTCATCTCCTCTTAGTACCCGAGGGGATACCGTATGAACTTACTGGGCATTGTTCGCTCATTCCTTCCATTCTTATTTCTCTTCAGGTTATAAATAAGCTGGTCAAGGGTCGCAAGGTTTTGGCGGCATAAGAGTTACATTTGAAAGAAGTTAGTTAGTAGTTATGTTTTCCGCTGCGTTTAAGTTCTAGTTTTCATTTTCCGTTAGTTACCGTTTGAGCTAGTGACTTGTACTAGTCGTTTGAGTTTGAATGTTAGTTAAAGTTTGAATTGTGGTTAATTGTAGCCGTTGGGGCATTCTGAATTTGGGATTTATTCAATTAAGTTATTATTTAATCGTAGTGAAAAGTTGGGGTGTTACAGTTGGTATCAGAGCCCCGGTTTAAGATTACTTGGGAGACTCAGACTTAGAAGTTAGTTAAGACTATGAGGAGAAGTAGTACTTAACGATTTTGGGCTGTAGAACTCTGATAAGAACAAAGTATCTTTTTGAGAAACACTAATTGAGGAAACCTGCTATTTTGGGAAACTTTCCGTTTTGGGAAACTTTCTAAGTTGGAAACTTTCCTTTCATAGAAACTTACTATTTTAGGAAAGGACCTAAGATAGGATTCCTCAAGGAGTATAGAGGAATATAAGTGAAAAATTGGGAAGTGAAACTTGAAGGGTTGCACTAGAACACTAACCTTTTTAAGTTGCTTATACAATTGATGATTATAGTCATATACCTTGAGTTATATGGTACTAATAATGATTATGTCTTAATTATAAGCCATGGACGGACTTAGAAGAAACTCGAAGATGAACTTGAAGTATAGAACGATTAAGCAAAGAGTGATCCAGAGGTATGCACTCAAAATCCTAAAAGCTGAAAGGAGAATTAAAAGCTAAAAAGGGCAAGGTGAGTCTTGCAGTGGGAAAATGGATGCGAGATAGGAAGGCTTGGTTAGATACTAGCAAAGACTTAGAAGAAGTAAAAGAGACTATGAGTCAGAGTGAGAGGTACTATCCTGAGGTCAGAGAAGAGGCCTATCAATGGTATTATGAACTGAAAGAGTTCAAGGAAGAAAAGGCTAGAGAACTTAACCCGACCACACTCATAGGTAATGAAGCACCAAATGAGGAAGAATTGGTAGCTGATGTTGAAATCAAGGAAGTAGATATCAACCTTGAAGGTAATGAAGCCAATCAAATTAAAATTGATGATGATGAACCACCAATGGTACCGGTTCATAGGTCCAGAGGAAGGCCAAGAGGCTTTAAGAAGGCTCCATAGTTGCCAAGTGGAAGACCTAGGGGTAGACCTAGGAAGAATGTAACCCCATGAGTTATGAGGGGAGTAGTCAGTTATTAGTATAATTCATTTTATAGTTTAGTATTCTTTTAGTTCTAGTAGTAAAGAACGTAGTTATCATTTCAGTTTTAGTTTCAGTTAAAGGAATAAAAGTTAGTTCAAAGTTGAGTTATTTCGTATCGTGTGCAATCTTCAATTTAGTCTTGTTCGTATAAATTAACAAGTGTGTTAACAGTAACTATAGTAGTGAGTCCGGTGGGGACGACCTATAGAAGTGTGAATCCGTCTAAGTAAAATGACTAAGTAGAGTTAAAGGCCTAAAGTAAGGCCGATTCAGTAAAAAGTCTAAAGTAAGACTGATGTATGAAGTATGTAGGTAAAGTTAGTAAGAGAACAAGAAATTATAGTCTATTGAAACGACTAATGAGTGAAAACGGTCTAGTGAAATGACTGTGATATGTGACTAAGTCAAGTGAAACGACTTACCAAGGAAGTAATAGTCTATTGAAATGACCAAAGTGAATAGTTATGGTTTAATGAAACCCCAACGAGTCCAGTAAAGTCGACTAATGAAACTAAGTGATGGTCTATTGAATGACCTATGGGAAATGTTAAGGTCTAAAGAGGCGGCCAAGGAGTATAGTAAGTTGACTAATGAAAGTAGTATTGGTTTATTGAAACGACCATAGGTCTAGTGTTTGACCTTAACTGAATGATTAGTCTATTGAGACGACTTATATGCGTAAATAATGAGTATTGTTAGCATGTGGGCTAACCTAGAGCAAGAAAGCATGGGTCAAATGAAAAGACCATAAGTAGAACTGACTTATTGAAACGGCCAAGTGAAATTAGTTTTGGTCTAGTAAAATGATCGAAATCAAGAATGAAGTGACCTATTGAAACGGTTAAGTATAAGAGTAATTGGCTTAGTGAGACGGCCAAGTATGAATGAAAGTAGGTCAAGTGAATTGACCCATGATAAATAAGTAAAGCCTAGTGCAATAACTTCCCTAAGTAAAATTGGTCTATTGAAACGACCAGAGGTCTAGAAAACCGATCTTTTGTAAAAGTTACGTCTTTTGGGGACGGCCTTTTTTTCTGTGAAAGTATTAAACATAGTAGCAATGCTTGTGTGGCGTAAGTAATACCGTTAGGTCGCGATACTATTAAGAGTATGAGAGCGGCTATTGCACGTGGAGATGGTAAATTCACGCGAGAAAAGTTTAAGCTTGTGTTCAACTAAGAGTATTATCCGATGAGCGTTCGAAATGCCAGAGTGGCAGAATTGATGACAGTAGATGAATACTGTGAGAAGTTTACCGAGCTGCGAGAGTTGCCACAGTATTTTTTTAATGAGGAGCTGAAGACTCGGAAGTTTGAATTCGGGTTGAGTGACCGAATCTGGTATCGAATTACTCCGGTGATGCTATCATCATATGACCAATTGTTGGACAGAGCAAGAATAGTAGAGAAAGAGGTGGAGAGTTACCGCAGTAAGAAGGAAGAGAAAAAAAAAAAAAAAAAAAGTCAACTGAGAAGGAGTCGACTGGATCTAAGGGAAGCTAGAACCGCGATGGGAATAGCAATAAGCGGAAGGCTACTGAGGATCGTGAAAAGGACAGTACTACTAGTAAGTACCAGAGTAAAGGTCATGGAAACCAAATGGATGGTAATAAACACGACGCCAAAGGGCAAGGTTCTGATGAGAAGTGCCATATGATTACTTGGCTAAGAAAATGAATTTAATTCCTGAGGCGTTAGAGAATTCTTTAGTTATAGATATTCAAACTAGAGAATCGATCCCTATTACGTCTATATATAAGAAGTGTCCTTTGAAATTGGACGGGAAAAAGCTTGAGGTTGATCTCATTAGCTTGGAAATCGAAGAATTTGATGTGATATTGGGAATGGATTGGTTAGATGCATGCCATGACCATGTGGATTGCTTTAAGAAAGAAGTTCATTTCAAATTATTATCCGATCAAACCTTATATCGGTGATGAAAGCTCGTAAACTATTAAGGAAGGGGTGTGAAGGAGTTCTGGCGTACTTGAGTATTTCGGACCAGGAAGAAGTATTGATAGAGTCACTCTCTGTAATTAGGGATTTCAAGGATGTGTTTTCAGAGGACTTACCAGGAATACCGCCTGAAAAAGGAGTCTAATTTTCAATCGATTTGATACCGGAGACTACACCAATATCGAAGGCACCATATAGTATGGCACCGTCAGAATTGAAGGAATTAAAGGAGCAATTGCAAGAAGTTATTGGATAAAGGTTTGATTAAACCGAGTGTCGCCGTGGGGTGCACCGGTATTGTTTGTAAAGAAGAATGATGGGTCGATGAGGTTGTGTATCGACTATCGTAAATCAATCTGTGTAACGGTAAGGAACCAATACCTGTTGCCTAGAATAGACGATTAGTTTGACCGGCTTCGTGGAGCGTTCTATTTTTCGAAGATAGACTTGAGGTCTCGTTATCATCAACTAAGAGCGAAGAAGGAGAAAATAGCTAAGACGGCCTTTAGAACAAGGTATGGTCATTATGAGTTTATAGTGATGCCGTTTGGGTTGACTAACACCGGCAGCGTTCATGGAGCTTATGAATAGAATATTTTAAGAGTTATTAGACAAGTGTGTAATTGTATTAATTGAGGACAGTTTCGTGTATTCTAAGTCAAAAGAGGAGCATGAAGAACATTTGAAATTAATAGTGCAGATTCTGAGAGAACAAAAGTTGTATGCCAAGTTTAAGAAGTGTGAGTCCTGGCTTGAGGAAGTGGCGTTCTTGGAGCATGTGGTGTCTAAGGATGAGGTAGCAGTTGACCCTGCGAAAATCGAGACTATAGTAAATTGGGAGAGACCAACTTTTGTTAGCGAAATAAGAAGCTTCTTGGGTTTAGCAGGTTATTACCGTAGATTCGTGGAAGGAGTTTCGAAATTATCTTTACCATTGACTAAGTTAACCACGAAAGGGACAAAGTTTGTATGGTCGGACGATTGTGAGAAGAGCTTTCAAGAATTGAAAAGGCGATTGGTGTCTGCGCCTGTTCTTACGGTACCAACAAGCAAGGATGGTTTTGTGATTTATAGTGATGCTTCATTGAAAGGTTTGGGTTGTGTGTTGATGCAGAATGACAAGGTGATAGCTTATGCGTCTAGGCAACTCAAGAACCATGGGAAGAACTATCCTACTCATGATTTGGAGTTAGCGGCTGTGGTGTTCGCATTGAAGATTTGGAGACAGGATTTGTATGGGGTACCATGTGAGATTTACACCGACCATAAGAGTCTTAAGTATATTTTCACTCAGAAAGAGTTGAATATGAGGCAGAGGAGATGGCTCGAATTACTTAAGGATTATGATTGCAAAATTCTATATCAGCCTGGAAAAGCCAATAAGGGCAGATGCATTAAGTACAAAGGACAATGGAACATTTGCAACTAGGATTCCTAAGGGGGTAAGTGATTTGGGAAATAGTGAAATGGTGAAACTGGAAGTTAGAGTTAAAAGTTATTTGGCTCAGATGAGTGTTCAACCAACATTGTTGGTGAGAATAAAGGAAACTCAGAACGTGGATGAGGAGTTAGCAGCAATCCACAAGACCATAGATAAAAAGGGAATGGTAGATTTCTGTGATAGTGGTGACGGGATTATGAGGTATCAATCGAGGATTTGGGTGCCTAATAATGAAAGTATTAAGAAGGAAATTCTTGAGGAAGCTCACTGTTCAAGATTTTCGATTCATCTTGGGAGTACTAAGATGTACAGAGATTTAAAGGAATCATTTTGGTGGAATAATATGAAAAGTGAGGTAGCAGAATTCGTGTCCAAGTGTTTAGTATGTTACCAAGTAAAAAGTGAACACCAGAACCCGCGGGATTACTACAATCGTTACCCATTCCAGAGTGGAAGTGGGAGCACATCACTAAGGATTTGGTGATTGGACTTCCTAGGACATTGAAGGGTCATAATGCAATTTGAGTTATAGTGGATAGGCTCACCAAATCGGCTCACTTTCTAGCAATCAAGGTGACTGATTCGTTGGAGAAGTTAGCTAAGTTATACGCGGATGAGATCGTGAGGTTACATGGGATACCGGTCTCTATAGTGTCAGATCGAGATGCGAGATTTACGTCAAATTTCTGGAAGAGTTTACAGAAAGCGTTGGGGACGGAATTAACTATGAGTACAGCACTCCATCCTCAGACAGACAGACAGTCATAAAGGAAGATTCAAACTCTTGAAGATCTTCTGAGAGAAACGTCATTGGATTGGCAAGGAGCGTGGGATGATCATCTACCACTAGTGGAGTTTGCCTACAACAACAGTTATCACTCTAGTAATAGAATGGCGCCGTATGAAGCTCTGTATGGGCGGAAATGTCGATCACCTGCGTGTTGGGATGAAGTAGGTGAAAGGAAGTTATCTGGACCCGAGATTGTTCAAGTAACGGCGGATAAGGTTCAACAGATTCGCAAGTGGTTGTTAACTGCGCAGAGTAGGCAGAAATCGTATGCAGACAATCGAAGACGCGGTCTAGAGTTGCAAATAGGAGATCACGTATTCTTGAAGATCTCACCGACAATAGGAGTCATGCGATTTGGAATTCGTGGAAAGTTAAGTCCTAGATATGTGGGACTGTTCGAAGTTCTAGATCGAATAGGAGCAGTAGCCTATAGGTTGGCTTTGCCTCCTGTACTGGCTGGTGTGCACAATGTGTTTCACGTGTCGATGTTGAGGAAGTATGTAGCTGACCAGAGCCACGTCATCGAGTACAGACAATTACGTTTTCGTGAAGACTTGAGTTATGATGAGAAGCCAGTAAAAATTGTAGACCGTAAAGATCAAGTTTTGCGGAAGCGAGTGATTCCGTACGTAAAAGTGCAGTGGAGCAATCACACGGAAAGAGAAGCCACGTGGGAGCTCGAAAGTGAAATGCGTGATATGTATCCCGCTCTGTTTGAAGATTAAGGTACGTTTAGTTTGGAGGACCAAACTCTTTTAAGGGGGTAAGAATGTAATAACCCGACTTTTATACTTTTATTAATTGGGTGGACTTGTTTAATTAAAAATAAGTCCGTTGGGTTAAGTTAGTAGGCCCAAGTCTTTACTTAATAATAACTAGTTAAAAGCCTAGCCCAATTAGGTTTCATTAAAGTAGAAGTATAAATTAAAAACCCTACCCTAGTATTATTGTATCACAAAAAGGAAAAGAAAAGAACGGGAGAAAGAGAGAGCAGCGGCGCTAAGGGAGATCCGCAGAGAGGGAACAGAGAAAGAGACCGAGAGAGAGAGAGAGAAGGCAGAGGAAGGAGAGGAGTTCGGATCAACCATCGAAGGTACTCCCAATCACCTAATATTTTCTCTCTAGTATAAATCAATGAGGATTCTGGTTTAAGAACCCTAAAAGCCATGTTGTTGAACTAGGGTTTGATTGAATTAAGAAGAGGAAGAAGAAGGATTATGTGTGTTATTGTGAGTGTGTGCGTGCTACTGTATGTGCGCGTGTTTGTGGTGAAAACTGAAAACAGTGTGTGCGTGTGTCTTAGTGTGTGTTTTGTGTGTGTGCTGGGAAGTGTTTTAGTGTGTGTAACAGTGTGTGTGCGTGTGTTGGTGTGTGTGCTGTGAAGGTGTATTTAGTGTGTGAAAATTGCATAGTTGAATTAGAATGATGAATTGAAAATAGTAAAATACTAGAGGTGATTTAATGAAACCATAGGGGTATTTTAGTAAACCTAAAAGGGTATTTTGGGTATAAATTTAATGGGTAGTATAAACCCTAGAATAGATGTTAACCTTAAAGGGAGTAAAAGAAAATAACTCATAGGTTAATAATAAAGAAAGTAAAGTATTTTGGGGACGGAAGTAAATAGTATTACTTTTGTCTAAGAAAGTTATTCGCATGATTGTAGATACGTGCGCGTGATTTTGCAAGAAGGATTAACGCAAGCCAAGGTAAGGGATTACGCTCTTAGTTGTATATTGGTTTTCAATCATTTGTTAGGATTCCCAATCTCTGTTTTTATAAAGTAAACTATCTGTGTGGCTAGATAGTCTTTTAATAACTATTCCGTTCCGCGAATGTTACCGTTCTTTGTTATCCACCCTATTGATATTGTTGTTGTTCAATTGGGTTATCATGAGTATGATTTGCTTTGTGATCTTGGTGTCTAAGTGAGATGTACACCTTTTAAAAAGTGATTATGTAAAGTTTTGTAAAGTTAAGCTTTGTTTTGTAAAAGCTCTTTAAAGTGAATTCTTATAATAAGTAAAGTGACTACAGTTATCCATAATCCCGAAACGGATAAGTGGACCCCTTACAGTTATCCATAATCCCGAAACGGATAAGTGGACCCCTTATAGTTATCCATAGTTCCGAAATGAACATGTGGACCCTGTTGCGTTGCTTGATGAAGTAGCGTAGGTTATCATGATATACCGATTTTGGGTGCGGTCAGTAGAAACCCGAGCCCTGGGTACAGCACGTGCTTAATCCCTAAATGAAGTAAAGTCAAGTAAAGTAAAGTAAAGAAAAGTAAAGTGTGAGTAAAATGTTGTGTTTTGGAAACTGTCTCTGAAGCCACGTGTTTTCAAGTAATGAATTGTTTTTCATCAAGTTAAATGTTTATTTTCAAACTGAGTGTTAGTTTGATCCTTGAGTTATATCCGTTCATTGTTAATTCATTGTTACCGTTCGTTTCGGTCATCTCCTCTTAGTACCCGAGGGGATACCGTATGAACTTACTGGGCATTGTTCGCTCATTCCTTCCATTCTTATTTCTCTTCAGGTTATAAATAAGCTGGTCAAGGGTCGCAAGGTTTTGGCAGCATAAGAGTTACATTTGAAAGAAGTTAGTTAGTAGTTATGTTTTCCACTGCGTTTAAGTTCTAGTTTTCATTTTCCGTTAGTTACCGTTTGAGCTAGTGACTTGTACTAGTCGTTTGAGTTTGAATGTTAGTTAAAGTTTGAATTGTGGTTAATTGTAGCCGTTGGGTCATTCTGAATTTGGGATTTATTCAATTAAGTTATTATTTAATCGTAGTGAAAAGTTGGGGTGTTACAGAACACATGCTTACGAGGCTCTCTAATAGAAGACATACTTCCTTCCAAACTTTAATCTAATACGTTCTTTTCTGGAGAAGAAGCAACCAATCGACAATTACTTCATCCGACCCAAAATACTTGCAGTTTTAGGATTTTCACACAAATTAAGAAAAACAATTAATCCATGTCTAATGGAATAAATTACCTTTAAAACATTTCAAGTACCAAGACAATTAATTACTTTTACAATGACAACTACCCTCATAAATAAGGGTATACTCCCCTCGTCCCATTTTAAGAGTAAAAAAATGGGTGAATTCAAGAATTAATGAAAATGTGATGTAATGTGAGTGTTGATAGGTTGGTATGAGAGAGAAAGTGGGGTACAGAAGAGTTAGTGGATAATTGTTGTGGATATGACATGTATGACCCACTTTCCATTTAAGAATTTTGACTCGTAAAATGAGACGCCCTTTTAGGAATTTTTTTATTCGACAAGCAATGTTAAAAATGTCTAGATAAAAGCAAAACTACAAATATTTTGGGACAAACTTCATCCCATCAAACTACAAGTATTTTTTGACGGAGGGAGTAATTCAACATCCTAGTCGTTCGTTGTGCAGAGATTGCGATTAGCCAACAAATATTCCATAGTAGCAACAAAAGTAAAATACAAAGCCCTCAACAAATGAACAGAATCACGAGCCCTCAACAAATCAACAAATGAGGGAAATCTAATATGGAAAGAAAACCAAACTAAAAGATAGAAAAAAAAAATACACATATTTAATATAAAATCGTAATTAAAACAATATTGGAAGAAGTAAAAAACCAAAATCTAAAAACTAAATTCCCTTATTGAAATTAAAAGTTGAGAAATTAAAAGGAATCACAAATTCAAATCATAATTTGACATGCACACACATATCAAATCATGATTTGAATTTGAAATCTCTCTTTGTTGTGAAGATCTAGAACTAACCAAATGATGGCCAGAAAGAGTTTCTGAGAGATGGAAGAAGATGATTACAGGGAGAAGTTTCTCTCTAGAGAAAATACCAGTTGCTTTTGTTAATTCATTTGAAAAGTACATGCAGTATGTTTTTTTTTTAAAATGCCTACATTGATAAAATTAGGGTTCAGCTATTTTTATATTTAGGATTGCGGATTTTTTCTCAAAAGCAGAAACACGGAATTTAGAGACAGATAAAAATGAAAATTAGACGGTTAGAAGACGGATGAATTGTACTACCGCTGTCCCCAAATAAATGGCTTTTCTTTGTCTGAAAAGGAGTGGCCATTTTTTTTTCAAATTTCATTTTCTACTTGCAAAACAAATATTTTGAAACATTAGCAACGATATACGTATAGTTATGAATTTTACTCTTGAAAGTCTAGAGTGTCCTTTAAATAATACACCCTCTGTCCCACCCGAATTAGGACAAGCTCTCCCGACACGGGGATTAAGGAATAATATTATTCCATTGCCAAAAGTGATGATGAGGCAAGATTAAGAACTTTTAACATTTATAATTAGTCACAAATCATTTTTTTAAAAGACATTCATTAAGTTAAAATAGAATTTATTGTTCATCATTTTTACTTTCATGCTTCATCACCATTCTCTTTCCCCCATCACCACCACCATTACCACTGGCTCACCACCGGCCCACCACCACCGCCGCTGACAGACGCCACCACCACAGAAACACCATTACTTCCCATCAGCACCACCACTTTCCCCCAATATCATATTCCTGCAACAAACACCAAACAATAGAAAATTCCAAAAATCAAAAGACAAAATTTTGAACAAAAAGTAGCTTAAAAAAATAAGCAAAAGTTTAAATCTACCCAAATAATAAGATCTGTACGCATAAACATACACACACACACACAAAAACACGCCAGATCTACATGGATCTGCGGTTAAAATCAAACTCAAAAATCAAACATAAAAGAAAAAAAATCAGATCTACATTACAAACACCCAGATAAAACACACAAATGAACACAAACATCCAAGCACGCCAGATCTACATCGATCTACACACCCAAAACGAAAAAAAAAACATACAAACACAACAGATTTATGAAGATCTGGGGATTCTGCAAACAAATGACTACACAAAAATGAACAAACCAACCTGATCTGCATCGAAAAATAAAAAAAATCCAAAATCCGACTGAGAAAGTCCGAGAGAACGAGAGGGAGAAAGAGAGAGAGATCGATACTTACCTGAATATGTGGACGGCGACAATGGGTAGTGGTGAGCCTGGGAAGGTCGGGCGGTGACAACGAGATCGGTGGTGGCGACAAGATCTGCGGTGGCGACATGAACGGCGGTGGCTGGGAGCGGGGGCGGTGGGAGGGGTGGCGGCGGGAGGTTGGGTATGAGAGGGAGAAAGAGAGAGAGGGCTGCTAGGTTTTGAGAAGAAATAAAGGGGGAGGGGGGTAATTTTAGGTTTATCTGTGGTGGGTTTTATTTTTGAGTGGGCCAGCCCATTTAGTTAATTAGGATAAGTTAATTAGATTGAGTTTAATTAAAGATGATTAAGGTAAATTGGGTGGGGTAGGTCTAATATAAAACTAATATAAACATTCCATTTTGGGCTGTCCTAATTCGGATGTGACGCCCAAAAAGGAAATTCATCCAAATTCGGACGGGACGGAGGGAGTACATCATTAATTTTGGGACTGGGGAGTGTATATATAGTCGTATTTTGTAGTTACTCATGCGGCACTCAGCTTTGCCAAGTTTGAATGGTTTGGTGGTTGGTTTGCAGGGGTTGAAGCTGCTGAAGACATCTTTTAAGTCCAAGAATGTGCTCACTGAAGTCTTTATTTAGGTGCAATAAATAACTGGTCGATCTTTTGGCGTGACGGAAGCTTGTTTTGGGCATCGAAAAATTGTACCAAGTAATATCTATCTTTCAAACAGTAGTTCTGCAACTTTTGCGTAAGTTAAGAGGCGTATTTTGTACATGATTGGTATGAAATGGCTTGGTTTGCTCCTCAATTACCTGTTAAACCTTTTGTAAGAGGCGTGCACGGCACGTACCTAGAATTCATTTCGATTAGGTTTATCATCTACGTATCTTTCGGTATGGTTAAGCTTGATCTGAAGTGATCGTGGAAAAATGGTTGAAAAAGGGTTGCCATTTTCTTCTGTAGTTTATTCAGGCACAAAATGAAAACTGTCATAATTGTGTTGAAAGCCAATCTATAAAATATTACTAAATCAGAAACCAGCTGACGTCATCCTTGAACACGTGGCACCATTTCCTTAACTTTTTTCCCGCTTAAAGCTAATGGCCTTTCCTCTTCTTTTAAGTGCAGCCGATAATTTTTTTTTTTTTTATTTTGAAACAAGTGCAGCCATTATTTGATCGGTCAGTATACCTGGTGTAGTTATGGAGGCGTGCCTCCTTTAGATATTTCCCGATACAAAGAGTAATTGTTTGAACAACTACCCATCTCCTCTTTCAGCTTTTCAACTACTTCAATGATTCAGTGTAATCTCCTCCCCATATTTCAAAACTCCAAATCCAAATTCTTATCCCTCAAGCTCATCCCCACCAAAAGACCCAATCGAAACGTCGGTATCGCTGTCCTCTCCGACCGCTACTCCGCCCTCATTGACGATATCTTTTTCTTCATAAAACCTCCTCTGTCGCTCCTTCGGTCTGCTCATGGTTTCTCTCCTCTTCCTTACCCGTCGGCAAGGTCTTCAACTCATGGAAAAATCCCTTTTTCAACCCAAGATCTGACCATATGTTTAAAGAAAATTACTTTTAGATCCCAGTGATTAATTGGCCCGTTGTTTGATTTCAATTTGTTGCAATATGAGGTTTAAAAATTGTAGTTGTGGTCTTTGAAGTGTTCGAAGAAAGGAAAAGTCATGCGCCACAATGTGTTGATTGATGATCTTTTTCATACCCATTTATATTTCTGAACCATTACTCTTTCAATCAATTGCCTCATTCTAATTTTTTTTCTTTCTATGTCTAGAATATCAAACTATTACTCCCTCCGTCCCAAAATGATCTTCATACTTTTTTCGCTGTTATTGCGAGAGAACTTTGAGCAATAATTTTAAATTGATTTAGTTACCCTAATGAAATCTAAAACTTGCTATTATAGTATTGTTGGTGTATCAATGATAAGTTTTAGATTTTTATTTGGACAACAAAAATAGTATGAAAATCATTTTGGGATGGAGAGAATATTTATTTTTATAGTATATGTGAAGTAAGATGCATATAATAGATTAAACAAGGATGCAGAGCATAAAAGTATTCATAAGCTGGCGTGGCTAATGGTTTTGGTTACTAATAGTTACTTTGTTAATTTTGATATTATTATTTGTCATGAAACACTTCTTAATAAAACAAACTTTTGTTAATAAACTTAACAAAACCGTGCATCGCACGGGTGTCAAACTAGTATATATACTAAATATGAAACTTATTAGGGTAATAATCAAAGTTTTGTAGGGTGATTAATATACTCATTATAATTTGGTTAGTATTTTCGTTGATATATATTCCACGATGCATGCACTGATGCACACCATTGGAAATAGGAAAGGGCATATGATTATGTAGATAGATACATGAATGTATGCTAGGATTTAAGTTTTAAATCAACTCATAGTTAAATGAACACACTTGACCTGGACCATGCATTAGCCCTCTATAAATAACACACAACACCCTTGTTCATCCATTATAAATACCGTCCCGAACAGCGCACCGGTTTTGCCATTGGGACGGGACTTACCGGTACCCGAACGTACCCGTGTACCATACCGGATTTACCGCACTTTTTAGTAATTTTTAAGATAATTATATATATAACATATGTTCAACAAAAAATTACAGAAGCTTGTATTTTATCATCAAACTATACCAATACTAGCATAAGTTTAGTCTAGATTGTTTACAAATTACTGATCTGCAGCTTCAATTTCTTTGACTACACAGGTTGCTTTGTTCCTGTTTAGCTACTTAACGACCTTGAAAGTTCTATTGCGGTAAATGGATGTTGATTAATCGTGAAGTATAAATCTAGGGCAAAGTTTTTTTTTTTTTTTTTTTTTTTTTTTTTATAAAAAAACTCAAGTTTGAATATATTTTATTAGGTCCGACAATTAAAAATTGGTTTAAAAGTCTTTCTTTTCGCGTACCGACCGGGACAACTATCTCTGCAGGTTCGGTCCGGTACGGACCGGTTTGGAAAGTCAACTATGAGGATATACTGAAGACATCATCTTATATCAGGTATGCTTGTTATGAATTCGTGATTATGCTATTTCGATTGATATATGATCTAGCAGTATTGATGGATTTGATGAATAATATCTTTAAACCATAATTTGATTTCTTTGCGATGAATTGATTAATGACCTATTGGTGTATACCAAGTCGCAGACTGAGAATTGATTGTATTGAAATTTCTCGAGAGAAACAATTGTTTCCAAAAGCTAGCAAGAGATAGAGGATCTATTATCTTGAAGTGGGTTTACTTCAGGGATCTTTGTTGACCTATATAAGTGGAAACAACCGAAGTACGCATGTTCTTGAGATTTTTTTAATCTTGTTAGAGATTCGTTAATGAATTTCGAAGGTAGCTCTATCATTAACTATTTGAGACAGAAAGCTACAATTTCCGATGGATTGATAAACGTGAAGCCAATTTTTAAATATTGAAATGATGGATGACCACAACTTCAGTATTTGATATTGCCTAGTGGATTCGACTAGTATGATGGTTAATAGGAGGATATGACCAGTGTTACTATTTTCTCGTATATATATAAAGTTTCACCGATATAGTGGATATGATAAAATCATTATGCATAGTGAAGCTCTAACAAGAGATAAAACATGTGTTAATTCAAAATGGTAACGTACTTGTATATGCTTTGAGGAGATTGAATTTTTATGAATAGAATAATTCTACTCATGACTTGAAATTGATTGTGATCCTACGGCTATTGTATTAGCGGATTCATTGAACATAATGACTTGTATTTCATGATAGATGGTACTGAATGGGAGAAAATTTCTGAGTATTCAACTAAATCCTTGAATTGCGATTATTTGAAAGCAGAATATCAGAGATTGTTTGATTTGTTATAATCCTTCGAGATTTGTGAATATATGAATATATTGCGATGGATTTCGTGGAAGGATTATCATTTAATAGATAAGTCCCGATGATATGGGTTATAGTGGATTGATTAATCAAATCTGCTTAACTTTATGTGTTGTGATGTTATGATCGATACATCTTGATTACATGGAATACTTATGGATATAATATATGACAGGGATTCTTGTTCTACATCTTGTTCTACACCTTGTTTTACATCTTGATTATGATAATTTTTCTGAACACTCTAGATACTTAACCGAGGTTGCTTCTTGATCATATGTTGCGGGCATGTGAAGTGGATTTTCTTGTGGCTATTGTATGAACTTGTTATTTAGTGAAAATTCCATCACACGAATTACTTAGTATATGGGTAATTGCTTGTATGGATACTTGATTCTTGTCTTGAGTACGAATACTTCTTGTGAAAGTTTCATGGGAAAGTCTCGGTATCGAGAAGGTTATGTAAGAATAATACTCGTAGGTAATTGATAATTTGGTGTGGTATACCATATTCTTGCTATTCTTGAGTTCTATTTGTTATTTATATGTGTTATAATCTCGATTAGTAAAATTCGAGGACGAATTTTCTTTAAAAAGGGGAGGATGTAACGCCCGTCCTAATTCCTGTTAAATTCTTGACTTGCATATTTATATGCTATTTTAATTGAGTTAATTATTTAACTAATTGAGCAAGTTTAGGTCCTAATTGTTTAAGTTGAACATTAGGGTCAATTGTGAAAAATTTAAGTTCAGGGGCTTAATTGCTCAAAATGAAACTTGAGGGGCCTAAGTGTAACATGCCTAATATATATCCAACTTCTTGATCTTTCTTTCTCTTTCTCTCCAGAGAAGCAACTCCCGTCCCTCTTTCTCCATTTTTACTCCCTCCGTTCTATGAGAAGTTCTTTTAACTTTCTGCCTTAAATATTAATCCGTTCCAAAATTCGACTCCGTATAAATGATCAGGGCGCTGAGTAGAGCATTTCCTGCTGAACAGAAATTAGTTTGGGTGATTTTGATTTCAGAGTAGGTAAGTCACTAGCTCCCCCTTGCTTGTAATAACATGCCTATATGTTATTCTTGATACTTGTGCTTGTTAATTTCATGAATTGAATGAATTTTGTGATACTTGTAATTTTGGGACAAGGGGAGTATTAGTATGTTAATGCTATGTTCATAGAACTAGTAAAAGTATACTCCAGGAGCATGATAAAGTGTTAATAAAATTGATACTTATACTTTTGGGACAGTGAAATATTTAAATGGAATAAAAGAAAATTATTCTATTATTTGTGGGACGGTAAAAAGAAGGAAATAAACTTGAAAGTTATGTTTGGAACATGTTTGTATGTCCTGGGTATGGCCTATGAGTTAGTGAAAGTATACGCCTACGCTTGGGACGGACAATTGTAAGCATGGGAAAGAAATGAGTGTTTGCTGAAATTTGCACCAGGCGCCCGCCCGCGTGACTACCGAGCGCCCGCCAGCTTGCCCAATTTTCGAACAAAAGTTCCGTCGAACTTCAAGCGTGCACCTGGTATGCGCTGAGCGCCCGCTTGCCCTGCACATTCTTGACCGAGCGCCCGCCTGGTCCGGGACAGGCGCCCGCCTGCCTGCCAGAAATCCCCTTCTTGCTTGAACCAATGTTGTTCAAACTCAATCAAGTTAGAATTGTACCAAGGCCTTGAGCCTTAATCTAAGATGTCCTAGTAAGCATTGTGGAACCTTAGGGACATCAGAATAATGGTCTTGAACATGAATATTCAATGATTTGAATAGAGAACTTGAGTATAAGAGGAAGAACTCTTTTAAATGTCTTAGAAGTGATATGAACAAGCACTAATGTGTTATATGTGTCTTGAAACAATTGTTTGTGTACCTTAGGGGAACTAGAACAATGTCTTGAGCTTGAACATCCAAAGTATAGGATTAAGAACTTGTAAGTATGAGATGTATAACTCATCTACTTAGTTTGAACTTGAAGTATAAGACAATTAAATCTTGTACATGTCTTGAACATCCCAAGAATTGGATTGAGAACTTGAATGTAAGATGATAAAATCTTGTACATGACTTGAAACCAATACATATGTATGGTAATGAACTTGAAAGTTCTATGAACAAGCACTAATGTGTTAGAAAGATTCTTGATGTGTATGTGCAAATCTTGCACATAACTACTTGATAGAATGTAGCTTGTTGACTACTTGATACTTGGTATTAATAACCAAAGAGTTAGAATATGGAACTAGATAAAGAATGATCAACTCTATTACATACTCGAATCTAATACGTGTGTATTGAAAGTCCTATGAACAAGCATTAATGTGCTAGTAATTGGTTTTGATCGTGCATATACTCAATGAAGTATATAAAGTATAAAGAAGATATCATGTTCCTGAGATAGGTTTCTAAAGAAATAGGGACTAGTGTAATATGAAGATAATTCATAAAACAATGATTATAGAACACAATATGTGTTGGAAAATGTATTCGATTATTAACGATACATATACGCGAGATATGATTGTGACTAGGTACAATACGACCTATTCGACTACGTGCTTAGAGTCTAAGATGTTGGGCTCTACTTGGAAGTAAGGGTACCGTGATAGACACATTAATGTGTTAAAGATTATATGAATATGTACATGCAAATATGACATATGACAAAGTGACATAGAATGATGTACCCTACTACTTGTTTGGGGTCTGTTAGTAATAGACTCTAACTTGGATTGATTGTGTTACGTGGACACATTACGTGCCATTGTTATACTGATTTGTATTCGCAATTATTGCGTACGTGTACTGGTATTTTGGTGAGCACATGATTACATGGTTCATGAAGGACTGGTCCACTACTTTTGGACTTAGTTCTATTCTCGTTAGTTTTGGTGAGCACATAATTATATGGTTCATGAAGGACTGGTACACTGCTTTTGGGCTTAGTTCTACTCTCATAGTTCAAGTAAATACTACTTGTGCATTCTTGTGTGAGTCCAGCTGGTTCTCCTTGCTTGTTCGTGTTGGGTTTCGTAGTAACATGCGCAGCGGAATTTAGCATTTAAAATTTTATGAAACCCAAAGCCCATAGATCCGTCCATATGATTAAATCAAATATCATAACGTGAATAGAGGAAAAAACTAACCCTTGATGACTTTGAGTTTGGTCTTTAAACTTGGTGGAGATATTGAAGCTTGATCACGAAGAAAGTAAGAACACGAACTTTGAAGATGATGAGCTTCACCCTCTAGCGGTATCCACACCACGAACGAATATCAAGGAGCTTCTTGATCTTGGTTGCTAGACCAACTTGTGAAACACGCTTTCACAATCAATATGAACTTTATGGAATTATGCTTGTGTATTATTTTGTTCTTCAATCTAAGATGTTTTAGAACAAAATAAAACTCTCTCAAACTCTTTGGAGACTTGCACAAAAGCTATGATAATGTTCTGGCCCGAATTTTGCTGTTTATATACAAGTTAGACATATTCCAAATAGGAAACTTGTGTCCAAACCCGTCCAAAATTCCTTTCCAAAACGAATTAGGAAACTGCCCCCGACAGTACTGTGCGGCCGCCCAAAAGCCACTGTGCGATCGCACAACTATCTGAAACAAACTGGTACAAAACTGAGCTAAGTGTGCGGCCGCCCAGTCCATACTGTGCGGTCGCCCACTTCCCCAGAATTCCAGAATTTCCAAAATTCCAATATAGTCCTTTTAAAGATTCGTTCTATTGTGTGTGACCCTCTAGGATTATACTAAGTTGGCAATGGGTTCAAACATGAAACCATAAGATATGATTAGGTTCTAGCAAACCGTCATACCTACCCAAATAGTATAACAAAGTAAAAGTTCACATTCCTTTAGAATATGTCATAATCCCTTTATCCACGATGTCATTGAACATAAGTCATGGTCAAACAGTCAACTTGTTTTGTTCAATACTTTCTCGATTCCGAATATGTTGATAATCCAAATGACATTGATCCGATCAATTCATTTGAGTCCGGCTGAACATTTCATCAACATCATTCCTACGAGAGGCCCAAGCTTGACATCTCTCCGAAGAGGGACAAATCCACTTAGCTTATTACTCTTCCCTACTTGAATCCGATTATACCAATCATACCCTTTATAACTACCCGGTTAAAGGTAGCGTTTGAATATGTCAAACATAATGTTCATCAAGTGGAAGACTATAATAACTTCATGTCTAAGGATTCGAATGACATAACTAATATGAGATATATGTTCGACATAGACCATGACATAAATATCATACAGCGGGTCATGTCCAGTACCTTGTTCCAAACAAGTACCCATAAATCTAACATGATCATCCCAAGATCATTTAGCCTTTATACTAGTGCTTAACAAGTACTAGGGACGGAGATTATTATAAGTAAACATGAACAACAATAATAATCAAAACATCTCTTTATTGATATGAAATAAATGATAACAATTACAACGTTTATTAAACGTGCCTAGGGCACCACTACCAATAATCTCCCACTTGCCCTAGGCCCAATCTCCCATGTATCTAATACCCATGGACCTAACAAGACCATCATGTTTAGCTTGTGAAAGTCCCTTTGTTAGCGGGTCCGCAACATTGTCATCAGTAGGTACTCTGCATATATTTACGTCTCCCCTATCAACGATTTCTCGAATGATATGAAAACGCCTAAGTATGTGTTTGGATTTCTGATGTGCTCTTGGTTCCTTTGCTTGAGCAATAGCCCCATTATTATCGCAATAAAGGTCTATTGGATTAGCAATACTAGGAACCACTTCAAGTTCAGTGATGAACTTCTTAATCCAAACAGCTTCCTTTGCGGCATCTGATGCAGCAATATACTCAGCTTCTGTTGTAGAATCAGCGATTGTACTTTGCTTGGAACTCTTCCAGCTTACAGCTCCACCATTTAACATAAACACAAAACCCGATTGCGATCGGCTATCATCTTTGTCGGTTTGGAAGCTTGCATCCGTGTAAGCATTTACAACGAGATCATCTTCCATTCCTCCATAGACCAAAAACGAGTCTTTAGTTCTTCTCAAGTACTTAAGAATCGCTTTTACAGCTACCCAGTGATTTTCGCCAGGGTCGGATTGGTATCTACTTGTCATGCTCAAAGCATAAGATACATCCGGCCTAGTACAAATCATGACATACATGATGAACCCAATTGCCGAAGCATATGGAACATCATTCATTTTCTCACGCTCATCGTTTGTCTTAGGACATTGAGTCTTGCTTAGAGAAACTCCATGTAATACCGGCAAGGTGCCTCTCTTAGAATTTTCCATACGGAATCTTCTAATGACCTTGTCAATGTATGTACTTTGGCTTAAACCAAGTAGCCTCCTTGATCTATCTCTATAGATCTTAATGCCAAGTATATATGCGGCTTCACCCATATATTTCATTGCAAAACACTTTCCTAACCAAGTCTTCACAGACTGAAGTGTAGGAATGTCGTTTCCAATGAGCAATATGTCATCCACGTATAAAACAAGGAAAAGCACTATGCTCCCACTAATCTTCTTGTATACACAAGGCTCATCTTCGTTCTTGATGAAACCAAACTCTTTGACCGATTCATCAAAACGAAGATTCCAACTCCTTGAAGCTTGCTTCAATCCATAGATGGATCTCTGCAATTTGCATACCTTAGAATCTTGTTCAAAACCTTCCGGTTGTGTCATATACACATCCTCTTGGAGTTTTCCATTTAGGAAAGCGGTTTTGACATCCATTTGCCATATTTCATAGTCATGATATGCGCCAATGGCAAGCAAAATTCTTATAGACTTGATCATTGCTACGGGTGAAAAGGTCTCATCATAGTCAATACCATGAACTTGCCTATAACCCTTCGCTACAAGTCTAGCTTTGTAAGTATGCACCTTCCCATCCATGTCAGTCTTCTTCTTGAAGACCCATTTGCATCCTATGGTTTTTATACTTTCGGGCGCATCAATCAAATTTCAAACTTGATTGTCTTGCATGGATCGTAATTCGGATTCCATGGCTCCAAGCCACTTGTCCGAATCAGGAGAAGACATCGCCTCTTGGTAGGTTGTCGGTTCATCATTCTCAATGATTTCCACCTCATTACTATCCGTTACGAGAAATCCATATCTCTCGGGCTCGGATCGTAACCTACTAGATCTGCGAGTTGCTTGTGTACTTTGAACAGGTTCCACAACTCCTTGTGGTTCTTGTTCTTGTTTCACTATTGGTTCAATGTTATTTTCTGGGTCTCGAATTTCTTCAAGATTTATTTTACTCCCATTGATTTCTTTGGAGAGAAACTCTTTCTCTAGAAAGACACCAGTTCGGGCAACAAACACTTTGTTGTCCTCTCGGTTGTAAAAGTAATATCCTCTAGTTTCCTTTGGATATCCCACGAAAATACATTTGTCAGATTTGTGTGCAAGTTTGTCAGAGACAAGTCTTTTGACAAAAGCTTCGCAACCCCAAATTTTCATGAAAGATAAACAGGTTTTCTTTCCGCTCCACATCTCATATGGAGTCTTTTGAACCGATTTAGTTGGAACACGATTTAGTGTGAAAGCAGCGGTTTCTAGAGCGTAACCCCAAAAGGATATTGGAAGATCAACTTGACTCATCATTGATCGAACCATGTCTAACAAAGTCCGATTTCTCCTCTCGGACACACCATTCCATTGTGGTGTTCCGGGTGGAGTTAATTGTGAAACTACTCCACAATTTTTTAGATGATCATCAAATTCTTGACTCAAGTATTCTCCACCACGATCTGATCGAAGTGCCTTAATACTTTTGCCAAGTTGGTTTTCTACTTCATTTTGAAATATTCTAAATATCTCAAATGCTTCACTCTTATGTTTCATTAGGTAAACATACCCAAATCTACTATAATCATCAGTGAAGGTTATGAAGTATTGAAATCCTCCCCTAGCATTGCTACTTAATGGTCCGCATACATCGGAATGTATCAACCCCGATAAGTCCCTTGCCATTTCACCCAACTTGGTAAAAGGTGTCTTAGTCATTTTTCCAAGAAGACACGACTCACAAGTGTCATATGACTCTAAGTCACATGAACCCAAAAGTCCGTCCCCATGGAGTTTTGAGATACGCTTCTCATTAATATGACCAAGACGGCAATGCCATAAATAGGTATGATTTACATCATTAGGTTTAGATTTCTTATTTAAATGATAGACATTGTCATTATTTTCATTCTTGACATCCAAGATATAAAGGCCATTAAATGAATTAGCAATACCATAAAGCACATCATTTAAATAAATAGAAAATTTCTTATTCTCAATAAGAAACTTAAAACCTTCATTATCCAAACAAGAAATTGAAATAATATTTTTACTTAAATCCGTAACATAATAACAATTATTCAAAACAAGAATTAATCCGGAAGGTAAAGTGACTTCATAAGTCCCTACGGCTTATGCAGCAACTCTTGCTCCATTCCCCATGCGTAGGTCTACTTCACCATCTTTAAGTAGTCTCCTATTCTTCAGACCCTGCACATTTAAACAAATGTGAGAACCACATCCGGTATCCAATACCCAAGAATCAGTGGTAGAAAGGAGAATATCTATCATATAGATACCTGAAGTCGACGCAGCCTTGCTGCTCTTCTTCTTCTTTTGTTCTTCCAAGAAAGCCTTGCAATTACGTTTCCAATGACCAATTTCTTGACAATGGAAACATATTGCATCCTTTTGTGAATCGGGTTTTGCCTCAGAAGCCTTGGCAACACTTGCCTTGCTTATCTTGGGTTTGACAACTTTCTTACCATTTCCTTTGGCACCAGCCTTCTTCCCATCATGAACTAAGAGCACGGGAGAACCTTTCTCCGCAATCTTCATCTCCGCAGTTTTAAGCATCCCATGCAACTCGGAGAGATTCTTATACATTCTATGCATGTTATAATTCATCACAAACTGATTATAACTTTTAGGCAATGAATTAAGAATGAGATCCGTGGCTAGCTCCAATGGGATTGGATAGCCAAGTTTCTCAAGGTGCTCTACATAACCTTTCATTTTCAGCATGTGAGGACTCACTTGTTGCCCTTCATTCATTTTGCAAGTAGTGAATGCAACAATGGTCTTGTACCTCTCTTGCCTAGCTTGCTCTTGAAACATGGCTCTTAACTCCACGCCTATCTCATAGGCTTCCAAATGTTCCAAACTTTGTTGGAGTTTTGAGCACATGGTAGCAAGCATGAGACAGCTTACATCTCTTGAATCATTACGATGTTTCTTGTAACTGTCTCTTTCTGCCCTAGGGGCAGTAGGTTCTGGTTCAGCAGGAAGTGGCCCATCGAGAATGTACAACTTATCTTCTTGCCTTAGAACAATTCTTAGGCTACGGATCCAATCCATAAAGTTAGTACCATTCTCTTGGAGCTTATCCTTCTCAAGGATCGATCGCAACGAAATTGATTGAGTGTTAGTAGTCATTATCTACAAATATGCAAAATTTCCAAAATTTAATAAGTACCCGTTTTCATTAAAAAAATAAATAATGTATTTTTCAAACAAAATACTCCCACTAAATTATATAACCTTCATATACATCCAATGTATAATATAATTTAATTGGGCTAAGATCCAACTTTAATTTAACTTTTGAGTCCACGGAGGCGGACCGCTCAAAACTAAATTAATTAGGTAGACAATCATGTCAATCATATCCCATATGATTCTTAGATCCTTTTATGAGATTCTTTGAGAAATCCAATTTCAAAAAACATGTTTAATCTCATCTCTTGCCTAGGCCCAAAACCGTTTTGACGCCTAATTAAGTCCAACCATTTTAAACGCATAGGAACCATTCAATTTAATGTACCTTGCGGAGGCAAGCCCACATTAAACTAATGAACCTCATCTTGCTCATACATGAATAAACTTAATGCACCTCGCGGAGGCGAACCCACATCAAGATCACCCATGTATAAACAAGTGTTTAATCATGGCATGGCAATGAAGGACTTAAAACTTTCTTTGAAGGTTCATCACATATAGCATATAACACATTTATGAGCACATAATATAAACATGTTACGCATCAAGTTTAGCCACTAAATTAATCTCCATTAATTTAAGCATGATATTTATGTGACATTAGTTTCTCTATAATTATGAGGATGAGACTATTTCAACTTTGGTTATTATCTCCAAATCAAGACAACAAGAAGTGCGGCCGAAACTAAGCCATGAGGCATCCACAATTCCGCACTAATTCAAGATACCAAGAAAGTAGTCCATGTGGCCGAAACTAAGCAATAGACGGTCTCGATGAACGTAGGCCAATTGCATCCACAATTCCACAGCTGTAGTTTGTGTATTGCCCGTAGCAGGAAAATTCACAAAAGGTTGACTCTTGTTACTGTTCGAAGTCCCCTCTCCAAATTTTCTATATGGTGCCGGAGAACGAAACGTAGAGGACAACTGGTTTTCTACCTTTTTTCGCTCTAGTGATGGTTTCACTGAGTGAATGAGTAACAAACAAGTCCACCTGATTTTTGATAGGAGGATGAAGACCTTCGATGAATTGTGCGACTTGAAGTGATTCCGTTTCATTCACATCCGTGCGGGCAGAACGGGCATGAAAATCGCGAGCATATTCATCGATTGTTCGATTACCCTGTTTACACGTCAAAAATTTCTTGATCAAAATCGTAGGGTAGAAAACGGTCTTTCAGTGCAGTCTTCATGTCTATCCAACGTCGAATAGGAGGACAATTGTTACGTATACGCTGTCTCGTCACTTGCGTCCACCACGTAGAAGCACCCCCACGTAATTTAAATGCAACATAAGGAACTTTACGATCCTCCTCAGTTTGCATTATATCAAAAAAATTCTCAACCTCAGAAAGCCAATCCATAAAATCTTCAGTATTCAACTCACCAGAGAAAAACGGTATGTCAGCCCGAATCTTGGGTCGTTGATCTGCAGGAGGCACTACCCTGGCCTCATAAAAACCACCATCTCGGAAATTCCCTTGAACCGGATCTTCGCGGCGGAGGTGTTCCCCACGAGGATCTGCCCGATTTCTAGGATTTTCGTTGTCACGCCCACCAAGACCATTCGCTAATACTGCCAGAAGTTCAGAAGTCCACCTGATTTTTTATGGGAGGATGAAGACCTTCGATGGATCGTGCGACTTGAAGTGATTCAGCTTCATTCACATCCGTGCGGGCAGAACGGGCATGAAAATCGCGAGCATATTCATCGATTGTCCGATTACCCTGTTTACACGTAAAAAAATTCCTGATCAAAATCGTAGGGTAGAAAATGGTCTATCAGTGCAGTCTTCATGTCTATCCAACGTCGAATAGGAGGACAATTGTTACGTATACGCTGTCTCGTCACTTGCGTCCTCCACGCAGAAGCACCCCCACGTAATTTATATGCAACATAAGGAACTTTACGATCCTCCTCAGTTTGCATTAAATCAAAAAAATTCTCAACCTCAGAAAGCCAATCCATAAAATCTTCAGTATTCAACTCACCATAGAAAAACGGTATGTCAGCCCGAATCTTGGGTCGTTGATCTGCAGGAGGCACTACCCTGGCCTCATAAAAACCACCATCTCGGAAATTCCCTTGAACCGGATCTTCGCGGCGGAGGTGTTCCCCACGAGGATCTGCCCGATTTCTAGGATTTTCGTTGTCACGCCCACCAAGACCATTCGCTAATACTGCCAGAAGTTCAGAAGTCCACCTGATTTTTTATGGGAGGATGAAGACCTTCGATGGATCGTGCGACTTGAAGTGATTCAGCTTCATTCACATCCGTGCGGGCAGAACGGGCATGAAAATCGCGAGCATATTCATCGATTGTCCGATTACCCTGTTTACACGTAAAAAAATTCCTGATCAAAATCGTAGGGTAGAAAATGGTCTATCAGTGCAGTCTTCATGTCTATCCAACGTCGAATAGGAGGACAATTGTTACGTATACGCTGTCTCGTCACTTGCGTCCTCCACGCAGAAGCACCCCCACGTAATTTATATGCAACATAAGGAACTTTACGATCCTCCTCAGTTTGCATTAAATCAAAAAAATTCTCAACCTCAGAAAGCCAATCCATAAAATCTTCAGTATTCAACTCACCATAGAAAAACGGTATGTCAGCCCGAATCTTGGGTCGTTGATCTGCAGGAGGCACTACCCTGGCCTCATAAAAACCACCATCTCGGAAATTCCCTTGAACCAGATCTTCGCGGCGGAGGTGTTCCCCACGAGGATCTGCCCGATTTCTAGGATTTTCGTTGTCACGCCCACCAAGACCATTTGCTAATACTGCCAGAAGTTCAGTATGACGAGCTGCTGCTTCTTGTGATGCGGTAGTAGTTGCCTGTACTAGTTGCGCCTGAGATTCAGTAAGTTGTCGCATACTGTCTTGCATACTGCTTGGCAAAGCGGCGATAAGGTCCTTGATATTATTGGTCATCGCCCAATGATCGTCCTTTTCTGATACCAATTGATGTGAAATGCAGCGGAAAGATAACAAGAATTGATCGAAATCAACTCTCAAGAACAAGGATAAAGATCCCTCAAACAATAATCCCCAAAGAGATTACTCTGCAAGCCAATTGAATGACTTAAGGTTTACACAAGATGTGCAAAAGTTGCAATTGAATAACAAGATGAATGAATAATGTTTACAAACCCTAAAATATGTTTTATACTCCAAAAAACGAAACCAACAAAATAACAAAAATACCCTAAAACTGTTTAACTTAGCGTAAAAATGAAAAACTGGAATTCTCGTCCGTCACTCGAGCGGGCGCTCGCACTAGACCAGGTGGACGCTTGGCGTTAACAGAAACTCGGCAGAAATTGGAACACCAAGTAAGCGGGCGCCTGGAAGAGGCTAGGCGGGCGCTTGGTCTGATCTGCGCTATTTCGCTGGCTCGCGTGCTACATCTTCTTCTTCCTTTAGATCTTGAATCTTCTTTAAATATTCAACAATGCAATACTTTATAATTTTAATTTATGAAATTACAAATTATTGTGTTGTTGATTGTAATTTCATTTTCATTGTTATTTTGTGGGCTTTTAATAAATTTATTGTTGTTTCGTCTCTTTTGTTGAGACCTTGTGTTTCATCTCCTTCATTGAGACCCAGTGTTTTGTCTCTTTCGATGACACCCTATGCTTTATCTCCTTTGTTGAGACCTTTGTGTTTGTTGTGTTAATATGTTTTCTGTATCAATGGATTTTTTTCGCTAATCTCACTTTGTTGTTCAACTTGACAATTCTCGGGAAGTTTAGTTTGCGACTTGTTGTCTATCCTGACGCTTCAAAAATTATGTGTTCAACGCAATATATTTTCATAGAGGAAAGTTGTTGAATGACCAAATCGGGCGGTGTCCAAATTTTATATGGAGAAACATCTGCACATCCCAAGACATTGTTCGTTATGATCGTGAAGTGATTATTACTACGTGTTCGAGTTTAATCTAAGGACATCGGTGGACATGTGTCTTTGCCCTCATTATCACAAACTATGAGCTAGTCCGGAGATGTCATTTTCGTTTGTAAGATTGTTTGTAAGATTTTATTAGACTTGTTTTGATAAAATAAAAAAATAATAATAAAAAAAAGAACTACAGCGGGTCCACTCTCCTATATCACTATCTGACACACTCCATGTGACAAAATTTGAGAATTTTGAGAAGGGACAACACTGCCTAGTTGAGTAGGAAAAGACTCCTGTAATATGTTTGCTTCTAGGGTAAGTACTAAGTTTGCTTCTCGGGTAAGTTTACAGATACTCCAAATAGTTCAGATCTCCTATACCACTTTTTGTGTCCTTTCATGTGTTATTATAATCTCAACCGTTTACATGCTTAGATAATATCAACATAATGATAATCTTAATGACTGCAAGCCGTTGGATCACTTGTGGTACAGGGAGGAGCACACAAAATGGTATAGGAGATCTGTACTCACTCCAAAGAGGGTTAATTTCACTTTTAAGTTCCGCTTTGTACCCAAAAAAAAATTAAAAAAAATAAAGTTTTGCTGTCATTATTTGTCTCTTTTCGTTTGGTTTCGTTTTATCATGCAAAATTATAACCACAATTTCCGTATCTTATACTAACTAAAAACTACGACAGAAATTGAGGAAAATTAAATGAGTCAATCACACACAGTAAAGAAAAGAGTAGTTGTGATGGCTCAATTCAGTTATGATAAGATGCATATATATAAAGTTATAAAGAGTGTGCTAAAATAATCTAACTTTGTTTTTCTCAAATATGATAACTTGAATCCGTTTTTTCTTTCATAAAAAATAAGAAGTAAATTTATACATGAGATGTCATTTTCGTTTGTAAGATTTTATTAGCCTTGAACACTAGTTTTTATGTAGTTTGTGTTAAACATTGTGTTTCAAGAGTTTCATGATTGTATGAAAATCTTCGTTTATGGAATGAGTCTCTGACATTTGTGGAGGACCATCTCCTTTTTAGGACCCAGAACCGCTCCCCCATCCACCTAACGGCTCCGATCAAGGTTACATAGGCGAGCTCATCATCTGTGCGGTTAAAATGATTTCAATTTTTTGTGGGTCCTACCGAGCTTGGACACATCTCATCCGTCGAACAAAAAAAATGAGGTGGTTTTAATCTCCACCATTGGGTGGACCGGGGTGGAGCTAACCACTCAGTGGAGCGGTTCGAAATCCTCCTTTTTATATATGAAGGCTACTAATTCTCTTGTTTGATAAAAAAAAAAAAAAAAAAAAAAAAGAACTACAGCGGGCCCACTCTCCTACTCCCTCCGCCCCAAAACAACCTGCACCCTTTTTGAAATGCACGGGAATTAATAAAATGTGTAAGAAAAGTGGGTGGTGTGAGTTGGAAGGAGAGAGAAAGTGGGGTAGAGAATAGTAAGTGGATAGTTGTTGTGAGTGAAGAGAGAGAAGTAGTGGGAATCTTTTCCATTTTGAAAAAGTGGGACTTACCAATGGGACACCCAAAAGGGAAATATGTGCAAGGTGTTTTGGGACGGAAGGAGTATATCACTATCTGACACACTCCATGTGACAAAATTTGAGAATTTTCAGAAGGGACATGATGTAGCACGAATGTTTGACAACGTCAAACATATTAATTATTTTTGTATTTTAGTTAGTATTTTAGGATTTAGTTTACATTAGTTTTTATTTTATTTTGTTATTTTCGTCATTATTTTTGATAAGTCATTTAAGGAGGGTTTTAGAGTAAGATTAGGAGTGATTTTGCTATTTTTGAGTCCTATTATGTTACCATATAGGTTTGAGTTAATTCTAGAAGGTTTAGGAGTGTTTTTCAAGTTTTATGGGCACTATAAAATAAGCCTAAAAGTGTATTCTGAAAATTAGACTTTATTTAATAAAAATTTGATTGCTTTGCAATTGTTGGGTTTTACCCTTAAGCCTTTGGTTTGCAGAATAATCTTTTGGGAGATTATTGTGGAGGAATCTTTATCCTTGTGTTAAAGAGTTGATTTTGATCAATTCTTGGTTATTTTCCGCTGCGTTTCACATCAATTGGTATCAGAAAAGGACGATCCTTGGACGATGGCCAACGATTTGAAGGACCTCATCACCGCGTTAACAGCAAGTATGCAAGAAAGTATGCGAGTTTTTAGGAAACTCAAGCGCAGGCATGCTACTCAAGCGCAGGCTGCCGCCACCGCCGCCGCCGCTTCACAGGAAGCAACTACTCGTCATGCGGAACTTCTGGCAGTGTTAGAGCGTGGTTTTGGTGGTCGTGGCAATGTAAACCCTAGAAATCGAGCAGATCCTCGTGGAGAACACCTCCACCGCGATGATCCGGTTTACGGGGGATTTCCTGATGGTGCATATAATGAGTCCAGGGCAGCGTGTCGCGCCCCAGACCCGTGGTCCTACTTGGCCCCACGCTCGGGACACGAATGGAAGACGTTAATAAAAACACCTTTTTGAAAATTTTTCGAAATATACTTTCATAAAACTTAACAAAATCAACACCTGAAGTTCAAAGACTTCCACTGACTTTCAAAACCAACTTTTCAAACCACTTTCACAAACGAAAGTACTTAGCCCGAAGTCTTACAAACATTTATACAAATGTACACCACCGAACCTTATCCAAAATATAGGTATTACAAGATGATGAAGTCAAGGAAACTACTACCCAAAAAGGTTATACATCTATGTAATGTAACCTTGACCAAAACAAATCCCAACTCTTACCACTTTCAACGTCCTCCCGTGCCAAAGTGTCCTATCCCCTGGACTCGCCTTTATCTAAAACAGTAAACAAATAAGGGGTGAGAATAAATCTCAGTAAGCTACTAAATGCAACTACGTTACATGCTGATATGATAATCATAAAGAACAATATCAACAAATAATCATATAGCATATAGCACATAACATGAGAGGCTCCCTATCGCCAGCCGTCCCATACAGGTTTGGAAATAACGACCAACTCATCATACAACACATAGTGTAGGAGTAAACACTCCTACGAGAATACCAAGCCAAGGTTTACCGAAATAACATAACCATCTGAGAATACCATCTGAGAAAACCAGTTGAGGAAAACCAGTTGAGTAGCATAAATAGCTGAAGCCGGGATCCCGGAAAACTAAACCATAATCAATTGAACCAAGGTAACAACGGGCCGGCAGCATCAATAGCTGAAGCATGTTCCGGACCATATAACACACAACAACAACATAGCGGGAGAAAATGACACAAAGTCATACCCCTAAATGCTCACGCGAGGGAGCGAGTTCATCCCATCCAAGGCCAATCTGGACTGGGGGAAATAGGTCCAGTGGGAAAAGCCTTAATGCTTTCCACTCCACTCGATAACACCCAAACCTGGGGAAATAGGTCCAGTGGAAAAGCCTTATAGTGAACTTGGCTAGTGTGCCACTATAATTCTTTCCACCTCCACTCGATAACACACAAAACCAGCTGGACTTTCAACAAAGAGCACAGTAATAAATACTTGCTAAAACAACAACAACCGGGGCAATGATTCTACACAAGGAAACCAAGCCAAACACATCAAAAAGATGCAACCACGTTACTCATAAAAGAGTTCACAAAACATTTACATTAGGCCACAACACAATCTTTTATTAATGACATTAAGTCAAACAACAATCTTGCACACACTTGAACACGATCCTCAATAACCAAGTATGTCGAATCCATTTCTCACACAAGGATTCCAAAGTAAGAAATCCTATGAAAGCATCATAAAGATGTACCACACTCAAAATGAACCTAAAC